>VDFB02086081.1:338086265-338548373 GCA_007258455.2 Sequoia sempervirens
CGATCGAAGACACACAATCTAGCCCACCTCAATTAAATATTAATGAAATTCCTAATGTTGAGATGTATGTACCTAGGAGAACACCACCTAGAATTTTGCATAGAAAGCTAAAGTATTTGATTAATATTGATGAGGATATTTTACAGCACATGGAAGGAAATATTCCAGCACACACTTGTAGAAGATATGCTAATAAGATTTGGAAATTATTCTTTGAAAGGCTAAATGAGACTACAAAATGTCAACTATTTGTTGAAATGATGTGAGGTACAAAGTATAGAAACATCATGAAGACTCTTGGGTTGAGAACATTGAATGCATTGAGTGAAAACACTATCATGAAGAATCTAATGGATGCATATGAGAGTGTGGGTAAGACCTCACGCTCAAAGGATAGTAATGTCACCTAACGTGTCATTACATCGACTTTGGTAAGTAGTCAAACAAAGAGAGCTCGTCTCATTAGAAAGATGAGTGAACAAATGAGAATTAGTAGAAAAACTTTATCAAAAGTTGTTCAAAGGTGGCAAAGAATTGAGGGCACCTGTTCAAATAAATTATGGGAATTCTTGGGGAGACTGCCACAAAAAGATAAAAAAAGTTGTTGAAGCATTGGGAACAATAATTGAAGAGTATTGGAAGAATAACACAAGACCATCTTCGAATCAAAGGGATGTGGTACGAAGGAGAATCGGTAGTCAGAACCGTGAGCCACATCCAAAATTTTTTTTGGATGACTCAAACCCAAATTTTTCATTAATTTCAAAAGGATTATCCTCAAATTAGTATTTGTCAAATATTTTTTGAAATGCTTAAACCTTTTTATGTCAAGATAAATCACACACACACTACTTGTTGCTACAGACTACATATTAATTCTCTAACCATTATGATGTTTATCATTTTATATGTTGTGATTTGCATACTAATGATGTTTTGCAGGATTGTGGCATAAAAGCCCCACCAAAATCTTCAAGAAAGTTCTTATCAAAATTTTTATGTGAAATAGAGGATGGCCAAATATTCTATAGGACAACATGCTTGGATGGTTCATGCGAGTGTTGTGGTGGCTTGCAACGTATGCTAGTATGTCAACATATGGAAAGCACAAATGACATGGGACAAAAACTAGTAGAGTTCCAGAAGTATAAAACAATGGCATCCGCTACAAAATACATGGGTCTCAAGAAAAAAGGTGTGATTTGGTTATTCAAAAGATTCCAGTGTATCAGTTTATGTCCATGTTTCATGACAATATAGTGTATGAGTATGCAAGGAATACCCATAGAGCTTGATGGCTGGACACATAATTCAAGCTATGCAAAGACACCTTTCTAGTTGGCAGCATAGCATCAGTGGTTGACTTTGTAGAGAAATACACTCTACAACCACAATGTGAGGTGTAGTCACAGTATTACAACTCCACACAAGTTTCAATATTTGTGCAAATAGCATTCATTCATGCAGCTGATAGTACAGAGGACCAAAGGAAGGTATTGAGGGAGTATCACTTTTATATTAGTGATGATCGCACACATTCTCCAGAGTTCATGCAAGGTTTCTTCTAGATGTTCTACAGTAATTTGGCTCAAAGGGGCATAACATACGATTGACATATAATATGGTTAGATAACTGTGCAACACAGTTCAAGAACTCACGCATGTTCTACTGGTTGAGCAAGATGCATGTCATTACAGGGGTACAACATATGTGGAACTTTTGTGAGGTCAGGCATGGAAAGGGGGAGCATGATGGTGTAGGAGCATGCGTGAAAAGAGCATTAGCACAAGAAGAGTTAAAGTATAAAGACAATGCAAAGTTGACAGATGCAAGATCAATCGTCGAGTGGTGTTATGCTTCGATGGGTCCAGGTAATGAAGGTACGTCTTTAGTTCATAGACTTTTTTGGTTGATGGATGATACTAACATTGCACCATATGAGGATTGTTGTACACTAATAGGATCGAGTGAGCTACACTCTTTCCTTAGCTCAAATACAGGTTCATGGAGTATTGATACACATAATATGGCACGCTTTTCTTCTTCATGTACAATGCAAGCATGGAATGATTGTGAGTCAGGGGAGTGGGTTGACAAATGATTGACAAGTTATCTTAGCCCACTTCACATGTATTGCCCTCCGAAGACATTGGAACTAACACAGATGGAATCAACGGTTGACTTTGACCATGTATCAGATCTAGTTCAACCAAGTAATATATCTGCTTGCTTAGTTTTTGAAATTCCATATTTTTATCTTACTTTATAGTGTATTTGTAATGTTGACTAATTTCAAGAGATTTGTTGCACATATCAATGCAGCGCATGTTTATGCAGCTATTCAAGATGAAGACAACAAAGAGGGAACATAATATTACTTGTGTCATTGTGTTGAATCCAAAAAGAAATTGGAGGCCCTAGTTATAGATGGAGAAAACATTGACTACCCTACAAGCTCAGTTGTTGTTACTGGAACGTGGCTTAGAAGGTACCCACATAAGAGTGTTAAACATTGGTTGTTTAAGGATTTTGACACGCATAGTAAGATTCTTCATTACTCGAACCTTGTCGTGGCATCCAATGTTCATTTGACCAAATATGGGGGTAGACCTTTGAACAAGGTCTTGTGGAAGGTTTGTGAGTATGAACATGAGGCAATACTTGACACAATAAAGAGTAGAGCAAACCCGGATGGTTCGTTGGATTAATTTGTAAGTATGCACATCAGTTCTTATCAATTTATACTTGTATGCACATTAATTTTTTTTATGTGAGTGCTATCATCTTCTTTGACTTTTCCTATTCGTAAGTAACCTAGTAAAAATTGATTGGTGTCCCCTTGCAAAAAATGCAGATTTATGAGCCATCCAAGAGAATCTCAACTAGAAAAGCAATGCAACATCCTTATTTTAATGATCTTGACAAATATCAATTATGATTTTAAGCCATTACAAAAGTGTGTGCAAAGCTTGTTGAGGGAATTTCAAGTTATTCATTTGAAGTTAACCTTATTATGAGCAGCTATGATGTAGACATTATAAGAGCATCTCAAATTTCAAGTTATTCTATTCATGAGAGGTGTTGTGTGAAATAGGTATCTTGGAACTCCTAATGAAGATGTATGACTAGGAGTGACTAAGTTGAGAGACTGGCAAGCCTATCTGTAAGTTCCTTCCATCTATTTTCATTTCATTTCCATTTTGAATGCTCTTTCTTTTTCTTCTTTTACTTCGCATATTTGTAAGTAAACTACTAAAAATCGATTTGGTTTCTTGTTGCAGAAAATGCTGATTTATGATCCATCAAAGAGAATCTCAGCCAAAAAAGCAATGCAACATCCTTATTTTGATGATCTTGAAAAATCTCAATTCTGATTTGAAGCCATTATAAAAGAGCGGGTGAATTTTAGCGAGGGAATCTCAAGTTACTCAATTGAGGTTAACCTCATAATGAGCACCTATGATGTAGACATTTAAAGAGAATATCAAATATATGAGTAACATTGTAAAAGATATGTGACAATGAAGTACCTAAGGCATTGTAATGATATTTACTTGTAATAAGATTTACTCAAATATTGAAATTTTGGAGTTCATGTTTGGTGCATGAGCACCTTGTTCTGTAAATGCCTTCAATAGGAAAAATTGAAAGTTTTGAATTTTCAAATGTAAAAAATGTGAAAAAGGTCATGTGAAGGTCATATGTAATGTATTCAAAGTCTCAAATAGGTCATTAGGTGATTAGAGAAGTGATATTGCACAAAATTTGTCATTTGGTGTAAAAATGCAAAAGTTGCATTAGTTGCACAATTGCAAAATTATAGAATATGAAGAGTCCTTTAGTTAGAAAGGGTAGTTAGTCGATGGAAGATGTAGGGGAATCATTCATAACTGATTCTAGAATAGCTATATAAAGCATTGTAAAGGCGTGGAAAAGAGAAAAACTTGTATTCTTGTTGAAATTAGTAAATAAAGGATGATGTTTTATGTATTTCAACACTTTTCCTTTTTTATTTCAAGCTTGTGCAGATTATACAACACCTTATACTTTGATTGTTTATTAGTCTTCTTCAAAGCAAGGAGTTAGGTAACTTTTGAAAGTATTTTGAAGTCTTTTAACTTAGATTTGAGGAAAAAAATGGCTGATCTAGATACCCATTATTGAGTTACAACACATACTTCAAAATCAATAGTGACTGTCTTGGAACATGTGCATAAAAAATGACCTTCTTTGCTATCCTAATTAGGCTAACTAGGCCTAATTTACAAAGGAACATACCTTTAAACATTCAACAACCCCCTGAACTTGTTGGGGCAGCAATTCTCATGTATCCAAACCCTCAAATCCGCAATTTTTCTCAGGAGAAACTCACTCCACCATGCCAAACCACAAAACCCTTATTTTATGCTAGTATGAGGAGGGTTTATTGAAAGGAATGGTTCCACACCTTACCAAAACATGCCACCACCTCACACCTTAAAATCATTTGCACAAACTCAAAAGACAATCACCCAACCTCTACATGCAATATTTTATCAAACCCTAGGGTGCAACCTCATTTTTCATGCCCTTTTCCATCAAAATCTACAAGGGAAGCAACACAAACCCCATAAAAATTATTCCCTTTCATCAAATAATCACCCTAACATCTAAACCAAACCCTCCCAACTCTTTCATCTTAGCCACATATATTACAATAAGAGGAATGAGTTAAATCTCCATTTCAAACTTCAAAACCCCTAAATCTGCAAACTCAGACTGTCCCCTGCAATCTTGCAATAAAATGATTTTTACTCAATGAAATACCACTAAAATGGATTCAAAAGAGATATAAAACTATCCTCCGCATGTTCACATTGATTTCAAAGAATAATGCAGCAGTACAGGTCCGTATAGACCTGTAAGAGTCAGGAAAACACATAAAATCAATGAAAAATAGGAAAATGTTATTGTTATTGCTTCAATATTCTCCAACCAACCATTACAACGAGTTTCCATACATTTTTAAAGGCTTATCCACAAAAAAAACCAACCAACCAACACTTAACTAAATTTTAAACCCCTTATTACCATTGGAACCCCTTAACATGACAATTTTGCATTTTTGTGCTGACAACAATTTGTCAACTTTTACAACTTTTCACCTTTTAGACACAATGACTCCAAATCCCCATGATTATGTCCTAGTGCATGAAAATTGGTCTATTAGACCTTATTTAAACCAAAAACATGACCTCACACACAAAAACTGACTTTTCACCTATCTTGACAACTTTTGCCAACCTTGACAACATTTCAACATAATTTGCAACTTGGATTCAAAAGACCTCAAAGTTGATCTATTACATCAAGAATGGTATCTTTAGACCTTATTAAGACTCAAAGCCCCTAAACAACTTAGACTCCATCACCATGACTCATTTTTCATAAAACATCTAGAGCAAAACCATTAAAATGGAATGGTGCTCCTGCACCACTGTTAAACTGTAAAATTGGAAGATTTGAAGGTTTTGAGACTTGATACACTGCTGCCCAAGGTTATTTTATGGTTTGGAGTTGATTTCTTGATAGTTGCTTCACAAAATTTACCTAATTTGAGGCACTTTCTAGTGGACAATTTATTGTTCTTAAAAACTTTCCAAAATAACCTCTTCAAAGCTTTTGTTTATGTATTAGTAGATCAAAATGGGTTTCTAAATATGTATTGGGTCTGTGGAAACACAAAGAGATTGAAAAAGAATCACAAAACAAGCAAACTACACTATCCACAAGGCCAATTATGCCAAATTAACAAAGCAACCCCCCTTTATTCTTCCTATCACATCCAAACCACCATTGTGCAACATTAACCAGTTTGCCAAACCACCAATTCCTCCACTTTTAGGGCATGATAAGCCTTCTAACATAACAAACCCCAAAACCCTCTTCTTTCACAAGTTAGGCAAGCATTTATTGAAAGCCCATACTCCAAACCTTCCCACAACCAACCAAATCCTGAAAAACCTTTGAAAAGGTCTGCACAAGCTTAAAAGTTCAAGAGATATTGCTGCCCCCAAATATTTCTTCAAACCCTAGCACTAAACCACCATTTTCCACTAAAAAATGCACCATTTGACATCTAGGGCATCACCTAAAAACCATCTATTCGCCTCCCTTGCACACAAAACTTTTCACACATGTTTTATAACCCTAACTAAGCCTTTCCATCAAGTTACATAAGCATACAGTGGGTGGAAGGCTTAATATGACATTTTAATGCACTCAAAACCCTTAAAACAGGGTATACAAACCAACCCTTAGTAATTGGCTTCTAAAATGCACAAAATCACTTGAAATCCAACCAAACCAAAACTAAAATGGAGTTAAGTCTTCTACCCACTGAATTCCATCCAAAAGAGAACACAATCACCTTGTACAAAACTGTACAGTTCAAGGAAACATCAGATTTCTGGTTAAAATACAAAAAAATGCAAAGAAAAAATGAATTTTATTGATCTTCATCTAAGTACATGGTACATTTATGCTAGGAATAGGCCTCTTTCACACCCAAACATGCAGAATCACTTCGAGATACATTCAACCAGCTCGATCCCTTAAGGGTCCAAAGTGCAAAAGGGAAAAAATCTTTGATGGGGCATTACTCAGAAACCGTGGTGCTTACGAAATCTTCATCTAATCCTACGAGATCATGTTGGGCCCCTCTACAATAACCTCTCTCAATTTTTGTTATCTCAGAGTGGTTTTCCTGTGGTGTCTAGTTTTCACTTGATGGAAAAAATGTCAAATGCAAGTAGTGCAAAGTAATGCAACTTTCGTTTCGCAACTCGTGTGACAAAACATATTGTTCCAACCCATCCAAGTAGGTATGTTTATGCTAGGAATGGTCCTCTTTCACACCTAAACATGTAGAGTCGCTCCAAGCTAAGTTCAACCAGATCGATTCCTTAAGAGTTCAAAGTGCAAAATGGCTGCAAACTTCAGCATGTTACTTGAATACCGTGACACTTAGAAACTTATCGTCTAATCCTATGGGACCATGTTGGGCCCCTCAAAAAAATTCTCTCTTAGTTTTCACTATCTCAAAGGAATTTTCTCATGGTGGCGGATTTCCAATTAGGGAAAAAGTTGTCAAATGCAAATAGTTGAAAGTTGCAAAGTGGTGCAACTTTCGTTCTGCAACTCATGTGACCAAACATATTGTTCCAACGCGTCTGAATAGGTATTTTTATGCTAAGCATGGTCCTCTTTCACACCTAAACTGGTGGAATCGCTCTGAGCTACGTTCAACTGGATCGATCCCTTAAGAGTCCAAAGTGCAAAATGGCTGGAAACTTCAACATGTTACTTAGATACTGTGATGCTTAGAAACTTCTCGTCTAATCCTATGAGATAGTGTTGGGTCCCTCTACAAAAACCTCTATCATTTTTTGCTATCTCGAAGGCATTTTCTTGTGGTGGCGGATTTTCACTTGGGGAAAAAGTTGTCAAATGCAAGTAGTTGAAAGTTGCAAAGTGGTGCAACTTTCATTTTGCAACTCGTGTGACCAAATGGACTATTCCAATGTGTCTAAATAGGTATGTTTATGCTAGGCATGGTCCTCTTTCACACCCAAACACGCAGAATCGCTTTGAGCTACGTTCAACCAGATTGATCCCTTAAGAGTCTAAAGTGCAAAATGACTCCAAACTTCAACATGTTACTCAGATACCATGACACTTAGAAATGTTTCATCTAATCCTATGGGATCACATTGGGCCCCTCTACAAAAAACTCTCTTAGTTTTCACTATCTCGGAGTGGTTTTCCCGTGGTGGCAGATTTTCACTTGGGGAAAAAGTTGTCAAATGCAAGTAGTTGAAAGTTGCAAAGTGGTGCAACTTTCGTTCTACAACTCGTGTGACCAAACAGACTATTCCAACACATTTTAATAGGTATGTTTACGGTAGGCATGGTCCTCTTTTGCACCCAAACACGTGGAATCGCTCCGAGCTACGTTCAACCAGATCAATCCGTTAAGAGTCCAAAGTGAAAAATGGTGCAAACTTCAGCATGTTGCTACTCGAATACTGTGACACTTAGAAAATTATCGTTTGATCCTATGGGATTGTGTTGGGTCCCTCTACAAAAACCTCTCTTGGTCTTCGCTATCTCAAAGGCATTTTCCCATGGTGGCGAATTTTCACTTGGGAAAAAAATTGTTAAATGCAAGTAGTTGAAAGTTGTAAAGTGGTGCAACTTTCATTCTACAACTCATGTGACCAAACAGACTGTTCCAACGCATCTGAATAGGTATGTTTATTCTACGCATGGTCCTATTTCACACCCAAACACACATAATCGCTCTGAGCTACGTTCAACTGGATCGATCCCTTAAGAGTCCAAAGTGCAAAATGACTGCAAACTTCAGCATGTTGTTATTTAGATACCGTGATGCTTAGAAACTTCTCATCTAATCCTATGGGATTACGTTGGGCCCCTCTACAATAACCTCTCTCAATTTTTGTTATCTCAGAGTGGTTTTCCTGTGGTGGCGAATTTTCACTTGATGGAAAAAGTGTCAAATGCAAGCAGTGCAAACTTACAAAGTGGTGCAACTTTCGTTATGCAACTCGTGTGACCAAACAGACTATTCCAATGTGTCCAAATAGGTATGTTTACGCTAGGCATGGTCCTCTTTCACACCTAAACACATAGAATCATTTTGAGCTACGTTCAACTGGATCGATCCCTTAAGAGTCCAAAGTGCAAAATGGCTGTAAACTTCAACATGTTGTTACTCGGATACTGTGACACTTAGAAAATTATCATATGATCCTATAGGATCACGTTGGACCCCTCTACAATAACCTCTGTTAGTTTTTGCTATCTCGGAGGAATTTTCTAGTGGTGACGAATTTTCACTTGGGAAAAAAGTTGTCAAATGCAAGTAGTTGAAAGTTGCAAAGTGGTGCAACTTTTGTTCTGCAACTCATATGACCAAACAGATTGTTCAAACACATCCGGATAGGTACATTTATGCTAGGAATGGTCTTCTTTTCCACCCAAACACGCGGAATTTCTCCGAGCTACATTCAACCGACTTGATCCCTTAAGGGTCCAAAGTGCAAAAGGGAAGCAAACTTTGACGGGCTATTACTCAAAAAACATGTTGCTTAAAAACTCTCATTTTGAGCCTACGAGATCATGTTGGGCCCCTTTACAATAACCTCTCTCGGTTTTTGTTATCTCGAAGTCATTTTCCTATCGTGTCCAATTTTCACTTGATGGAAAAAGTGTTAAATGCAAGCAGTGTAAAGTTGTAAAGTGGTGCAACTTTCGTTTTGTAGTTTGTGTGACCAAAAAAATTGCTCCAACATTTCTCGATAGGTAGGTTTACACTAGGCGTGGTCCTCTTTTGCACCTAAACATGCAGAATTTCTCTAAGCTACGTTTAACTAGCTTGATCCCTTATGATAGCATGCAAAACAATCGAAAAGAGAAACATACAAATGATGGTTGAGAAGTCTGAGTTTTCCACACAAAAAATGTATGATCATTGGTGTAGAGTACCTTGTTCCTCCATTTGATGACAAAGGTCTAGTTCAGTGGTTTTAGTCATGATAATGTCAAATAAGGCCATGATAGGCCATTTTGTAATCTTGCTTTTAGTTTTGAGTTAGTGTGGGTTCATTTGAGTCAATTATGTAAGTACGATAGGGAGTAGGAATAAAAAAATACCATTGGTAAAAACATTGGAAGAGATTACTAACGCTGCCCCTATTGAAAATTCAGAATTTAGGCTTAAAAGCAAGGCTAGACGAGGTGAAAAGAATAAATTGCTTGAGAATAAGTTAGAATAGGTTGGAAATAGGGTGAGGTTGTGGATTTTGATGTGTTCAAAAGGTCTGCAAGGACAAGGGAGGTCAAAAGTATGTTATGGCATGATACCCTAGTTGGGAAAAGAGGGGTTTTGAATGAAAAAAGAGAGGTTTGAGGGAGTAAAAGTGGGTAAAGTCAAGGAGCAGCATAATTTGGTGGTCAATTAAGTTTGTGCAGGCATAATGAAGAGTGTTGGAAGAGGTTTTGAGGTTGTATGAGGTCTGGATATGGGGTTTTCAATAAAACCTATTGAAATTTGAGAAAAGTGAGGGTTTAGAGGATAGTGGGGTTAGAGGGCCAATCACACCCTAAAAATTGTGGATTTTGTGGATTTGCATATTGGTAAATGCTACCCAATGGTGTTTTGCAATTGGAAGAGTGATTGAGAGGGTGTTGCTTTGTTAAATAGATTTGGGGGTCTAGGATAGCGTTGAGTCTATTTCTTATTTGTATTATAAATTATAACTTGCTTTCTCTCGAGTCCACTTCCTATACAAGAAATAATATTGCAAAAAGTTGACATATAAATCTTTTGACGTGTTTATATGGTGATGGATCAAGAACATAACAATTCATTTTGCACTATCAGGATTATGCTATGCAAATGTTTAAAGACTATTCAAGATAAATGTTTTTATGATAATGAGTCAAGAAGTTAAGTACTTCATCTACTATGAATATTATGTTTTACAAGTGTTGTGAAGATTATGTATCCTTTGCTTAATTGAGTTGTTCCAATCAAAGGATTAAATATATTGGAATATTTTTATGAATCATTTCATGGAATACCAATTGAAAACGTGTTTTTTGATTTTAGATAAAGTTGTTTAGCATCAATCAATTAATATTCAAGACAAACCATGAATGACAACGATGATCAATGCTAGGGATAACCAATTAATAAGTATACACGTGAATAAGTCAAGCATGTACATGTGAATAAGGGCAGCACAAGTACTCAAAAACATGTAAGCCTTGAAGTATACACACGAATACATATTATACACAAATTAATACAAAGTATATGAACGAATGCAAGGTATACACATGAAAAAAGTAAGTCCCAAAGTATACATTGGAACACATGTAAGTCACAAAGTATACACGTAAGTTGTAAAGTATACACTTGAATACGCGTAACTCATATCTATTAAACCATGAATTTATAATGCAAATATGGACACCATCAATGAAAAGATTTGTATTAACGAAATAGCCATGTAGGCATACATAAATATATGTCGATATAAGTATGAAATAACAAAATAGCCATATAGGCTTATGGGAATGCCATATAGGCATACAATGTCAAATATATCCAATACAAAATATGTACAAAACTTCCATGTAGGAATACAACAAAGGGCTGTGGAATCAAAAGCCATTTCTCTCCATGCTCTCAAAATAAACTCTTTTCCTTTGCTTGTCGATCAGATGGTGATATGTCTGTCACTTGTTTATGTTGCGCATGAGGAGTGCTCCTACTACTCTTCCTAGTGTTTAGTTCTTGGTGAAGTTTTATCTATTACAATAAGAAGTAAAGACATTAATATATAGAAATTACATTATAAAAAATGATATATTTAACAAAATAATCACTTACCACCATCTGATGATCACTCTCCATGAGGGAAATATTCACACACCCAGGCTGAGGCATGCTGAAGCCCTGTATAAACCATCCAAATAGAAATTAAACTATGAATCAATAACAGTTTGATTCTTCACTAACTAACATCTATAACAATGAATGTAAATTGAAATTTAGTAATTTGCCTCATACCTCCCCTATCAAAGTAATCAAGGATTCTATAGCAGATGAAACACCGATCTCCATTTCCCTCGTCACGTTCGGAGGTGTTTCCGCTTGCAACATCTGAAAATAAAACAACAAATTATTCAATCACAAAAACTACAATAACGATCCATGTCATGACTTATAATGTATGAGATAATGAACAAAATTTTGAGTACTTATTAAACTATATATTTATGACTATCATGCTTACTATTTTCCCTATCCATATCTTGTTCGAAAGCACGTGTTTTTAGGCTTTTACCCATAGCAGCAAGCTGGTGAACCTTTTGATAAAATTCTTTTGTAGACATTTACAATAACTGTAGTGGCATAGAGAAGGCAGTGATCTGTTTGAAAAAATGCCTCAAAGAAATGGGGTCTTGTGGTGATGGAATGCCATTACAAACAAATGCACGTCATGGCATTCTATCACCATAAGATCGCATTTCTTTCAAGCATTTTTTCAGACAGTTCATTTCCTTCTCTATGGTATTATTGCTTACTATTATGCTTTGATAGAAAATTTTCAAGCAATCCATAGTTTGTTGGAAAGCACCTATTTTAGGCTTTTAGCCATAGCAACAAGGAAGTGAGTAGTTTGATAAAATGCTTTGGTACACATGTATGGAAAATTTGGTATCATAGAAAAGGTGATGAGTTGTTTGAAGAAATGCCTCAAAGAAATGTGGTCTCATGGTGATGGAATGGCATTCCATCACCATGAGACCACATTTCTTTGAGGAATTTTTTCAAACTACTAATTGCCTTGTCTATGCTATTGCTTACTATTATGCTTTGATAGATTTTTTCCAAGCATCTATAGTTTGTTGGAAAACACCTTTTTCAAGCTTTTAGCCATAGCAATGAGGAAATGAATTGTTTGATAAAATGCTTTAGTAGACATGTATGGAAAATGTGGTAGCATAGAAAAGGCGGTGAGCTGTTTGAAAAAGTGCCTCAAAGAAATTGGGTCTCATGGTGATGGACATCACCGTGAGACCACCTTTCTTTGAGGCATTTAAAAAAAAAACTCATTTCCTTTTCTATGTTATTGCTTACTATTATTCTTTCATATATTCCTTCCAAACATCCATAGCATAGACAAGGCAGTAAACTATTTGAAAAGATTTTGAGTAGTAAAAAGTGATCTCATGGAATGCCATGATAAACAAATGCAATTGGAAGCTGCTCCTAGACTTATTACTTATGCTATGTGAAGTAATTGCATCATTGCTTATGTTGAATTTCTAAACAACTATATTGTAGTTGAAATCTTGTCATCTATCAACATCTAGTTATTAGTTATGGAATGTAAAGTAATTGCATCACTACTTATGTTGACTTTCTATACAACTATATTATAGTTGAACTTTTGTCATCTATCAACATCTAGTTATTAACTTTATGGAATGTGAAGTAATGCTTTGAGTTTGAATGATGTGCAATGCAACGTAATCAACGATATGAATATAAACTACACAAATCTATTAAGTACAATTCATTAGTTAAACTCTTTATTCTATTACCTACATGTAGGTTTGAGTAAATCCACTGGCACTGGGAGGTGTTCCCTTGAAACCTCCAATATTAGCTTGTTCAACATCCAAAATCACATATTAAAATACCATTCATAAAACAATGCTATTAACACGTAATAAATTTATAATTGTTTACTAGTTACATACCCCACCAATAGGTGTACTGTAAAAATAAGTAGGTGTAGGGCGGTGTATCCAGTCTCAACACTGTGACCTTGCAATTTTATTAAAATCATAAAACTAAATTAGTTAATATTGCATTTCAAAATCAAAATTTAATAAATTAAATTCAATGAACATGCTAAATTTTATGTAACTATCAATGCCATACACCTCATGCAAAATGTCAACTTCCCTCTCCATCTCCATAGCTGCAAACAGATCCTATGTAGCAACCTCCTAAGTGTCGGTGGGGTCATATGAACAAGTCACCCTGCAAGATTGACACACATGGGTTCGAAGGCCACCACTCAAAGACTCCCCTAGATGGCGATGTAGAATAGGGCTAGCATGTTGGATGACACTCTGGGTCAAAGTGTTGATCACATGCATTGTCTCTACATCAACACTCTCCTTCACAACAAAAGGGATAACAACATGCTCATGAGGCGGCCTAGCGAGAGGTCGTCTCCCTTGTCCCGTAGGATTCGACTATGCACTGGGTCTATCCTGAGCCGACCCCCCACCTCTCCCCTGGAAGTACCTCATATCAAAATAATTTGGGATTTTGTTCAATATGAACTTATAGTATAGTTTCCTAAGGAAATACTGTGGGACTTCACAATTATTGCACAGTGGGTAATAAAAAACCATGTACTACCTATCATAAAAAAAGTTCATAATCTGTTGGTGGTGGCACCAATGAATAGGAAACCTCTTCGCATTGAGGGTAAGATTTTGATTTATGCATGGGTTAGTGAATAATGAGCACAAATCACCTTTTATAATTTTTAAATTCTTTACATCTTTATATGATAATTTATCCACATAATAAGCCGTAGCCGCCTACCTCCTATCTTGCCATCCAGTTATTTTTTTTCTAATTGAATCTACACTTTTTAACATATCTTTCAATGAAGTTGCTAGGGTCATTCTTTCTACAGATGAACCATTTGGATCGCTCAACCTACTGATTAAATCCTCAATTTTTTTTTTTGTTGTTCTCAATTTCACTCATTAAATTTTGTTGAGTACTAGGAGGGTGTTGAGGGATTGGTGGAGGAGGTTGTTGTTGTCGTTGATTTTGTTGTCGAGGATTTTGTTGCTCTGCTTGTTGAGGATTTTGAGGGTTTGCAGGTTGATTTGCATCTCCTACAAATTCAAAAAAATAAATATCAAATACAACCTAAAACTAACAAATTCAAAACAAAAAGAAAATAATCCTTGTACCTCTCACACCTCCTTGTCGACGTGGCAGAATCCTCGCGATGAAATAGCAACAGTTGATGAAGATTTTTGCAAAATACCTCCTCCTAGAATGTGAGCACAAAAAATGGGGGTTTTGGCCGTAGGAAAAAGAAAGAACACATTCGAAATGCAAGAATAAATTTGTTTTACTTTTTTTTTTGGTTTTAATAGGTCATAACGTGAGCGCGTTATAACACGCTCACATTATGGGCTCATTGTGGCCGAACCTTAGGCTTGACACACCAAGCCATAACACTAGCGCGTTATAACGTGCTCGCGTTATGAGCTTTTAAAACTTTTTTAAAAAGTGGCCACAAATTGGCTACCCATCTCCATGCACCTGCCCGGTGGTGTTGAAGAGTTCAAGATTGGTTGTGGAAGGAAGTTCCCAAGTTCAGGGGATAGAATTTAAAAAATTATTTTTCTCAATTACTAAGTTGACATCTGTCAAAATCTTATTATCTCAAGAAATAATTTTTGATTTAGAGATAAAGAAAATGGATGCGAAAACAACATTATTGTATGGTTAATTGGAGGAATAGATCTACATTACACAACTAGAGCACCATGTAGTTAAAGGTAAAAATTATTTGGTTTTCAAATTACAAAATATTTTGTATCATCTCAAATAATCTTCTAGAATATGCTAATAGAAGTTTGACTCCTTTATGTTGGGATTAGATTTTCTAAGATCTAAAGTAGACCATTGTGTTTGTATTATAAACTAAATGATGATTAGTTCCTTGTCATTCTATGTGTAGATGATGTTATTTTTTGGCAATAGTAAGGATGCGATTTGTGATTTGAAGTCTCGACTTTCAACATAGTTTGAGATAAAGGAATTAGGGGGTTCCAAGTATATATTGGGCATGGAGATAAAAAAGAAACAAAAAAAATATTTGGTTGGGCCAAAGTAAGAATGTAAACTGTATACTACACCATTTAAATATGATAGATAAAAAACCTTTGAGTATCCATAATTCTATGGGAACTAAGTTTTCAATTGAGCAGTGTCCTATGAAACCCATAGAGATGGAGGATATATGTTCATGTTCCTTGTGCTAGTGAAGTTGGGGGTTTAAAGCATGCAATAGTTTGTATAGTTAGAGTAGACATTATCCTTGAGTAATGGGATTTTTGAGATGCTTTATGGCTAATTTTAGATAAGATCATCGAGATGTAGTTAAGAATATTTTTAGATATTTGTGTGGTACCTAAGTATGTATAGCAAAATTGGGGACAAAAAATGGCCAAATGAGTGATTTTGATCATAACGTGGTCACATTATTAAAGTTTAGAAATAATACCATTTTATGGATTAGTAAATACCAAGCCATAGTGTGATCACATTTTATTTTAAAAAAAATGTGATTGTGTTTTATTTGATAAAAATGTGACCATACTTTTTTAAAAGAAGTGATCACATTTTAGTTTTAAAAAATATAATCATATTTTAGTTTAAAAAAAATAAATCATGTTTTAGTTTTTAAAAACACAATCACATTTTTTGGAACATGAAATATGATCACATTTTATCTTTTTAAAAATGCAATCGTGTTTTCTAAGACATAAAAAGCAAAAAAAAATGTCATCGTGTTACACAGTGTATACACCTAAAAATGGTCATCACATTCAGTTAATTAAATACAACCTATTTGATTAATGATTCAACTACATATAAATAAGGTCTTACTTTATTTATATTGTTCACTCTTCTTTTAATTCTCCAAAATCACATTCTTCTAAATAATTAAATAAACAAAATACCCTAAACGTGTTTATTTAATTAACCTTCCTTAATCCTGATTAAGAATTAGAGCACATTTCTACAACTTTTTGTGTGCCACCTCATAGAGGTCACATGAAAATAAATAAGCCTAATTATTAATTAGAATTATCCTCACACACTTCCACCAATGAGAAAAAGCACATGGCTTTATTCCCCTGCACTTTCAACAAATTTGGAGCACATGGGTCTTTGTTTCACATACTTGGGTCTCCCATCCTTTTGGCATGTTTCCAATTGGTCAAGGAATTCTCTCCACACACATGACATGTTGTCTTTGGTCAAGGGGACAACATCCCTATTCCTTTAATCTCCACCGTCTATTATTTCTCCTTTGAATCTAGACTGTTGATAGGTGCCACCTCACAAAATGCTTGAGAAACCCTATAAATACACCCTTTTGCCTTAGCATTGATCATCCAAAATTTGAGCAAAGTTACTATGCAGGTTTATCTTAGGAGCTTGGAGCTTTCATGGAGTCTTATAACTAGTTTTCACATCATGTGTTACTTTGCATTCTCATTTTAGATTACTTAATTGCTTCATAGTTGCATTTTAGGTTAGTTTGTTTTATGTTTGCATTTGATCATATGCATAATCATGGATAGTTCACTATAGTTTCATATCATCTCACTCATCTCCACTTGTTCATTATCATCAACATCATCTTTCATTTACCATCATATTCATCATCAATTCCATCATCTTGTTTCATTTAGAAGCATACCACTAATCCTTTCAACACACATTTGCACATATAAATCATCTTAGCTTGCATATTAAGCATCAAATCTCATTTTCTAGGTAGTCATTTTAACAACCATTGTGTGCATAGAAATCTAAGGGCCAAACGACTTAATAAATCCCTAGAAATAGAGGACAATGATACGTATTTGAAAGATTTGATTGTATTACGAAAGAGTAGTTTTACTTTCTTCAAAATTTGAATGTAAACCGTCTCATTAAGGTTTGTGTTGACGTTAGATCTCTCCACATTCGACACACACACACACAATATGCTCATATTTTCTAGTAAAAAATATTCCACTCTTTTTGCTTTGGAATAGGTTTGGATAATAAACCTAAAGGTGTAGGCTTTTAATTTCCTGCTATTTGATGTTTTTTTTTTAATCTTCAATAGCATTTTTCAAATTTAACATCATCAACTTTACTCATTTTATAATAATATTTGACAAAATTACCACCAAAATTATATCACATATCTTCTTAGTTTTTTAATCATATATATTTTTTCTAATTAGAATACATTAACATATTTATTTTTATTTTCTTTTGCTAATGTTTCTATATTCCTTATGTACATATGTATTGATTTTTCCTTATTAATTTTTATTTGCTTAGTGATTTTTAAAAAAAAATTATATAGGACTGTTCTACACTCTATTCTTTACACATTAAAAAAATATTGTAGTTTTCAATATTTTTGTGCAAGTTATGTGACATGCATACTTAGTGATACAATTTTTAGTTTGCATCCACTTTGAAAAATAAAAATAAAAAATTAATAAAAATTATAAAAAATACACGTCTATACTTAATCACTCTTAACTATATTTATATCAAGCAATTTTAAAAAATACTAATGCAAAAAATAAATAGGGGGCACACATTGAGCACTATGTTATATTTTAGTAAGAAAAAAAGGATCACTTTTGTGTGCATATAACATTTGATCGTCTCAAACTCAACCATTTTTAAAAAATAGTTTAGAAATTAGATTCGAAGTAATACACTTATTTTTGTTGCCATATCTTTAAATTTTGAGTGCATACATCTCAAATTGCTCATCCAAGTTGAGGTTTAGATGATTTCAAAAGAAGATAAAAGGGGTCACTTTGACCCCCTTTTTTCCTCCATTTATACACTTACCCACCTCTATGTACTATATTTGTTATCATGATGATTTTATAATTGACCGAGACTTAGGTATATTCATGGATTTGTGGATTCTATAGAGATTCCCCTAATGTCTAATTAATTGATGTAGATAGCATACATACAACTTAATGGACATACAAATCCAAAATTAAGCAATTCATCATTCAAAAGGGGACTTCACTAAATTTTCAACCAGGGATTCATAAACTTGAGATGATGTTGGCACTATGTATGCAGTTGAGAATCTTAGACTTTCTTAATTGACTAAGTTGTACAGTTAATTGAACAAAAGTTCAATTTCATCTAAAAGCTTCCTAACTTGAATTAACTCCTATTTAGAGAACAAGGTAAGAAAATACTAGCTATTCTAAATGACCCTAGTAACTACTAGGAATACTTATCTTTTCACAGATTGTCACTAGTGACTCCCTATGCTGCAACGCGATCTATTCAAATAAACACTTAATAGCATTGAACAGAGTGTGAATTAGAAACTTCAATTCAAAAATTACCATATATCATTCAATAATTCAAAAATTACAATTCTTAATCTAACTAACCATCTAAGACAATGTAGATTTTGTAGTACTTCAAGTGGCCCTTGCTTGAGCTGCTACAATCCACAATGTCTCCTTTCAAATACTAACTCAAAAAATCATGCAACTAAAGTATCCTTCTTTATTGTAATCCGCACATACATAGAGCTTCAAAACAAAGTATAAAATCTAGCTAGTTGGTCTCTCACAAGAGTATCCCCAAATATAGGGCCTGTGAGAGTCTTATTATTCAAAATCTATAAACAAACTTATGAGAAACTATCAACTCCTCCAAGAAAACATGAAGAGGATTGGGTCTTTAACTTAACAAAAATATAAAAGCAAGTGGAAGTAGAAGTGTTGGAATCCAATAAGAACTCTACATCAATTAATAAGATCATTAGAACATAAACATGCTTAACAGGAAAAAGATTTAATGCAAGTCACTAATCACTATTAGAATAGGTCTCCTCTTCCTCCCACGATTTATTGATGGGATAGAATGACACAAGGATATTCATGTCCACATCCTTGGACCATTATCTGCATTGTCTTCTAGAAAGATGCTTGTGCTGAAGTTGGCCACCTCCTCTAGCTATGTTGAACTAGCACCCTTCTACTGTGGGTTAAGAATCCTTTTACTACGGGTTGATAGGTTCTTGATTGCATGGGGTTAGTCTTATTTTGAAGGCACTATAATTAATCATAAAACTCTACTAAATCCCAAACATTCAAAGATCATACATTTATTCATTAATATACCATATCATCTTCAATGTTTCTTAAATACTTAAAGTATATATAAAGGTTTAGAAATGTCTTTGAAACTTAGTAGAAATGAGATAAAAAGCATGAAAATAAAGCAAGGAACTGGACATTTTTAGGACTTGGATTCAAATTAGGTAGGAGATGTCAACAATATAAGATCCAATAATGGATATGTGGATGTGTGCACAAATATGGGGGACCAAAAAGTGACCACAACCACTATTTGGTCCATCCAAGATATAGCGTGTGTTATAATATGCTTGTGTTATGGTAGTGACCATGGTTAGGCTAGTCACTATCGAACCATAATGCAAACACATTATAATGTGAGTGCATTATAACTGTAGACTCCTAAAATGACTAATGCATTTCCATTTTCCCTTCATCATTTTCTCATTAATTTTTCTATCTATATTAATTAAATAATTTTTCATTATTTAAATAAGTTAATATTTTCTCTTTTTATCTATAATAATTAAATATTTTTTATGATTTAATTAATTTACCATTTTCCCTCAAACATTAATTTTGGTCCTTTATAGTTAATTTTTTTTTTTGAAATTATTTAAATAACTAATACCTCTTCCATAATTAAATAAATTTAATAATTTATTTAAGTTACCTCTTTCCCTCCAAAATAAATAAATAAAATTAATATTTTAAAATTATTTATTCAACTATGCTTATGAACTAAATAAATTTATTTAATTCTTTCAATAATTACACCTCATCAATCCAATCCATTTACTAATTTTAGCTCCTACCCTTTCTCATTTTCTCATCCATTGATTCTTTTAATTAATCTCCATTTTTTATCAAATAGTAAGTGAAGCATATAAAACCCTTCATCCACACATTATCCCCTAGAGATACCTCGAATTATCAAGCATAAGCATTATCCCCAAGATATACTTACACATTCTCTTCTTTTGCATCTTAGTATGATCTTGAGGATTGGAAATAAGTGATTTTTTTAGGGAATCTACCTAAGGATTCCATCACCCTAGGGGATGACCTCAACTCTCATGTTTTGACGAAGTATAAAGAGTGTATAAGCCTTTAGAAATACATGCCTCTTGGAAGTGAAATATTGTCAATCTAGGCTAAGCCTTTAAGAACTTTATACCTTAGAGAAGTGAAGGTGGAGAGTGGGTTACCCTCTCCTCTTTACTATTTGGCACTATTTCCTTTCATCTATGGGTTAGGCCTCATGTACCTTTGTGGTATGCCCCTATTCAATCTTGTGAAGCCTAGTTGAAACTTTTTGACCAAAGTTTCTTGTGGTGACTTGTTCCTACAAGGATTGACAAGCCCACTTGAGTTAGGATTTTTCATATGTCTTGTATATTTGAGTGTTTAGAAAACCTTCCCCACTTGAAACCAAAAGGGGACAAAAAATACAAATCGAGCCATAAGAATTATCTTTTATATTATCTCTTTGTGTGTCTCTATCTTTGAACAAATTGCAAAAAACTCAAAAATCATAAGAAAATCAAAACTTTGCAAAAACATAAATAAAGAAAACTTGTTTTTATTTTATAATGTTCTTGATGTATCTTTTTTAAATATTATATTTTGAAAAATTCGATAGTCATCTTGGTCATTATGGGTACCTCTTGCTAAAACAAAGTGCCTAAAATAAAAACACACTATAGAAAATTGTATTTGGTTATAAAAATAATTATTTTAACCTATCTTGTAATGCATCTGAGTCATAAATTTGCAATTTTTTGAGTAATCATTTTGCATGGGATTATCATTCTACATATTTGATTAATAGTGTTGTGCTTTTGAACACTACACTTTTGAGTAGTTTTAATGCATATTTGATTTGACTGCAACACTTTTAAGTAATCTTGAGTCACCCTTGATTAAGTATTAGTAGCCTTTTGAAACATCCTAAAACCTAACTAAAAAAACACATTTTCAAACTTTCAGACAATTAGATCTGATATAGACTTGCAATATATCTCATTATTAAAATATCATACATTATTTTTATTAGACTTTAAACTGTTATCTTTGGTAAAGCTTGGAAAAGAAAAAAATCTTTTGGAGCTTATCTAAATTCACAAATCAACATATCATTATCATCGATATTATCAAAATATATTAAATCTTAATCTATATCTCTTATCATCTATCTTTAACTTGCCTCTTTGCTTGAAAACTTGCCTATTTCAAGTAAGGTGTTAAGTTATCTTAATATCATTAGTAGATATAATAGCTTAAGAGATTTGGACACTCTTAAGTTAGAAACCTCCACTTCCTATCAATTTTTTTGAACTAATAAGTCTAGTTTAAGAAAACATTATCTATTTTGATTTGTTTGCTTAGACTCATTTTGGTATCATTTGGAGATCTATCTTAACTTTGATCTATTTTGGTTTTATACAACAAGAATATGTTATCAATCAAGCTACCTAATCTTTTTCAAGATTAGTCACATTTCAAAAGAGTCTAAAAATTTACATATTCATAACAAATTTCCATTATCAATCAGGGTTTCATACTTAAATATGTTGGTCATAAGTCACAATATAAGCGAAACATGGAATTTCACCAAACTGAGTCAAACATATAAACAACCATGAGTGGTAGCTGTGTGAACCCCAATCCAAATACCTACAAAACAATAAGAACAAAAACCTTAAGTTAGAGATTGCAAGCATGAACAAGGATTCCCCATGAAATCCATTTACAAAACTCAAATTAGGAAAGAAAACAATGAACATAATGAAACAAGAAAATATAGATTTAATCCTAATTAGAATAGCAAACATATGATCGCATGGGGGAATTGGTGCCAATTTGATGTGAAAATTGGCCCTTTCCCAATTCCTAAGATGCAAGCTTGATGTGTTGAAGAGATTTGATCCACTTTGTTGATGAAGAATGAGAGCTCCAAGCCAAAAATCTGCAAAACCTAGCTAAGAACTCAATGGTGATGGATGAAATTTGATAGATATTTGAGCATGGTAACTTTGCATAATTTGTGGATGATAAAATGAGGATATGAACTCTTTATTTATAGAATGTCAAGATGGATGAATGTCCAAATTTGAGCAATGTGGGACTAACATTCATCCAATGGCAAAATGCCACTTGTCAATCCATGAGCGGATGGGGGATGTGCAAGTTTTGAGGATTGTGCCAATAAATGCATATTTTTGAATTTCAAATTTGTTGAAATGACTTGCAAGAGGGAAGGGAAAATGCAATAAATGCCACTTGGCTCAAGGAAAAGGACATGTAATATGGAGTTATTGCCTTGTTGGATGTACATGTTGACTTGGAATTTTTGAATTCAAACTTGGAGAATATTCCAAAAGATGCCTTGTGAGGAAAATAAGATTTAATAAATGAATTAAATCTATTTTCATGTGCAAGTGGGAAAAGCTAGAGGATGGGACATGAATTAGAATTAAATTAATCAAGGGTTAATTAATTTAATGAGAGATTAGATGATGTGACCTATTTGACTCAAATTTATGGATTTATTTAAATCAAATAAGAGAGGAATATGATAAGAGAATAATTAAATAAGGATTTTGATTTATTTAATTAAAAGAGTTGGTGCTAGATAAAATTAAATAAGGTTTTAATTTATTTAATTTAATAGATAGACTTTAGAGATTTAATCAAATAAAATTAGTTATTTAATTAAATAGGGATAATTAGATAAGATGGATTGATTTAATTAACAAAAGAGAGAGACTTAATTAAATAACTGGTTTATTTAATTAAGGGAGGAATATTGATGAATTTAATCATATAAGGATATTTGATTAAATGGTTAGACCGAGGGATGATTCAGGATGAAACGATGTTAGTAGGTCGGGATTAGATGCACAATGACAATCAGTATATTTTACGTGTCTACAGTAGCCAAAATGGATTGGGAATGTCTTCACAACAACCACCCCAAGGTGGGTATGATAATCCCATGCCATCATCTTCATGGGCTATTCATATTGATGAAGATATTAATTGAGAGCCAATATTAAAGTCCAACTACAAGAATTTGAACAAGATCATAAAGAAATGAGATTTATGGAACTTATCTTTATTGCAAATCATGGACGCTATCTTCAAATGTGAGTTCAAAAATGTGACAAGCTACCTCATAATTTTTACATCCAAAATCTATCGCAAAGCCCATTAGATACAGTATTTGACACTTTATATCACACACCATCATCTCAACCTCCCATATTTAAGGGTTAACATGACACACACAACAAGAGACATATGATTATTTTTCATGTAATCCATCCCATTCCATTACACTTTCTATTCCAAGTATTACTAATTCTCACATGCAAAATTTATCTTTCGTTAAATCCATCTCAAACAAGTTCTTCACACATAACATCATTGCTTCAGTCCTTATCCTCTCTTCCTATGCCACAACAAATACATTCTTAACTTTTCATGATCTCAAATTCCACACCCTATCATTCTACTTATCAGCAATTACAAACACCCCCAATTTCATCCCAAACATATTTGCTACCTAATCAACATCACATCCATCTAGTCATGTGATTACCTCTATTCCCAGAACTAATCCTCTAGGTTATTCTTCCATTTCATACACATCCTAAGAACCTACATACAATATAATTGTAAACACATATATCCCACAAAGTCAACCATTTTTTCCACATATATCCCTCCCAACATATTTACATCAACACCCACAAGTGATTTGGTGGCATAAGTTCAAGACCTACAATAAAAGATAACAAATATTGAAATGAGACACACTAAAAATAGTTATGCATTGGAAGACATGTTCTTATCCCTTTGATAGGTCTATACCCATGATACCCTTTCCTACTACTTTTGAAATTCCTTTAAATTTAACAAATACAAAGGAAAAGGTGATCCACGTGAAAATAGAAGGGAATTTAACCTAGCTTGTCTTGGGGTTTCTTACAATTATACTTATTTAATGTGTCTATTTTATTGAAGTCTAGGAGGTCAATCCATTGAATGGCTGTCCCACCTACCGCATAGGATCAATTATTTTCATGAGTTAGATCAAACTTTCATTGCTCATTTCTCATATAAATGGAGCATGGAATCTTGATGACTAATGTATGTAATACAAAAAAAAATAGAATCATTTGTTGTCTTCTTACAATGATGGAGAAATACGACAAGAGAATTCCTATGGCCTATTCCTGAAAAGAAACTTGTCCACATATTCACCCAAAATATAAATCAAGAAATGAACTTCCACCTACAATTCCAATGTGCTAATAGATTTGATGAGATCATAGAAAAAGTAATAACCATTAAAAATACCTCATTTCTTAAAGGCCTTGTAAAAATATATAAGGAAAACAAAGATAGTGGCTCTCAATCTAATGATAAACCTCATCTTTGGTAGAAAAAAAATATTTTTAATGATGGGGTAGTACACACAAAAGTCATCAAAAACATATAATCACCATCTAACATACAACTATCAGTGAACATACAACAAAATACTCAAGGTTTTACCATTCCTAGAGGACCACCTAGAAAAAACAATGCTCCAAGACAAAAATATACCCCTTTAGGGGAGCCTATTGAATCCACTTTATGAAAATTGGTTCAATATAATATTAAATTAAATTACCAAAAATTAGAGACTATGAACCTCAAATCAAACCCTTATGGTACAAAGAGAACGAATTTTGTGAATACCATAGGGTCAAAGGGAATAAAACTCTTGATTGTATAATTCAAAAATCCTATTTGGGATCTTATAGACCAGGGTAATATTAATATTGAAGGTTGTCTTGCTTCATCCAATAATGATCTCAAGATATACACAAATCCAATCCTTAACTATGGTAAAGGGAATGCCTCTAACAAGGGTAACAATTCCAAAGATTCCAATTATAGCTTTCTTCCATATGAATACATTGTATCTTGAGTAGAAGAAACCAATACACGTAGGGGTAAAATAATGCCTCAAGATATCCCTTCCATCCCATTCAAATATCTTCTTCTATCTCAAGATCAAAACAATCCTTTTCAATCTGGACAATTATCCCACTCCCTCTCATGATATCCCTCTTAATTCATCTTATGATACTATTCCTAATCAAGATCAAATTATCCCCTCCATACAATCTCATGATCCCCCTCCATCTCAAGAGAAAATTATCCCTTCCATAATGTAATGCCCAAAACTTAACAACCAAATCACAACCAAAGACTTAACACAAATACCAAAAATTCAACCAATTCTCAAGTCAAGGCCAACTCACAATGTAAGCTTTCAAGAAAGTATGGGGGAACCTAAGGGGCCAGACCTAATTCCTCGGGGGCTCATCTTTGATGGCCTTGCCTACATACGCGCAGTGCAGAGGAATCGTAGTTTGACACTTGAGTTTGCTCCAACTCATAACTGACTGTCCAATAATAACGCATGTCTTCTACGTTCTATTCACGGCTATTCTACCAACACTTTTGGATAACACATACAATGTACTATAATGGTCAAAAAATGAAAGAAACTTTGCTAATAATTTTGATCATTAAAATTTAGCTAACAACTTTCAGCTTGCTGATCGCAGCGAAGTAGATGATACTAAAATACCCATAACTTTCATTCTGTTTTCCCAAATTCAAAAGTTCAATATGTTTTAGAAAGGGGAAAGCACAAGGAATAAAACCCAGAAAACATTTGTCATGATTCATAAACATGTACAGGCAATTTTTTCTGCAACAAGCTAATTTTAGAAGACTTAATAATTTAATAATCTTGAACACAATACACTAAATTTAGTCAAAACTATTATATAAATCACTATAACCATATTTTTCCAGTGTCTACCAAATAGATTGAATTTCTTAAACAATAGAAATGAATAGATAACAATTTAACTCTCACGATCATCAAACCAATAACAAATAATCATCAATAACATAATCTAAAACAATAACTTATAATATTATCTCAGTCATTCCTGTATTTCCACTTATTCATATTAATATAAACCTCAAGTAAGTTTATTCAAACAATTTTTAAATCTCACAAAAAGATACAATTTAATTTTTTCAATATCCTATTCAATGGATTTACCTTAGTGAATGTTTAAATATCTCTCTCTTTGCACAAACCTTATAACTAAAAACAATTATGCTCTCACTCAGTGGTTTTACCTATTGTTACTCAGTGGTTTTACCTATGTTGTGGTTTGAGACCACTGTGGTTAGAGAACCACCATTCCCCTCCTCCCCCTTAGGTGACTTATTTAAAAGTCACGTGGTGATTGTGATGTGAAATTTGTATAATTGTTGGACACACATTTTATTTATTTATTTATTATTTTTATGACTTTTTATTTGATTGATTAAGCCAGTAGTGTTGAAATTCTTAAAGTTATTTGATGGATTGAATTATGAAATTGTCCTTTTTGCCTCAAGGACTTTTTAAATTTTATGTTGAAATTAAGATTTACATGTTGAAATGTAGCTACAATTGGCTTTTATCTGTTCCTTTTTTATGGGATTTTTATTGAAATCTTTGGTTTGAACTTATGTTACTCGGTTTGAGGCTTTATTTGTTATTGCAAACTGCTGGCATGTGTAGTAAAGTGAATTTGTGAAACTGTCATACTCAAGAGGGGTCCCTGACAGGTTGTATGGGGGGAGTAGATGGCCTGGGGAATTATTGTTAAAGGGGTTAATGAGACCGGTATGGGACGGTTATAAACCACTTCCCCTAGATCTATCTATTATTTTTGGTGGCACTATGATATTATGCATTCTCAGAGGAGAATTTTGGACATTAGTCACCCTCATCCCTCATCCAATTGTGTGAGTTCATGATGTGTTCGATGTGAATTCAATGTTATGTGATGTGTGAATAATGAGTTATTCTAACAAGAGTTTAAATGTGCTGAAAAATATATGAGCATTGGAATATGATTTTGAAATATATCAAATTGATAAATGAGGATTGTGCTATGTTGTTAAGATGTTAGGATTTTGTGATGTATGTGATGAGATGCATTATATATGTGTGGATTTGATTGAATGGATAAAGAGAAATTATAGTTAAATAAAGTGATATATGTTTTCTAGCATGTATTAATGTGAAGTAGAACTAATATGGTTGTATAAAAATCTTGTTGCTTGAAATAATTATGTTGAATGATAAAGGTGTTAGTGTGATTTTGTTTATACCTATGTAACTCCATTTGGAATGATGTGTTGGTTAATTTAAGACCTAAATGGCGAATGTTGACATCATTGTATTGAAATTTAAAATGAATCAATGTATTATGTGTATGAATTTATCTCAATTATGTCAGGATTCTTATGTTAGTTAGTTTCTATAATATAATGGTTGATTTATAAGATAAAATGTCATTAGTGTGGTTAGTGATAATTTTCATTTCTATTTGTTTATGTGTGATTTTGTGGGGGATTCAATCCCAAACCTTAGTAACTTCTAGGAGGAAGTTTAAACTTAGGGGAGGGGAGTGTAGGGCTCCTCCCTACATATAAAAGTTTTAACTCCTTGTGTTATAGTTGGTAAGTTATGATGTCATTTTATTTTATAAAATAGTGTCAAGGATTAAGGTATCATTTTAAGTTATAAATACAATTAGAAGGTTATTCTTATCCATGTGTGTTTCTATATTGAAGTTAAGTCTACCCATCGTTCAAGACTTCCAGGAGGAAGTCCATATAAGGGGGGGAGAATGTAAGGCCACTTGGTACACTTCATATTGTTATTATAACCACTAGAATCTCATGCAAAGATAAATCTATCTTTCAAATATAAATAATTACTCTATACATGAATATATATTATAGATGTAATTAAAAGTATCATATATTTTTATATGTAACAATTATTATTAGAGTTTTAATAGGATATGATTTGGGTTATTAGAGTTATTATGATATGTAACAATTATTATCATGAGTTCTTTTGTATGTATATATATTTGTTGCAGGTCAACTCATTACCCTATAACCTCACGAAAGAATTATCCCTAGACTATTGTTACAACTGCATTGGTTATTCATCAATATTATAATTCAAGCATCACCAATAAAAATAAATAAATAAATAAAGATACTCTATTCAAAAATCATCTAACATTTTTTCTATACAAAATAAATAAATAACAGGGATGAGTACAGTTAATAAGACTACAATAAAAAGATAATTTTTTTAATTTACAAAACTCTATAAATTTGCTTCTTACACAAAATCTGTGAAGAAAGATCTTGAAAAAAAAAACTGCATGTTTTTTCTTTTTGATTGTTAAATAAATAAGAAATTAATTTAGTTTTTTTTTTTCTGTTTTGCATGGGTTTTAAAGTTGTTTTATCGGCAGCTATTTTTATCATTATTTCACATCAAATTCATGGAAGACCTCTATAAAATAGAGGCATATGTAATTAGATGGGGGGGAAAAAATAAAAAGAAAGAATTTTTTTCACAGTTCAATATTAACCTGCTATTCCATCGCCTTCTTTAAATCTGCTAATCCATGGATGATTATATATGGAATGAGAATGAAGAAATAAATAAAAATTCTTCATGCAAAAAGGAAAAAACAAATCTAGGCGGTGATTCTGGCAGAAGGGGTTATCTTTTGGATAGAGGGTTAAGTTCAGAAATATAGGCCGAAGAATAGAGAGTGGTGGAGGAGCGTGGATAGGGGAGGATCTTGACTGCAAGAGCTTGAGGTGCATGTCCATCCAACCCTCATCACCTTGTCTTTTCATCTCCAGATCTCTATCTAGTATTTTCTCTATAGGTAGGATTCATAGCCATCCTCTTATGAAATAAGGGTATGTATATAAGAGCAGTTATAGCAATATTGGCATTTGCAGCATTTTCAGTTTTTTAGTATAAATTTACTTAAGCATAATGAGTTGTAGATAGCAGATGAAATGAAAGAAACTACTTCCACCCTTTATTACTAGCTCAATAAACTAGAGAACTGGTGAAAACTCATATGCTAATCTACATATAATCTTTAGATTTAATCCACTGAAACCAAAAACACCATATTAAATCAATGATGCAAACACCATATAATTTTCTTAAAGTATTCAAATCTAATTAGGAAATCGATTTAATCTGATTATTTTAGATATAGGATTGATGAATTTATCAAGTTATAGGGTTCATTTTTATCACGATCACTAAATCGTCGTGGGATATTTTAATCAATTCCACAAAAGAAAAATCATCATACGATATCACTCTTCATGAACCAACTATTGTTTTTCATGGCCTTTGATTCATTCTGATTTTTTTTTTCTCTCCCTTGAATGTCTTACATTACCCTTATTATTCTCAGTACACTAGGAATTGTACATGCCAATGGAGATAAATTATAGTAGATCTTGCTAATACGAAATATCACTGAGAGGAAAAGAAAACAAGAAGCTGTGATATAAATGACCATCCTTTTTGTTGCTATACGTAGAGATTAGTTAATGCAACCTTTGAATAAAGATTTAAATTACCCTTGTCCAACATAGTTCCAAGTAGAATTTTGGTTATAGTAATTTTGGCATTGTTGAGTTCTTTTAATTATTAAAACTTTCTATGTTTATATTGTTGATCTAAGGAGCTACACGTATTAAAGAGATTAGTTAAGGTGTTTCTTTTTTAAACACATAGAATGCATAAACCCTCACCTGTAGTTACTTGATCAGATTCATGAGATATTGTTAATGTTAATACAGTATCATAAATGAATTATATGCTGAGCTATTTCTTGTATCATCTTGATAAATTAAATTAATTAATACTCCATTTTTGCTTCATAGAGATATTAGTAACTTGGTGATCCAGTTATGGTAACTTGCTGATTTAATAATGGTAATCTGTGTTGAGCCATCATCTCTGATAAAATTCATTCTTCATTACACCAACTTGTTATATGGAAAGTTTAGTTTCAGATTCTGAGTATTTTCTTCTTTTTTCTATGGGTTAGATTACATCTTTAGTTCTTTATATGGTAATCCAGCACATGTTCTTTAACTGCTACTATGTAGTGGCTAATTTAGCCAACAGATTGATCATAATTTTCTTGTGTATTTCTCTAGCTTTAAGGGTTTTATAATTGAATGGTTCGGGTGGAAGTTCTTGCAAATCTATAGATTTTGAGTTTTATGAAAAATAATGTTGTAAGAGTCTTTCTTAAATTTTCAATTAGTCTATGGTATTAAATTCTATTATTTTGTTGGTGTTAAATTTTGTGGTTAAATGTGTATTCTGTCCACATAATCTTTTCAACAAATACATTTTATTTTATTATTATTATTATTTTACTATTTGTGAAATCTTTTATTTTCAAGGAAAAATAACAGGTTGAGTTGCTGAAAAAAACTGCTCTCACATATTTGAGATTTACACTAAACGATTTCTAGGTTTTAATCTTTGTTCTTTCACCTTTCCAGATCATATTAAAGTTTAAAATTTTGTTTAGTATTGCCAAAGTTATCACTGTTTCAGTATCATCTATTTTGCTGTGATCAGCAAGTTGAAACTTGTTATGAGCAACTTATTATCAATTGTTTTTTTATTAGATCCGCTTCAAAAAATTAAGATTGTAGATTGTTATAACATTACATTGGTTGTGTGTGCTTGAGTATTGTTTATGTTTTTTTACATAATCAGTGTCCACCTATAGCATTCTTCTCAAATGAAATTATCTTAGACTTGGTGTATCTATACCTTGTTGAGCTTTTCTTGAGAAACCCATATAATTGTGTGTAAGTGATGATGTTTTGTGTGAACTCTTTGGTATAATATTTTCTATTAAGAATAGGTCAATTGTGCTTGTATGGGATAATACTAGTGTTTATATGAGTGTTTTCTTTTCCATCCTTTGTTTATGAGAATATTGGGAGGTCCTATGGGTGTATCAATGATAATATTTTGTTTACTCTTAATATATTATCTTGTGGTTTGAGCCTTGATATAAAATGTTGTCAACCAAACAAATGTTGGTTCAAGTCCTTTGTTGACTTTTCTATGTATTTATTAAACTATTGTGAGATTAGTGGGGAGTTGAACCTTTATGTTAATATCATTATTGACCAACCCATTTATGTGAATGTTCAAGTGTTGAACTACGATTCCTCTGCGTTGCGTGTACGTAGGCAAGGCCATCCAAGATGAGCCCCCGAGGAATTAGGTCTAGCCCCTTAGGTTCCCCTGTACTTGCTTGAATAACATACTTTTGAGAGTTGGTCTTGTGTTGCAAATTAAAATTTTGGTATTTGTGTTATGTCCTTAGCTGAGTTTGTGTTGAAAAGTTTTGGGCATTACACATAACATCTCATGAACCCTTCCCAAGTCAAGATCAAAGTATTACTTCATTTACATTTCATGATCCTAATCCATCTCAAAATCTTAATATCCCTCTTAATCCCCTTCATGATCCTAATCCTCCATAAGATCCCACCATCCTTATCCAACTAATACATATCAAAGCACAAACTAAATTGGCATCCAAACTAGATCATCCAAAAGCTTCATCTACTCCAAAGTCATCCATTCCATCACATATCTCTCATCCTATCCAAATACATTCCTCCTTTCTTTATTTGATCTTGATTATCCTATCTATATACTTCATCATATATCCATCATCCTATCTAATCCATCCCCCTACCCTTTCACCTTTGATCTTGATAAAACTAGGGGAAAAATTTATCCCTGTATGCTTTGGATAATGTGAATCCTTATTTCCTCTACAATCCATATCCTTTATGCACCATTATCTCACATCAAGAATCTTTTACTATCTTTTAACCATAATTACACTATTTCTACTATGGGGAATCTTGTTCCTTTGCAACATAATCCTTGGAGATTCCTTCTCATATCTTCTAATATGACCATGACATTTACTTACCTTGTGTGTGATTTGTGCATCTTCTCAAATAAATAAACATCCTTTGCATATCAAGTCATTCATACTTTTTTTGTATTAGGATTATAATGCTCTAATTCTTACTTCTTCACATATTCCAACAAGTTTTAGTAGGTTTGGTATGAATAAGGGCAACCCTTTTTGTTTGTAAAGTCAAATTCCATGCAAGGGATAGAATGTCACCCTAGATCCTTATACCTTGGTGCATAATATCCACTTGTTATATCAAAATAAGGATTTCTCTGAGCACATTGTCTTTAGCATAAATAAAGCACACAGGTTTATCTTTCAATTTTCATGTTCATCCATATTGTATATTTCCATCCACCCCATTTCTTATTTATAGGCTTCATCTGATATTTGATCAACAATCTAATTGTCATCACTATATTTTGTGGTATTCATAAAATTATTGCATACATAATCATTAGCATAAATCATAACATCATAACATCATAACATCATAACATCATATTATAACTACAACATATGTATCATAATCATAACATCATTACATCGTAATCATATTAAATTCAACATAGCATTATAACTACAACATATGCATCATCATCATATCAACACTATCCTTCATGTCATGAATTTGATCAGAAAACTATTTTTCCTCGCTGAACTCCCAAGGGGGCATCCTACCTCCATCCCTAAGTTAAATGGACCACACTGGGGCACGTTACTAGTAGAATTTTTCACACCATTATGTATTTTAAATAACACTGGATAAAATACATTGTCTCAAAGAGGGGAAATTGTAGACACCTAAAAATGAGTAATGCATTTCCATCTTTCTATTTATTATTTTCTAATTGATTCTTCTATCTATATTAATTGAATATTTTTAAATTATTTAATTAATCTAATATTTCATCTTTTCATCTATAATAATTAAATATTTTTTTAATTATTTAATTATCTTAATTTTTCTTATATTTGTATTAATTAGATAATTTTAAATTATTTAATTAATTAAACCATTTTCCCTCCAACATTAATTTTGGTCCTTTATAGTTAATTTTAAAAAAATAGCTAACACCTCTTCCATAATTAAATAAATTAAAAAAATAAATAAATTACCTCTTTCCCTCCAAAATAAATAAATAAAATTAATATTTTATTTATTTTTCCAACTATGCTTATCAATTAAATAAATTTATGTAATCCTTTCAACTATTACACCTCATCAATTCAATATGTTTACTAATTTTAGCTCCTACCTTTTCTCAAAATTTCTCATCCATCGATTCTTTTAATTAATCTCCACCATTGATCAAATATCGAGTGAAGCATATAAAACCCTTCACCCATACATTATCTCATAGAGCTAGCTAACATTATCAAGAATTATCATTATCAAACACTATCAATAGCTTTTATCTAGCTCTCTTATCTATCTATTATCTTTGAGCATATATCATTATCATTACAAGTTTGTGCCATCAAATTATCATTGTACTATCATGGTTAAATGTTATTTTACTGAGAAACCCACATACCAAGCATTCAAGCGAACATCAAAGAAAAAGTGGAGAAAATCAAGATCTAGTATATGGTATAATTGTTCATTATTTGATTCATGCATAGATCTTACACTTTATTGAGTGATTGTTGAGTGTGAATTTGGCACTTTCATTGCATTGTTCTTATTTTACATAATTCACATTTTCATTTAACGTCCATGATAACATGAGCATGTTATAATATGTTCACATTATACATATGATAAAAATCAAAAGAATATAGATAAATCTCATTTGAATTTGACCTCCTTTCTCTACAATATCCAACCATAGGCAAGGAATAGTGCATGAACATTTTTGAGCCAACCAAGTTACCAAAAAAATGTCATCATGACATCTGAGAGGTTGAGGAGGTAGGTTTTTTTGGTTTTCAATTGTATAAATTGAAATGAATACCAATTTTGTAATTTTTTTGATTCAATACTTTATAATTTTATGAATTGAAAATCCTTCAAACCCTAGATCACCAAATCATAAAAATCTTAGTGAAGAGTAGGGACAACCAAGAACTCAACAAACTCCTCCAACTATTCCTCAACATCCTCCACAAACACAAGAAAACCTAATAGGTGAAATTGAAAATAACAAAAGGGAACTCTAAGCATTGGTTGTTAGATTGAAATTTTCAAATGAAACAAGTTCACATCAAACAACCCTTACCACCTCATTGGAATGTATAATTTATCATATAGATTCTATGAGTGGCCAAACAAACATGTGGTTCAATAAAAAGGAGGAAGCACAACAATTTTGTTCCACAAAACTATCTTACCAACAAGTGAAAGAGAAGAAAATTTTGAAATATAATTGTGCGCATTGTTCATTAATCTAAGAACCTATACACACTAATGCAAACAAAAATCACCCCAACCCACATACTCATAGATCATGAAGATTAAACAAAGAGAAACCATTTAATCTAAATCTGAAAACTCCTTTCAAGTTGCATTGAACCAATTACTAATTTATTCAACACAAGTTATGAATCAAAACAACACATGAAACATACTTTTCAAGCTCTTCTTGTAGCTTCATTAAATAGAGAATAACTGGAATTTTCAGTCTGAAACCCATATTAAACCAAGATGAAACAATTAAAAAAGTTATTCAATTGGATTCAATTACAAAATATGCACACAAGATTAATGAACCATGACTCATCCTGTAGCTTCTTCTTGTTGCCCCAAGCTCTCTTTGATGTTGTTCAAACCTTCATACGACTCTTATCTTTCTCTTCACCTCTTACACACTGGCGCATTATCTTTCCTTCATTGGTGTTGCTCAAACCTTCAATAAAAAACCTCCAATGAATACCTCTACAAAGGTATCTTTCTCCTTCCCATTCCTTGCAAACTCCTTCCCCCTTTTTTCTTCAAAAACCCCCAAAAAATACCTTGAAAATCATCAATTATTGCCCCAGAATGGATGCCCAACTCCCTCCAAGAATAGCTATACATATTCTAAGTTTATGCAGCATTAAATGAGATATTTTAAGCCTCCATTAACTCCTACAAGTGCTGTGTTTACTCCCAGGGGCGTTTTTATCTATTTTGAGCATTTAAAAAACTATACAATCTTGATTTTTCACCTCTTTTATATTGAAAATGCCCACATATGATTTATGCAATAGATAAGCAATCGATAATGAAATAAAAACTGATATTTAATTTCCATGACCTCCATAATACCTTTCCAAAATAAAATTAATAAAATTGGTGCTTTAGAAGTGCAAAATTGAGTGCCTAGAGGCGAAAAAATGAAAGTTATCTGATTCACACAAAAATTGGCGTGCAAGCTTGGAATGGTATCCCATGGACCCCTGCAAAATGATTTTTCCAAAACATTCATGGATTTTAAAATTTTAAACTTTTTAAAAATTGTTGACATTATTTTAACACTTTCGACATTAAAATATCCCAAACTGGAAAAGGTATGACTTTGATTATTTTTGCACATTTCACATACCACCTCCATGAATGACCCTACCAAATTATTTTACTCCAATCCTTATGAGTTTTCTAGAAATAATTTTTGCAAACTACTAGTGAAGCCTTAAAATAACGATTTCACAAAAAAACTGATTTTATGCAAAATCGAACACACCAAGAGTTTTCCAAAGCTAAGAGATGCCAATTGAACCCAAAAACACACCAAAATAGAAATTCCAAACTGGAATCTTATTTTTGGTTGATTTTGATTTCCATTTTGCCTGGATGCTGCTGCATTAGACATGTCAGGTAGGAAAATTTTTGTGAGTAGAACTCACAAAATGGAGTGGAGTAGTAGAACTACTCTTTCAGGTTGTGAAAAACCTATAGCGGAGTCGATCATTGATTTAGACAAAAAATATATTTTTCCTCCACCTCTTCCAACACTTAGCTAGGATACTTGTTGTCCTCCTCCACCAAGTGTGCACTCTATTCATCCTTCTTCTCATGGACTCACCTCCACTGTAGACCATCCTCCTTTGCCACATCTCTTCTTCCCTCACTCCCTTCTTCATGGGATCCAAGCCACCACAAACTGACCACCTCCACCAAGTTCCTCCTACACCATCATCTACAACCTCTATACACAAACATGCAATATTCGTATACCCATTCACAACTACAACTTCATTTTTCACTACTACAATCTCTTCTTTAAATGGTAAATAATCATCACCTCTAAACTTAAAATAAAAATTTACCTTATCCTTCTTTTTTGCTCCAACATCACCTTCTTCGTCCTCAAAACCCTCCATGTATGCATCTTTGCAAGGTCGTTCGAATTTCTCCCATGTTTTCATGTCCTCCAAAGGACTCTCATCTATTGCATCTCCTTTTTTGTTGTTTGCATTGAAAATAACATTAGAAAAATCTTGGATTTAGTCTTCTCCTAGCTGCATCTCCTTATCATCTTCATCTAACATTTGTCTCTTGAAAATAACCTGTCTAACATCCTCATCTCTTCTTTCAAGAGATCATCCTCTTCCTCACCAACCTTCTCATGAAATTTAGGACCATCCATGTTCACAATTACTTATTGCAAACCTTCATCTACCTCACACAATGCACCCCATTCACATGCTACTGCCACAACTTGCACCTCATTATCTTTTTCATTTATGTGTGCTGCCTCCACATATTCTTCCTTGCATTCAACCCCTGCCAAAGAGCTGCAACAATCTCTCTTTTTGACCTTCTCTTCATTGACCACTTTCATGAGAATGTTCTTCTTCCCATATGTCTCTTCTCGTATCCTCAGTCCCTCCTTAATCACCTTTTTCAATACATCTACCTTAGCTTGGAGCTTTTCAAATTCTTCACAGTATTTCCTAATTTCCACTTTTTCCCAATATTGTTCCTAGAATAAAATTCTTACAGGCCTCCTCAAGACCCATCCCATCCTCTCAACTCACATCACATGTTCTACAATCTACAAAGATATTTCCTTCGTGACTTCCTAGCTCTTAATTGCTCAGGGCTTCTCTCCTACCTACAACAATCCTTTTGAGTTTTCCACCACCACCTCCTCTTCTCTACTTCTAGGTCCTATTGTAGACTATCACACGTTCGATGATCTATCCACACACACAAGATCAATAGCTATGATACCACTGATGCAAACAAAAATCACCGTAACCCACATACTCATAGATAATGAAGATTAAAAAAAGAGAAACCATTTAATCCAAATATGAAAACTCCTTTCAAGTTGCATTGAACCAATTACTAATTTATTCAACACAATTTACGAATCAAAACAACACATGGAACATATTTTCCAAGATCTTCATGTAGCTTCATCAAACAAAGAATAACTAGAATTTTTAGGAACGCCCCGCCACGCAACCCCAAAGGAAACTAATACACCTAACATTTATGGAACAATTTTTTTTTTTTAAATAACTAACATGCACATAATATTAACATACAACACTTGAAATGATACTATACATGTACAAGATATGACAAAGTCCCTTGGGGTTAGATGACTGCATTACTTTCCAATTCAACATCTATTACATTACATGAAAGATAAGTATCCACCAATAACCATAAGATATGAACATGGACAATACATTTATAACATGAAGATACATCACTCAAGGATTACATCAATACAATGTTGCTTCCCATCATGAATTGGGAAAAGTACAATAACACAGAATATTACAATTGTTATGAATGAATGCAAATCATCAAGACTGGTATAACTTTGGAGTCACTACAACTGGTACAACTCTGCACAAATCGATCAATGGCAGGGGACCCAATGGGGTGCATAGCACGTTCCACCCGACCATCTGGACCTGAAGGCCCACCCCCCATGCTAGGAGATGACAAGAAGGACCTCAATGAATACCATCAAAGGAGAAGGTTTACAAGTCATCATGACATGAGCAATAATAACATAAGGTAACTTCCAACACAAGAAATAACCAGATCAAGACAACATAACAAAGCATCAACAAAGACATGACAACATCCGCTTCCAGAGGCTCAAGAACAATAAGAGAGGAAAAAAAGAATACAAGGTTGTTAAATGGTGGAGTGTCATTGTATAGGTAGCCACAGGTTACCTTGGCGTAACCTTCCTAGGCTACCAACCCCCATCTTGGGTTTCCCTGGTAACCTCTACTGGCCGCTGGAGCCCCATTTTCACTATGCGAGATCAACATACCTTGCAAGATTACTATGTAGAGGCAAGGTAGTTGATCTTGCCATTCCAGGCCTTCCCACTCATCCCAAGCCTAAAGAAGCACTTGGGCCCATGAGTGAGGCTATATTATCTGAATTATTGTGTGAAACTACCCAAACCCCCTAATTAATTAATTAAGTTATCACTTGATTAAACTCACAATGGGTTATCTTGGTCCAACCAATTTGGGCGCCGACCCCCACTGAGAGCCACTCCCCCAACTAATAATAAAATACCATAAACACAAACGGGGCAAGCCAACTTGCACAAACTAGCAAAACCTATTTATTACCAAAATATAGTTTAATCAATCTCTTTTCTTAAGGAAATCCTTATTTCTCATTCTACTAAGAATAACTTGAAGGTGAAAGTCTACTAATACCCAAAGTAGAGTCAATCTAGGGAGTAATTTAACTTCCATTTTATCCCATGAAACGACCACAAAATTGGCCTATAACAAATGCACTAAAGGTTATGTCTAATTCTTAAGTCAGATTCAATACCTTCTCAAACTATGAAGATATTGTTTCAAGTAACAATTCTAACCATGATCATCATACTAGAGCTGATGGACCGGATCTTAGGGAGGCTAAATAAATCATAACTTGTCGAAAAGGGCCTATTGTTAAATTAGAAAGGTAATCTCGTTGATAGACCAACATAATATTCTCATAATCGACGTTAGGATATTTGTCCCCACTTATCCCATATCTGATTGTCATATATTACAATTTAAATAAACCCCATTAGCACTTATCACTTAGTTCTATCAATTACCAAATAAAAGCATATAAATCAACTGAAATTACAACTTAGCATTTAATTATTTAGAAAACAACTAAGTGAAATAATAACTAGTCCTAGGAATTATTAATGGAAAACAATAATCGATATAAGTTTAGCTTAGTTTCTCTCAACTACCTACATATTTAGGGAATGGCTTATATACTTCATTGAGTCAAAGTTGTCTCGTGGTTCTTGCATTTTAAGAGAACATTCCTGGTAATAAGGAAATGAGGAACCATAGGCTGCCACGATTGCAAGATATTTGCAAACAAAATGGTTTTGTTGTAGAGGATTTAGAAGCCCTCAAGAAAATGCAAAAGACAATAGTAAAGCCCGATGTCGCACCATTAACAAAATTATCATTGCATGAGTCAAATGGGCACTATGGACAATGATTAAAATAGGAATTCTATCACATGTTTTAGTTGCAACTATCCTGGACAACAATCAAGTAAAACATGGAAGCATACACAAGGAGCGACACATCAAAAATGATAGATGACACTTGATATGGTAATAATTTGAAACAAGAATGCTAAGCTACTTTGAGGGGTAGACTCTACAAGCAATAATACAGAATATTATTTTGACATTAATGATTCGAAATGAAAAATTTACTCCTGATTTATAAGGGCATGCCACATAATGTTATGAATTCTTATAACAACCAAAAACATTACTAGGCTTTTTCAGTAATGGGCATATTCGACACATTCATTGAAACAATGACAGTTGACTTCCCTCAAGATTCTGCATAAGTTGTAATGAATCAACCATGATGCTAATAGGAATAATAGGCGAAGTTTGCAATTGTGCTAGAGAATGTATTATTTTTAACGTGATGAGATAGAATTAAAGTTGTTTGACCATGAATTTAGATCTGGGTATGATCCCAAAAAATAAACGGGAGCAATGAACGCTCTAGTACCTGCATTAGTAGTCATGCCTATTGGCCCATGGGACAACAAAGGATTAAGTTTAAATATAATATGAGAAACTTAAATCAACCTGAGCTCCTTAACCATGCTACCTATACCGAAATGAGAGCTCTCTATTGGGTGATGGGTGTCTATGCAAAGAATAACACACAAGCATTTTGGGGGCAAGGGAAATGTGTTTGCGATAGATACTAAGGTATCTATAACCAACTAACCTCGACTTCCTAATGCATATGAATCTCCCCCCCAAACAAAAATAAATAAAAGTTATAATCAAAACATACATATAATGTGTGCATAGAATAGTAACTCATTATTGATAAAACAATGAGACACAACTTTGATGATGTGCAGAAGATTATGAATACTGCTACAAAGCTTTCCTAAAGAAATGTTGGAATATTAAACGTATGCAGAAGAAATGACGTCTAGGAACTGTTAGTCCACATTGATCATACCAACCAAAGTAGTTTACAAGAAGAATGTTACGATGCCCTATCAAGCAAATTTTTGCTTATTCAAACTTTTTACAATATAAAGAGAAAAGAAAATCAAAACAAAATATTGAGGTTTTATAGCTACTAGATTCTTGAGCTTGTGACAAAATATTGTTTAGAATGAAATATAAACATAGTAATAGTAATATGCAGAATCCTTTTCCTATTTACATTGAGACCATGGCAAGGAACTTACCTCAAGTCTCTGCCCAAACCGAATTGCGCATGCTTGCACTCACGATCTTGCCCACATATATTTTGATTGTGCCAAAATGGGAGCTTTGGATTGGGTATGGACACCAAACCAGTATTTTGGGATGGAAATTTATGTTTTACCAAATTTTGTAGTCACAACTACCTTGGTAGACATGTATGCAAGTGTGGACGCATTGACCAGCTATGTGAACTGTTTGATAAAATCCCTCAAGAAATGTTATCTCATGGAATTTCATGAATGTGCTAAAGAGGATTTGTGAAAAAGGCTTTAGAAACCTTCAACCCGCATAAGACCCGATTCCACACCCTTTGCTAGCATCCTTCAAATGCCCAAAACTCGGTTTACTTCTTTAGCTTAGTTTTCAGATCAATGACCTACATGAGTACTTCCAAAACAAGCAGAGGTTACATTCTTCCTAATTTCATTGGAGGCATTGTGATGGAACTATTGAAGTGAGTGATAGCTAAAGGGAAGCCAATATACGATGGTAACCATAGTGCAAAAGGGGCTCGTTCTTGTTGCCCTCCTCTGTCAGGGACTTAAACCCCCATATCATTGCATACCATATGACTGATTCCCCATGACTTATCATTATTCTGTTTAAAATAAATGTCATTGATGCCTCCGAGTTAGTGCATTTGAGCACCACCAACTGTCTCCCCAAATTACCAGCTTTATTGTATTAAGTAACTTTCTTTGATTCCAAACCACCACCTATTTAAAGGTGATTCCCATTTGAATGCTACAGCCTCCTTGTTGGTTACAAAACCGTTTCCATTAGTAATTAATTTCAATTCACCGTTTGTAATTGCCAAATTCTAAAATAAGAATTCCCACTTCGCCCACACTTTCACCTGCTTTGCATGCAATTGAATAGCTTGAATAATCATTTCAATGAATCTTTATTAAGCCATTAATTTTAATTTATTAAATCTACAAATATATATTAAAAACTTTAAAATTATCAATTACTTGTTTTATCCACCATAATCCTTTATCCTAAAAATAATGATTACTCAAGCAAAGTCAAACAATTAATTCAAACGAGCATGAATCCAAACAATGCCTGACCCTGAAGAAAATTGAACAACAAAACACAACGTCAAAAGAGATGAACTATATCACAATTGAACAACTTGGTCAAGAGAAACATGAAGGGGCACTACATTTTCAATCTGAAACCCATATTAAACAAGATGAAACAATTACACAAATTATTCAATTGGATTGAATTACAAAATATGCACACAAGATTTATGAACCATGACTCATCTTGCAGCTTCTTCTCACTGCCCCAAGCTCTCTTTGTTGTTGTTCAAACCTTCATACGACTCTTATCTTTCTCTTCACCTCTCACACATTGTTGCATTATATTTCCTTCACTGGTGTTGTTCAAACCTGGAACAAAAACCTCCAATGAATACCTCTATAGAGGTATCTTTCTCCTTCCCATTCCTCACAAACTCCTTCCCACTTTTTTCTTCAAAATCCCCCCAAAAAATGCCTTGAAAATCATCAATTATTGCCTCAGAATGGATTCCCATCTCTCCCGCAAGAATATCTATACATATTATAATTTTATGCAGCATTAAATGAGATTTTTTAAGCCTCCATTAACTCCTCCAAGTGATGTCTTTACTCCTAGGGGTGTTTTTCTCTCTTTTGAGCTTTTTAAAAACTCTAAAATCTTGATTTTTTGCTTCTTTTATGTTGCAAACGGCCCCATATGATTTATGCAATAGATAAGAAAATAATAATGAAATAAAAAATGATATTTAATTTCCATGGCCTCCATAATATCTTTCCCAAATAAAACTAATCAAATTGGTGCTTTGGAAGTGCGGAATCGGGTGCTAATAGGTGAAAAAAATGAAAGTTATCCAATTCACACAAAAATTGGCATGGAAACTTGAAATGGTATCCCATAGACCCCTACAAAAGGATTTCGCCCAAACCTTCACAAATTTTAAAATGTTAAAGTTTTTGAAAATTTCTAACATTATTTTAACAAACTTTTAGCATTAAAATATCCCAAATGGGAAAAAGGTATGAATTTGATTATTTTTGCAAATTTCACATGCCACCTCCATGAATGCCCCTAGAAAAGTATTTTAATCAAATCCCTATGAGTTTTCTAGAAATAGTTTTTGAAAACTGTATGTAAAGTCTTAAAATAATGATTTCACAAAAAACTTATTTTTTGCAAAATTGAACACACCAAGAGTTTTCCAAAGCTAAGAGATGCTAATTGAACCCCAAAATACACCAAAACATAAATCCAAACCAGAAGATTATTTTTGGTTGATGTTGATTTCCATTCTACCTGGATGCTCCTACATCACACACTTGCACACAAATTGCAAAAGGTTCCTTATTCATTGGTGTCAAAACCAAGGAATAAGGGATTTTTTCTGGAAATGTGGTGAACCATTTTTCACCTCATCCATACAATAATAACAAGGTCCCTTAATATTTTTTAGGAAAATTTGTTGTGAGTTCTTCCTCAATGCGAATTTGAATTACTTTAATATGTGTGACTTCTAGGGTAGAGGAAAATTCTTTGCACAAGATAGAGGGGAAATTCCATGCCTAGGACTAGGCATGGAGACCTCTAGTTAGGATAGAAATTCAACACATCATGATCCCTTCCATTGTGAAGATCATTGAGTTGGAGATTTTATAGTCCATTAGATCCCTCACCTAAACCTTGTTACAACACAACAAGCCTTTTTCATAGGTTGATAAAGGCAAGGATCCTAGTTTTGAACAAAGGTTGTCATTGATATCAACAATTGTCATTGATGTAGTAAAGAGGATTGATATCAAAGGAGTTATTTGTGTCAAGGGTGTAAGGATAAGTAGTACACGAATTATGATTATATTCCCCTATCATATCATTTTGAGTTGCAGAGATTTGCATAAATACATGTTACTAGTTATATTTTTAGAAGTATGTTGTATGTCAAAAGACAAGTCATGTTGCATACTTATATGTGTTGGTAATCATATCAATCATATCACTAAATAAATAAACATACATTATTAGACTATGAGGAGTGTATATGTTTTGGAAGTTAATGTGACTGTTATATGCTTGCATCTATTCACAGTGATAAAGGTGATCTAGAAGGTTGTATTGGAATGTTTCAGTTCAGTGTTTCTTAGGTCTACTTTGTGGAGGCATTGTAGGCTATGTGGTTTGAAAGGAGAGTATGCATACACTTATTCTATCATATTCTAGAGTTTTTGGAGGATATGTTCATCATAGAAAAAGATTGAAGTGACATAAGGTTCTTTGTGTTTTTCTATTAACCAATTGGTGTTTGAGACCTGTGTGGTAATGGCTAGTAGCATGCATAATTCAAATATTGCATGTGATGTCAAGATAGGACTTGGTTAAGGTTCTTGTGGTAGCGCATGACATCATGTTCTCTTAGTAGCAAAAAAAAATGATTTTGGACCAACGTGTTACATGTTTCATGTAATTTGAATTTAGGTCCACCTTACATTGTCCTAGCTATTTGTGGATCCTTGGATGATAGAGAAGAGTGTTAATGCAATGTCATGTATATATTTCTCAGACATACAGATGGATTATGTGAAGCAGAATTACATCGGTGTGAAGAAAAGTTGACTGCAGGTGTAAATTAAAGAGAAGGTGGTGAATATAAAAGGGAGAGTTACATTTTAGTGTGTGTGATAGTATCAAAATGTCATATGCAATGTGGAAGAGTGTTAGTTGTAACTTTGGTATGTGTATGAGATGTATTCAACTATATAGAAGATCTGTAATCTTTCTTTGTAATCTGGTAGGATTGGTGTTCTATCTCTTCTATTGTTCTATTGGGGATTGTTGTCTCTAGTAGGTTGGTGCCTACAAATACATTAGGGGATTGGTGTATCCGATAGGTTAGTGCCTACTTCATATTATAAAATTCACCTGTATATTTTTGCTTTGTGAGGTTGGATTTGGACTATAGATCCAAGTAGCTATTCTCACTGTGGTTTTTCCCATCTTGGGTTTCCACATATATCTGGTGTTCAATTGTATGAATGTGTGCTCAATGATTGATTACTAGTAGTGAAGATTCAAGTTGTATGATATGATATTTTGAGTTTAAGTTAAGAGTTTTAAATTGATTAGATCTATTGATTCACCCCTCCCTCTCAGTAGATTGTGTGCCCTTCACCTAGGTCTTGATGATCACCTCACCTTTGCTAAAACTAGGGTTCTATTTGTTATTATTGGTCCAAAGATACTCAAGATGAATGGGTTCAGGAACAAGACACATCCATATTGGATGATATGGTGTTTATAGATGAGTTGATGGATATGGCATTTGACATTGATAGACATGTAATTTTGAATAATTTAAAAAAACTATTATATTTATTTTTTAAATTTAAGATTAACTATATTCATCTATTATAAATTAAAATTGATGTAAATTGTATGTAATGAAATTTAGGGTAAGCATTCATTCTACGTTTATCAACCCTTTAGCTCTTATTTATGTTGTTATGTTGAGTCCATAGGTATGTAATTTGTAAAAAAATAGTAAATATACTAAATGTAAATGTTAATTTTCCTTGTATGAATGGTAATCATAAAATTCATATTTGATGATGAATAACTTGGATTTTGGACTTTCAACATCAAGACCCATTAGTGATAATGATTGTACAAGTTTCATTGATGTAAGTTATGCTATTTTTAATTTTATGTTTGTAAATAAAATTAGGAATATTTTGGTGAAATAATGTTGTTCTATTTTCAGTTGATGACATCATCTCAAACTCCTCTTTATATTCATGGAACAATGGAGGTGGGAATTGTTGTCACATTTTTGTCTTCAATTCCTTTAGCAAAGGTATTAGATAGATTAGTAAATTTTATTTTGTATTCTTGTTTTATCTCAACCTATTAGTGTAAATTTAAATGATATTCATATTTAGTCTAATTTATTTCTTGATTCTTGTCACAAGGGGTCGTATCTCTAGTTCATACACTTTCCATTTAGATGTATGAAGAGAAGTAAAATATATTGAGGTAGATTATCAGCTTGTGGTAAGTGAACTTTCACTTATATGTCTTATATATATATATATATATATTAGATGGAAACCCAAAAATAATTAGAGAGGAGGTCAAGTATGTGAGTTCAAAAGCATCAAATGGCGCCTCTCCATCTATTTGACAACCAAAGAGTCATCAAATATTTCATCCTAGTCCATATGATTGATTATATTATGTAGTTATATGGATTTCTTATAGATATATATATATATTTCTTACCAACATATAACATTGTAAGCCTATATGGATTTTTTGTACATTATTTTTGTTTTACCGATACATAACATTGTATGCCTATATATCTCTTTTTTGAATACATATTTGTTTTATTGATGTTGCCTATATTTTCTATAAAATGAGGGCTTAAGTGAGTATTTTGCTACACATGTTATGGAAAAATCCCAAGAGAAAGAAGTTAGAAGATTAAATCTAGAGCTAAAGGATAGAGTTGCAATTGAGTCTCTCTAGGCCAAGCAATCTAAGAAAGTGACATTGCAAACAAATATGGAAAAGGAAAATACAACATTGAACTCCTACAAGAAACAAAGAAAAAAGGCTAAGCAATAAGAGAAAAAAAGAATTAAGGAAATAACCCAGTTGCACAAATAGCTTATAGATCTCATGGACTTCAATAAGAAAATACAAGAGGAGATGCAAATAAAAGATCAACAAATAGTGTAGTTACAAGATACACTAACAAGATTAACAAACACTTGGGATACTGCCAATGCTACAAGAACTATACGTTTCTTATTTGAGAAAAATAGCAACAAAAATATTGGAGATTAGGCTAGCACTTCCATTCATTTCATATTTCCAAGTGTTAAATTATTTAGTTAAGATTGTGGTACAAAAAACTCTATCAATTCTATCTTCAAAATTTTCCTAAGCCCAAGCACTAGTTGAAAATTTGTATAACACTTGGAAGGAAGTACTCCTCTAATCAAGATTTGACAAAAAAAGGTCTACTACTATGAGATTTAATGGAATATTGAGCTAGAATAAGGCTACACTTAAGTTTAAGACTCAAATAACAATTTTAGAGAAAGATATGATAGAAACAAAGGGACACATTGAAGAACTGATCTAACTAGGACTCCCCTCGCCATTTCTTGATAATAAAACTATGTTTACAAAGAAATAAATGAAGTTGATGCTTGCAAAGAAACAAGAGGAATAAAAATTATTTTAGGGAGGGATCAATCACCAAGCATCACAAAGGTTGAAGTGATATGACAACTGTTAGCACAACTAGAATACCGGATGGAAGCTATCATCCAGAAGTTGTAGAGTATCTCTCACAAAGAGATAATCAATAAGTGAAAAAGATTTCAAAGCTCTAAAGAGGAAGGTTCAACCCTAAAAAGATGAATGGGCATAATTTTTGGCTTATCTACATATAAAAACTCTAAACCTTTAGGTTTTTGGTATTCCTATTTTAAAATTTTATTTGATTCAATTTTTATTTCAGATTCTTCTTTTCAAGAAAATATCGCATTTTGAGTCCTCAAGCACTATAGAGCTTTGTTTTATTTTTATTTCATTTGAATTGAGAAACATTTTATTATTTAAATTTGTTTCTACAAGGCTTAGCCTATCAATTTTGAGAAGTGCAGATGCCATATGTCAACCTTTCACAATAGTAGGATGCTACATGTCACTATTTTGCAATTTTAAACCTCATGAATCCTAACATGCTTAAAACATTATTCCATTGGCTAGACATATAAGTCAAATTTTTTTTGGGGCCCATCATTCTTAGCATATAAAGATACAGGTATTTTCAAGGAGTCTCAATGTGTTGCCATTGTGCAAATAAACAAAATGCAAATATCGATAAGTTCAAGATGTTGTGCCATTGGTGAAAAGGTCAAAGTTGTTAGTAAGTGGGACCAATGCTTGAATAAACAAAGGAAAAGTGAGGATGGAACATTTATGGGATAGGTGTCATCTTGGAACACCTTCACTAAAATGGAAACACTAAAAGATATAAGAATTTTCACTATTGGCTACCATCAATAACTCAACAAGCTAGTGGGTCCAGGAGGAAGAGTCACCAAAGAGACACATGGCACCCCAAAATTTCATTTATACCTGTGTGAACCCCAATCCTAATACCTACAAAACAACATGAACAAACACATTATAAGGTGAAATGCAAGCAAGAATAAGGATTCCTCAATAAATTCATTTAAATAGAAAAAGAGATAGAATATGAAATGAAGAACACAGTGAAATTCAAAAGCATATCAAATCCTATTCTAAATAAAAAAAACTCCTAATATCTTGAGGGAATTGGTGCCAATTTGATGTGAAAATTGGCCCTTTCCCAACTCCAATGATGCAATGGTGATTTGATGAAGAAATTTGATCCACTTTGTTAATGCTTGATGAGTGCTCCAATAGAAAAATCTGCATAACCTAGCTATGAATTCAATGAAAATGGATGAGTAAGTTTACTCAAAGTGTGGATGATCAAATGAGGAGATTAGCCTCTTATTTATAGAATGCTAAGATGGAAGAATGTCCAAAATAGAGCAATGTGGGACTAAGAATTATCCAATGGCAAAGTGCCACTTGTCAACCTATGAGTGGATGGAGGATGTGCAAGTTTTGAGGATTGTGCCAATAAATGCATATTTTTGAATTTTGAATTTGTTGAAATGACATACAAGAGGGAAGGAAAAATGCATTGAATGCCACTTGTCTCAAGGCAAAGGACATGTAAGAGAGAGTAAATGCCTTGTTGGATGTACATGTCAACTTGGATTTTGAATTCAAATTTGAAGAATATTCCTTAAAAGATGCCTTGTTGAAGGAAAATAGAGATTTAATAAATCAATTAAATCTATTTTCATGTGCAAGTGGTAAAAGTTAGAGGATGGGACATGAGAGAAGATTAAATTAATCAAAGTTAATTAATTTAATGAAGGGATTAAATGATGTGACCTATTTGACTTAAATTTATTAATTTATTTATATCAAATATGAGAAGAATGTGATAAGGGATTAATTAAATAAAGATTTTGATTTATTTAATTAAAAGAGATGATGTTAGATTAAAATAAATAAGGTTTTAATTTATTTAATTTAATAGATAGACTTAAGAGATTTAATCAAATAAAATTAATTATTTAATTAAATCGGATAATTAGATCAAAATGGTTAATTTAATTATCGAGAAGAGGTGACTTAATTTAGATAACTGATTTATTTAATTAAGAGAGGAATATTGATGAATTTAATCAGATAAAGGTATTTGATTAAATGGTTAGACCAAAGGATGATTCAGGACGAAACGATGTTAGTGGTGAGGATCAGATGAACAATGTCAATTAGTACATTTTACGTGTACATTTTGCCCCTCTTTGAAGCAATGCACTCATTGCGTTGGTTCAAAGAATAAACAATCTCGATCAAAGTCAAAAAAAAAATATTTTCAAAATGTTGCCCCACTGTTGCTCGGCGAGGGAAAACATGCCAACATATGGCCCCATCGAGAGATTGGACGAATTTTTTTATTTTTGGGTGATGTCATGAAAAAAAAGGACAAGGTGCCCGACAAGTCCAAAAAAGGCTCTAGGAGGCCAAAAAAACATGTCTAAATGCAATAAAAGGATGTAAAACAAGCCTCAATTGGACAAAAATGGGTTCAAGGGTCCAAAACCCTAATAGGATAGCCAATCAGGGTAAAAGAACCCTAATTTTCAAGCTTAAAAAGGCTCCAAGGGGTCACTTTCAATTCATTTTCACACAACCATCTAGCAACCTTGAGATTTGAGCTCTTACGTCTTGACGATATGGCACAACGACAGCTCCCGATGCACATTTCTGACCGAGTCCAGCCATACCAGCGATCGCCCAGAATTGGGGCACCGGTAAGTGATCCTTGAGCTTTATTTCTCATTTTTCGTGCTCATTTAATGCGTTTAAAGTTAGTTTTTTTGCAGCGGTGCTATATAGTGCCGCTCAAAAATCAAACTGCATCACTCGGTGTCAGATTGCATTGCAGCGGTGGAGTTTGGAGTTTGGAAATAAACTCCAAACTCTGACGCTGAGGTCATGGCTCACGGGGTCATTTCTAAAGTGCGATGTGGTGGTGCTTTATCGACAGGAATCTTTTCAAATTGCGTCGCTCGGAAGAAAAGTGCACTGTGGCGGTGCGCTTTCGGCATTTTGTGCCCCAGCATCCCAGTTTGATAAAAAATCAAACTGTGATGCCTTCACAGATAGCGACGCTGGGGTGACTTTTTGAACTCTCGGCATGAAATTTTTCAAAATTTTTAACATGATGACCCTTCTTGATGCAGGACACGGTGAGGGAGCTGTATTCCTGAGAGCACAGGTCGCAAGATCTCTTTGGTTATTTGTGAGACCTTAGTGACAGAGAGCAGGATCGATTATGAGACATGGGGTTGTGGCCATTGCATACGCAATGCCCATGCATACCCATCTTGTGATGATGTTAGCGCTTTTTGAGAGATGGCATAGCGAGACCTCGTCTTTCCACCTTCCCACTGGTGAGGCGACCGTCACCTTGGAGGACGTGTGGCACATCCTGAGATTGCCGATTCATGGTCAGTGTGTTATTTTTGACATAGATGCTGGGTGGGATGCCTATCACACAATCCTCGCCATAGAGGACGTTATCATTTGTGAGGGTCAGATTGAGCTTGAGCGTCATAGGGTTCTTGCCTCCCCCTTTCGCTTGGTTGTTACAGCCATCATTTTAGGTCTTATTGCCCCAGATTGATGAGGTCGGTACTTCAGTCCTGGTTAGGGAGTCTGTTGGGAGTGCATAGTGATGCATGACATGCCTACTCATTTTTCTTGGGGGCATGCTATTCTTGCTTCCCTTTACATAGATCTACACTAGTATGTCTACCTTGATGGCAGAGCACTTAGGGTAGGTGTCACACTCTGCCACGTATGGGCGTAGGAGCACATCACTATTTTTCAGTCACGAGTTGTTGCAGTATCGATGGGGCCTGATGATCCCCTTGTATGGTGTTATAGAGGTGGTGTGTCCACACACACAGGAGAGCACAAGATTCTCTACTGGAGGAGAGTCCTAGACGAGATGCATACTTTTACCTGGCGCTCGTACCTTGGTCGGCCTAGATGGGCCGATGATGTAGATCAGATTTTCTTTGCCCACCAGGACTGGTTTATGTAGGGGCGAGAGCATACTATGGTGGAGAGGTATTTTATTGGGCGTGTTCAGCAACAGTTCGGCGAGCCATAGAACCATCCAGACGATGATTATGTGGCTGTATGTTCCCGCACCATGTCACAGGCTTCATGGGGTTGATACATTCCTGCTTCAGAGGTCGTGGACAACTTTAGACAGTTGGTGGCTCAACCATGGGCTTATGATTAGGGGCCTTCAGATCCAGGTGTTACACAAGCATACAGAGACTGGTTTCGGCCTCCCCTACAGTTGAAAGTTCTAGGAGCAGTCCCCACTTGGTGGAGGATGAGAGGCATAGGGGGAGGACAAGGACAAAGAGACGGTGCATGACAAGACTAGCCGGTTAGGCCTCCAGTTCAGCCAGGTCAGGCTGATGTGCAGATGTAGGATCAGCAGCAGGTGCTAGCTAGGCAGCAGGAGCAGGCAGGTGCACCACCAGGAGTTGGGGGTGAGGATCAGCCTCAGGTACAGCTTCCATGAGCATAGCCAGCAGGGTAGGTGGATCCTCGAGCTGCACTGATTGCGCAGTTGTAGGCCCAGGTTCAAACCGTGACAACGGAGAGGGATCAGGCTAGGACCGAGAGAGATCAGGCCAGGGCCGAGAGAGACAAGACTATTTTGTAGAGGCAGGCTACAGAGCTACAGGTGGCCGCAAAGATGGGCCAGTGACAGCAGTTAGAGAGCATGGCAACCTCCTCCTCTCATAGCACATTGTCCATTAGGTCCTATAGGGAGGCCGTCTGGGAGGCGGATTATTACCGCATGCATTATCATTAGACTATGCCTAAAGAAGAGTGGGCCCCAAAACACTCATAGCAGACCAGCCACAGACTAGCAGAGGGTCACAGTGACAGGGGTGAGGGTAGCAGACAAGATAGGTAGACCTTGTTTTGATCGAGATGATACTTTTTGTGCCTTATGGGCTCCTTTTTTGATAGCCCGATGGGCCTTTTTGTACTTATTGACACACATGTATAGTGATCTGATTATTTTGTACTATGATAGTTACCCGATGATGATATATATGAGATGCCGATTTTGATATGTGTACCACTTATTTATGCATTTATGGATGATTCTATTTCTATATGCTATGCAATGATGTTTAGGATGTGATGCAATGGATGCATTTCTTTCTGATGTATGTATTGTGACTAGATCTTATATTATGCTATTTTATTCATGATATGCAGATGGATTTATGAATGGATGATGATGATGATTTATATGATGATCTATTTATGTTGATGCAAATGATATGATATGTGATGTGATATGCAAAATTATATGGCGATGATCTACAGTGTATACGTGAAATGATACGTGAACCTTGCTTATAAAATTATTATGGATGGATGTACGCTTTGCATGTAATGGATTTTTTATGTTCCTATTTATGCTTATAATGATGTGGAATGATTTATGTAATGAAATGTAAAAAATGATTGTGATGCTATTTATGAAGTGCTCTATATATTGATATGGATGATTAATGGACGATATAATGTGGTGTAAATGCAATGGTCATGTTTTATATGATGTGTATTGATCATTGCCCCATTCCTATTTCTCTAAATCCTCAGTTCAGATATCATTTAGAAGTCCTTGGAATGAGCGCAATAAGATAATTCAAAAGACAAAGATAAAGTAAACAAACAAGTTGATGTTCTTCAATACCGCTAACCAAAAGGGGATGTGTTTTTAAGGATAGGGACAGAAACTATTGCCAAAAGATAATGCCCATTGTAGGAAGGATACATCCTAGGACATGTTAGTGGATGGAGGCACATCATTTTGTTTATCCTAAGTGTTCTTTCGAATGATTGATATGGGACCAATTGGATGATAGGTTATCGACACAAAGAGTTGACCAACTTGCTTACGTACTGACTTAGACCTGAGACTTGACGTTTTGAGTTTTCACTTTTTACCAGCTAGACTTGTTTCCGATTGTTTCACCAAAGGTTGAGGATGACGATTGTTTATTATGAGTGATGTTATTGTGGGTGCAAGCGAGATGAGACAGATGGATTTTTTTCAAATATTTGGATGCTTTTGGAGTTTTGCAATGTTTTGAGGCCGTTTTTGGTATTTTTCAAGATTTTCAAATGTTTCAATTTTTTGATTTTTTGAATGTTTTGGGGTGTTCTGAGATTTTGACCAAGAGACTAACCTAAGGACCTATCCTAGGGGCCTCGTGGGCTGATCAAAAAATTAGCCTTGCCTACGTTATACACGTAGAGACCACGTAGTTCGACTGACGACTTGACTGATTTACAGATGATGATATACATGATGAGATGTCAGTTTATTCTGACAGACTCCTAAAGGACTGACCTAAGTGTCTCGGGGATGATCAAAGATCAACCTTGCCTACGTTCAAGGCTCAAAGACCTGTAGTTTGACAAGATGACTTTGTTTTTGACTTTTTGATTGATTTTTTGACCTGTTTTGGATTTTGATATGTTTTGAATGTTTTTTGGATTTTTTTGGATTTTCTGATGTTAGGACCTTAAGAATATACATGAATCCAATCCAATGAGAACATGCCCCCAACGTGATGCAATAGACTACTCCAATAAAGGTAGGACAAACTGACCTTGAGGATGGGTGAGTAGTACTAGGAGGGATGATGACAAAATGTGACCAAGCTATGATGCGTATGTAGGTGGATGAGTGATGGATGGAGATCCTAATATGAATGATGTGGAAATATAATGGATGGATGATGACAAGTCGAAGATCCCGTGGATGGAGTGCCATTTACACAAGGTCTGCTTGCTAGGTTTTCACTAAGGTACTTGTCCAAAGTGCCACCGGCGTTTCACTAGAGGACTATTTTTTCTTTACTATTTTTGATCCTTTTTTGATTTTTTTTTTTTTGATTTTTGCTTTTGATGTTTTTTGATTTTTTGCTTTTTTGATTTTTTTTGTTGTCACCAAGACGCCTGTTTGCTAGGTTTTCGCCAAAGTAACCATTTCTTTAGGACATTTTCTGATGTTTTGGATTTTTGGCTCTATACCTTGAAAGATTAGGCACAAAACTTTTTGAGATGGGAGCTATTCATAGGCTCTTGCAGAGGTTCCCCTTTGGGTGTTGATAATTGATATGCCCCTGACTTATAACTTGTGATAACAAATGGTCCCAACCAATTGGGTTCAAATTTTCCTTTGCTGCTTGGGTTTGGGACATTCTTTTGATTCTCCTTTAGTACTAGTTTTCTGACTTGGAAAGTCCTGCTTTTGATTTTCTTGTTATAGCTCCTTTTGAGTCTATTGTGATAGACTTGCAAATGATTTAAAGCGTCTATACACCGCTCATCTAGTAGCTCCAGCTCATTTAGTATTGATACTCGGCACTCTTCATCTGCGATGAGGTTTTTTAGTGATATCCTGAGTGATGGGAGCTCTATCTCAATGGGGAGTACTGCTTCCAATCCGTAGACCAGGGAGAAGGGGGTGGCACCGGTAGGTGTGTAAATGCTGGTTCGATAGGCCCAGAGGGTGGGATTAAGCTGTAAATGCTAGTCATGACCTACGTCATTAACTATTTTCTTGAGGATTTTCAAAATGGTTTTATTAGTGGCTTCTGCTTGGCCATTGCCTTGGGGATAGTATGGGGTGGAGAAGCGATGTTGGATTTTGAATTTTTTGCATAAGTCACAGACATCCTAATTTTTGAATGGTGTCCCATTATCTGAGATAATGGCTTGTGGGATATCGTAGCGGCAAATGAGATAGTTCAGGATGAACTTTGATATTTGCTTCCCAGTTATATACGTCATGGGTATGGTTTCCACCCACTTAGTAAAGTACTTTGTGGCAGTTATGATGAACATGTGGCCATTAGATGAAGTGGGCGTGATTTTTCCAATGAGATTGAGTCCCCACTATGAAAAGGGCCATGGTGTGACGATGGGATGAAGCTCTTGAGCTAGAGCATGGATGAGGTCCCCATGCTGCTGACATTGTAAACACCTTCTGACGTAGTCATGTGCCTCTCTTTCCATTGTAGGCCAATAATGCCCCATCCTCAGTAGTTTCTTGGATATGGTCATTCCACTCGAGTGTGAGCCATAGATACCATTATGTACCTCAGTTAGAGCGGTCAATGCCTCCTCAACGTTTAAGCAGTGCAGTAAAGTTCCTTCTATGCTCCTACGATATAGGGTATTTCCTAGGATGACGAATCAGGATTCCTTTTTGACAAAGGTTCATTTTAGGTTTGAGGGTAAGTCAGAAGGTATGATGCATATTCGAAGGTACGTATAAATGTAGTGGTACCAAGGTTCATCGCGACCAATGATTTCGTACAGAAATTCTGATTCTAGTACCTTGAATGCGGGCACAAGAAGCTGCTCTATCAAGAATTCATATTTTGGAACATTGTGGGGGATTTCCAATAGGGATCCAATTGTTGCCATGGCGTCTGTTACTCTATTGTTGGTTCTGGGTATCTACTCAAATGTGATTTCGATGAAGGATTCTTTAAGAGTCCACCAATTTCTTGTATGGAGTGAGCTTGTTGTCTTTAGTTTGGTATTCATCATTCACTTGGTTTATTATCAATTGAGAGTCTCTGTATACTCTGAGAGCTATAATGTTCCACTGCACTGCTATTCTGAGACCTATGGTTAAGGCCTCGTATTCTGCAATATTATTGGTGCAGGGAAACACCAGTTTGTAAGACCTTGGTATGCAGTCCCCTTGTGGAGTGATAAAGAAGACATCAGCTCCTGATCCATACTGCATGTATGAGCCATCAAAGTAGAGTTTCCAGTGGTTGGCTACGTTGAGATTGAAAATGGATTCGCCTGGAAACTCTGAGATGAGAGGATTCTCTGAATAGATTGGTGCTTCTGCAAGCTGATCTGCAATGACTTGGCCTTTGATTGCTTTCCTCCACATATTCAATGTCATATTCTGACAGTATCATCACCCATTTGGCCATTCTTCCAGTGAGCATTGCCTTTGACAATAAGTACTTGAGGGGGTCGATTTTGGTGATGAGTTTTATTTTGTGTGCCAACATGTAATGTCTGAATTTCTATGATGCAAACACTACTGCTAGACATGCTTTCTCGATGAATGAGTAATTTAGCTCATTCCCAACCATTGTTCTGCTGATGTAATAGAGGACCCTTTCTATTCCATTTTCATCATGCTAAGCTAGGAGAGCTCCAAGGGCTGCTATTGTTGCTGATACATAGAGAATTAATGGTTTTCTTGGGATTGGTGGCATTAGGATTGGTGGTGTAAGTAGATATTCTTTTATTTTATTGAATGCCTCTTCACACTTGTTATCCCATTTGTACACTACTCCCTTGTGAAGTAGGTGAGAGTATGGGTTCTATTTGTCCGCCAGCTGTGCTATGAATATTTGAATGGATTAAAGCCTGCCTTGGAGACCTCTCAATTGCTTTAATGTTTTTGGTGCCTCCATCTTGAGGATTGCTTTTAATTTTTTTGGATCTACCTCAATACCCCTCATTGATACTATGTATCCTAGCAGTTTTCCTGATTGTACACCGAAGATGCACTTCTTTAGGTTTAATCTAACTTTGTACTCCTCTAGCCAGTCAAAGATGGCACTTAGGGTTGCTATGCGATCCTTTCTCCTTCTGTATTTGGCTAGAATGTCATCAACGCAATCTTTGATAGTTTTTTGAATCATGTCATGGAAGATTAATGTCATGGCCCTTTGGTATGTTGCTCATACATTCTTTAAGCCAAATGGTATCATATTCCAGTAGTAAGTCCCCCATGGACAAGTGAAGGCCGTTTTGTGTTGGTCTTCTTTGGAAATCATTATCTGGTTATATCCTGAGAAACAGTCCATTAAGGAAAGCATTTCATGTCCCGCCATTATGTCTATGATCATGTCAATATTCGACAATGGGAAATCATCTTTCAGACATGCCTTGTTCAAGTCCCTTAAGTTTGTGCAGATTCTGATGCCCCCATCGGGTTTTGAAACAGGAGAAAAGTTTGACACCCATTCTGGATAATCTATCGGTCAAATGAATCTTGCATCTAATAGCTTCTTTAGTTCCATTTTTACTAGTAGGGCGATCTGAGGGTGCATTTTTCTGAGCTTTTGTTTAACAGGCTTTGCTTTTGGGTATACTGCTAAGTGGTGAACCATGATTTCTGGATCAAGTCCTAGCATGTCGGCATAGCTCCATGAGAATTTTATCTCTCTCTCTCTTAGGAAGGCTGCTAGGAGCTCTTGTTCTTTCGATAGTAATGATTCCACATAGAATGTGATGTGCGGGGTTTCCTCTGTTCCTAGATTGACCAGATTGCATTTTTCTGCCAGGATTGGTGATTTTTCTTGATGAAGAGCTCTGAAAGGAAGATTGAATCCCCCATCCTCAGGTACCTCAGAGAGGTTTTCACCGTTGGATGCATCCTTTCTTTTTACTTTTTTCTGGTCAGAGAGTGCCACAGTGTGGTTTTCACTCAAGGACTTAGATACTATTCTTAATTTCTCACTTTTGTGACTGAGGGATTTAATCATTTCCCCATAATAGGCATGTGTATCTAGCTCAATTATGAACCCTGCTTTGTGATCCCCACATGGAATGTTATCCCACAATCCCATGAATTCCGAGAGCACCTCATCATTTTTGAATGTATCAAGAACTGGTGGTCCTCGTTGGTCGTAGTCGATGAGTTGGGGGTATACTAGGAGGATTTCATGATTTTGATTGTCTGATTCGAAAGATAGGGTGCTAATCATGAAAAGAGTGGTATCCTCAAATATCCTAGGTAAGTTGGTCATGGGATCCTCATCATCACTACTATTACAGACATTGGTTATATCAAATGTGAAGTTATCTATGATGCGACCTGTAGATACTGGTAAGCGCAATTCAACTGCAGTTTGCTGAGGAGGATTTTTGACCTTTCTAACTGGAAGACCTCAACCACGTATGGTTATACTCAGAGGGGTAGATATGAGGCCAAGACTTCCCATTCGCGTGTATGAAATGATAGGTATTATAAGCCCATTGTCATTTTTCCCAAGTCTTTGGTTTCTATCATAGCCCATTGCGAGCATCATTTGCAGACCCTTGCTTCTATCATCCATTGGTAAATCAGCTACTGGTCTCTCATCTTGGTATAGCATATGAGATGGATTTTCCTTGATAACCTCTTGGCCAAGACCCCCCCAACTTGTAAAGTTGGGATAGTCTTCAGGAGACATTTGAGATGTGGAGGCTTCATTTTCTTGCGGACATCCGCGTGATCTAGGAGATTGTGGTAACTCTCCTACCACAAAATAATTTTTAGGGATAATGTAGTTTCCACAACCATTATCTTGGATGATGACCTTAATGTAAGAGATGGTGGGGATGGCGGGAGTGGCGGGTGTCTCTGTCGCAGAAGTGGATGTGAGAGTGGTGGGATCAATGTATGGTGTAGATGGGTCCTCATCATTTTTTGGTACTTGGGGGATTTTATAGTACTTTTCCTCAAGGCTTTTACAATAGGAAAATGGTTCAGGATCTCCATGGACGGTAACTTCTTGTCCTTCATGTGTAAATTTAACACATTGATGGAAAGTTGATGCTACTGTTTGCATTGCATGAATCCATGGGTGTCCTAGGAGGATGTTATATAGTAAGTCGAGGTCTAGGACCTAACAGGTGGTTTCCATGATAGATGGCCCTACTTGAATATTGATTTTGATTGTGCCCTGGGAAACTCTTTCTTGATCATCATATGCTCTTATTGTGATACCCTTTCCTTTGTCGATAGAATCATCTGAGATTTTTAATTGTTTGATGAGCTTGAGAGAATAGATATTCAAGCCCACACCTCCGTCCACCAAGACCCTTTTGACTTTTATTTTTTGTACTAGGACTTCTAAGTGGAGTGCACGGTTATGAGATGGTTGGGTAGGAAAATCTTGGTTGGAGAATGTGAGGAGATTTGGTGTGATGATATTTCTGACCATAGCTTGGAATTGTTCCGCATCAAGATTTGCGGGGATAGTGGATGAAGCCAATGCTTCCTCAAGGGTTTTCCTATGGGAAGATGAGATTTTTAGTAACTCCATGATGGAGATTTGGGCTGGCATTCTTTTGAGCTGATCAGGGACGTCATATCCATTAGGGACAGATTTAGGTGTAGGGACTCTGTTTGGCTGGGATGATCCTGCGATGGTAACTTTTCTGCCTCTTGTGGTGACTCCATAATCGGCATGGGCTCCTTTGATAGTGATGGTAGCACAATAGTCATCCAGTGATGCAACGATATGGTCATACATATGATTTACAATCTTGAAGGTTTCTTTCCCTTTATCTTTGTTATTATTCCCTTTATTTCCATGGTTGGGCATCATATTCCTGTATTCCTAGGGTGTTGGTTTCCTGTTGGTTGTTCCACATTTATAGTTCTTTGATCGATGAGATCTTGAATTATGTTTTTTAGCCTCATACAACTATTCATGGTATGCCCTTTGATTTTATGGAAGTCACAAGGTTGATTCTCATTATACCAAGGAGGTTTCACATCCGGTTCTTGGTAATTCTCATAGGTGGGAGCTTTGATGAGTTTTTCGTTTATTAGCTTCTTCATGATGACCTCAAGTGGTTCCCCAAGAGCGGTGTACTTTCACTTGGGGTAATTCTTGTTCCACTGGGGTGGTCCCCTTTGATCATTGAGATTGTTAATTGCTTGATTGTTGTTTGGTTGTTGTGTTGCTTGATGATTGTTTTGGTGTTGGATTTGGATTTGTGGTGTGGGTGTATTTTGGCGAGGGGCACTGATGACCACTTTGGCATCGACGACACCATAATTAGTAACATTTTTGTTCCTTGCCCATGTGCGAGGTTTATCATTGTAATTGGTGGGTGGGTGGTTGTTTTGTTGTTCGGGGTATGAAGTTGATCCCACAGGTTGTGTCATAAGGGCTCGTTTGATGCTGAGCACCTTGGAGATCAACTGGTCATATGTGGTGATCCCTTGTACCTTGAGATGGAATGCCAAGAGGCCGTCAAGGTTGGATATAATGGTGTAAACTTGTTGTTCCTTGGGCATGGTCCATTTGCTCCGATTGGCCTTGGATCACCATCATTGTAGGAATGAAGAGAATGATTCATTCTTACCTTGTTTCAGAGCTGAGAGTTCTTCTAGACTAACATCCATTGCGATATTGCATGTATAGTTTTTAATGAATGCGTCTATAATTTCTTGGAATGTTTTGATGCCTATAGGTAGGTGAGAGAACCATTCCATAGCATGGCCAACCAAACTCCTAGGAAATAGCCGCATTAGATAGGTATCATTGTATGTGACTTCCATGCAATGAACTTGGAATTCCCTGATGTGATCTTTAGGATTTACCGCCCAATGATATTTGTCAAACTTGGGGATCTCAAATCCCTTCGGGAATGGTTTCATCACAAGGCTTCTGTCAAATGGATAGGGACACAAGTTGCTTGGTGTTTTTGTGGTTCACCCTAATTGAAGATCAAGCACTTGTTGTGAGAGCAACCTAATTTGTGGCATTACATCATTTTGTGGATCAAGGGGTGAGATGAAGGTGTTATGGGGTGTTTCAATTGTGGTTTGGATGGGTGGGTTGTTTGGTGTGTTGTTTGATGGTATTTGCACATTTTGTCGAGTCAGGTATGCTTGCACTTGCTGCTGTATAAACAACGCTTGTTGTTGATCTTGTTTTTGCTGCACTAAGATTTGTGCTTGTTGTTGTTGTGCTAGGATTGCTTGTTGTTGAGCTTGCTATTGTGCTTGTTGTTGTTCCAACAACACTTGTTGTTAGGCTGCTTCTTGCTGCTCTTGATATTGTTTTATTGCTTGCTGATATGCTTGCAGTTGTGCTGCTTGATTTTGTGCAAGAAATTATGCTTGTGCTTGTGCTTGTTGTGCTTGATATTGGGCGTGTGCTTGAGCTTGAGCTTGGGCTTGTGCCGCTTGTTGTTGCAATAGAATTTGGGCTTGGGAAACCTTTTGTGCTTGTAATTCAGCTTGGGATGCTTGAGCAGCTTGTGCAGCTTGAGCGAATTGTTGTTGTTGTTGTTGCAATAAGGCTTGGGCTTGTTGCGCTTGTTGTGCAATTTTGGTCATTTTGAGCATTTTGCACTACTTGTACGGCTTGTTGGGTAGTTATTTGCATGACTTGTTGAGTAGCAATTTGTGCGGCTTTTTTCTTTTGCACTTGTAGGAATGCCTTTTGATAAGCAGCTTGGTGAGTGGCTTGCAATGCCATGCTGTATTGGTTTGATAAATTGGAGTTTGGTGGTGGTGGGGGTGGTGGTGGATTCAAAATGGTGTTTGTGGTGGTGGTGAGCAGTGATGTTGTGTTGGTGGTTTGAGTGGTGGATGGTGCTATTGATGTGGTTGGTCCTTGAGAGACCATGCTTTGAGATGTTAGGGGGTGGTTGATGATGTCACAATTGCTTGTGTAGTTGTCATCTATTGTTGTGATATCGATGACAAGTTTTGAGAGTTTGGTGTGATGCTTTGATTGGTGTTTGGAATGTTGGTTTGATTTTGATTGATATTTGGTAAAGGTGGGAGTCCCAAGCCAAGTAGAGGTGTAGATAATGGTGGTAATGGTGGAAGAGTTGAAAATGTGAGGGGTGTGAGTTCTTGAGAAAATGATGTGGTGTCAAAAATTCCCCCAGTTCTGAACATGTCACCTTCTTCTTGCAAATTTGTGAGGAGAGAGGTTTGGGGTGTTTTGTGAAAGGATGATGATGATGAATCATTAGGATTATGGAAAGTGAGAGGGACATACTTATGTAATGGATTTTGGGGTATTTTTGTTCCAAAATGGTGTTTGCATCTAAGTCTTGATTGTTGACAAGGGGGTGTGTTTGAATAGCATTAAGAAATACATTTCCCTTATTGAAAGTAGGTTGAGTTGGAGCAAAATATGTTATTTACGAAATGTTTTGAATGATTCTTTGGGATGGAGGTGTAGATGAGATGGGGAGTGTGGATGAAATTAGAGGCATGATCTCCAAATATGGTTCCACTATAGAGCTCACGTTGAAATCAGAAGGTAATTTGGCCCCTTGTTTTGCTAGTTCGAGCATGTATAGTGAAGGGTTAAGCCTCATCATGATGTTGATGATCTTATGGTTTTTCGTATTTTGGAGCATTTCTGTTATTTCTTCATGCGACATCCCAAAGGTAAGATCTTCTTCTTGAATTTCCTCTTGTGGGTTTTGTTATGATGAGATAATCAAAGGATTGCTTGATTCGACAGGATTCATTTCAGCGTTTGTTTGGCTTAGGTCACTTGAAGCGGGTGTTTCTTTGTCAACTTCCATGTTCTTCTTGTATTGAGATCTAGTTTGAACCATAAAACAAGGATCAATTTTCAAGAATATGGGAGATGAATCTCTAATTATTTGGATTGATCTTATTTTATGCACAAAAGAGAAAATTTTAGGATATCTTGAGGATCAAAAGGTGATATGATTGATGATGCAAGAGATGGATGATGTGGATGTTTAATCTTTTGATAAATCTCGAGGGGAATGCTAGACTTTTAGGACTTTTGGATATGTTTTGGATTTTGATTTTGATTTTTTGGATTGCCCTTGACTTGATTGATTTTGGTTTGCTTTGATTGAAGAAATAGACCCTAAGATGTTGGATGATTATCTAAGGGGTAGATTTTCTCAAAGGATGATAATTTGAATATGTGTAGGGAGAAGGATGCATCTACCCATACCTATTCAAACAAGATGATAATTTAACCAAGCATATGGAGAAGGATGCATCTACATATACCTAGCTAAACAAGATGGTTTGATAACTTTGACTAAGCATATGCAAAAGGATGCATCTACACATACCTAGCCAAAGATGATTTGATAAAGATTTCAAGGATTTTGTCTCAAGGATTTGATGATTTTGATTTTTTCCAAAAATCCTAGCATGAAGGATAGTTTCAAGATTTCTCAAAAGATGATGGTGAGATGATTTTTTGGTTTGATGTTTGAAGGGTGGATGAAAAAAGATTTTGATTTCCTTTGATCCTAGGATGAACCTAAAAATGACACCTTGTTTACCTAGACCTCAGTATTGAAGAACATGCAATGCTTCTATAGACCTTTATAACTTAAGAAGTGGTTCAATTTGAGCATACATTTCCAGATTTTGAATCAAGGACTTTCGTTTGGGATTTGAATTTCTTCGAAATCATGAGGTTTCAACACATGTGAGAGTCCATTTTGTTATCTTTTCTTAGTGACTTTATTTTACCACAACCACTTCTTGGATTAGGTTTTCCAAACTAGATGTCCAATGTCTTAATTTCTTTGAATCCCACAAAGTATGTTATGTGGAAATTTGATGAATTCAAGGCAAGGGTTACCTATTGTTTAACTTTAGTAGACAAATTGAGATGCAATCCAAGTGTTTAGAAACCTCTGAGGATAAAATCCCAAGGGCAAGCAATAACACATGAATTGGGTCAATTGTATTTGTCTCCTAAAGGGTTTGAAATTTTGATGATGATGTTTAAGTGTTTGTTTCCAAGATGTTTTCGAACCAGGAAAGCATTTTGCAACCAAGAATAATTACAACCCTATGGATATGAAAGACAATATTTGTTGAGTCCCCACTTGGACAAGTCCATCTACGCTTATATTTAGTGAATGGTTAGATGGTTGACTCCACTGGCTCCCCTCCACGACACTCACTAATATGGGGCAGCCAAGCATCAACACCCATGAAACTCCCATGGCATGCTTTCCATTTCTACTAAAAGACCGTAAAAGTGTGGGGTGGCTTCAGAACGACCGTTCTTGCACCAACAAATAGATCAAGGATTTTGGTAATTATAAAACATGGGTTTTAATTAGGACTTTCCATTCGTTGAGATTGACCTATACAACGAGAGTCCCTTTTCAGATCCATCTCGTTGGAGCCAACCGCGTGATACTGGCGTTTACTCCAATACCCACATTTATATCCCGGTTGGAAATACTCTTGGCTTTAGAGTGTTACCGGTTGAGTCTTTCCCTTGGGTGAGTACTTTTTCCCCAAGGCAGGCCCTCTAGGATAAAAAAAGTGAATAAAAACAATATCCATAACTCGATCAATCTTTGTTTGCAACACAAAGAGAGAGAGTGTACGCAATAATGCTCTACTCACACTCGCACAATGTTTTGTTCAATTTTGAACCCAAAATGAAGTGCGGAGGTGAAATTACTTTATCTCAACCTAAGATCATAAAAACGGCCTTTTGATTCTCAAGATCGTTATAAAGCGTGAGAGAAGCGCATACGTCCTTTTCGATGATGTTAGTTTAAGTAAGCAATCACAAAAGTGAAGTTGCACATGTTCATTTTAACCTTTCAAAGCAATTGTGAGTTAGTTTTAAAAACACCAAAGTAAGTGTGACAAATTTCCTTCTTTAATTTTTTAATCCCAAAAAAACTCTAGTAGGTTGGAGTCCTAATGTTCATTTTAAGCCTTTTGTAGCAAAATTGAAAAATTCTTTTTAAAGCCCAAACGAAATTAGTAGATTCTAAGCCTAAAAAGATGACAAATTTTCCTTAAGAGGAATAATGAATCCTCAAAAAGTGTTAAACAAACACTAAAGTGTTAAACAAACACTAAAGTGTTTAAAAACACTTGCTTTTGCGAAATGACCTCATTATGCATCTATTCCTCTTTGTCTTCTAATAGATTCAACCTACAAGAAAATTAGTTATATATTCTGCAAAACAGAGGTCAAAAAGATAAAAAATAGACAAAAGAAGCAAAATTTGAAAAAAAGCACGTGCTGAAAATTAAATTTTACTCCATACTCCCCTCCAGTGGTGCAATCTATAAAGGAATTGCAGTTTGATTTCTCCAGTGGTGCTGTATAGCGCCACTTGCCAGTCAACGTCGCTCTACAGTCAGACTAGTGAACATGAATGCATTTCCATTTTTCCCAGCGGTGTAGTTTAATTTTTTTTGAAAATTCCCGCGAGTTTGATTGGTCAAGCGGTGCAGTTTGAAATTCAAAATCTTGGGTGGGAAGACTTTAGCATTGGAGTTTGAATTTCCAACAATCCTATATAGCGACGTTGGAGAACCAACGGTGCTAAACAGTAACGCTGAACCTGTAAACAAAGAAAAATGTGTAAATTTGATAAAAAAACATGATTGAAAGTTGAGATTGCCCTCCTTCTAGCGCCAAATGTGCGAACCTCAATCCTAATACCTACAAAACAACATGAAGAAACACATTAGAAGGTGAAATGCAAGCAAGAACAAGGATTCCTCAAGAAATTCATTTGAATAGCAAAAGAGATAGAATATGAAATGAAGAACACAATGAAATTCAAAAGCATATCAAATCCTATTCTAAAGCAAACAAACTCCTAATCTCTTGAGGGGATTGGTGCCAATTTGATGTGAAAATTGGCCCTTTCCCAACACCAATGATGCAATGGTGATTTGATGAAGAAATTTGATCCACTTTGTTAATGCTTGATGAGTGCTCCAATAGAAAAATCTGCATAACCTAGCTATGAATTCAATGAAAATGGATGAAAATTGCTAATGATTTGAGCATAGTAAGTTTACTCAAAGTGTGGATGATCAAATGAGGAGATTAGCCTCTTATTTATAGAATGCTAAGATGGAAGAATGTCCAAAATAGAGCAATGTGGGACTAAGAATTATCCAATGGCAAAGTGCCACTTGTCAACCTATGAGTGGATGGAGGATGTGCAAGTTTTGAGGATTGTGCCAATAAATGCATATTTTTGAATTTTGAATTTGTTGAAATGACATGCAAGAGGGAAGGAAAAATGCATTGAATGCCACTTGTCTCAAGGCAAAGGACATGTAAGAGAGAGTAAATTCCTTGTTGGATGTACATGTCAACTTGGATTTTGAATTCAAATTTGAAGAATATTCCTTAAAAGATGCCTTGTTGAAGGAAAATAGAGATTTAATAAATCAATTAAATCGATTTTCATGTGCAAGTGGTAAAAGTTAGAGGATGGGACATGAGAGAAGATTAAATTAATCAAAGTTAATTAATTTAATGAAGGGGTTAAATGATGTGACCTATTTGACTTAAATTTATGGATTTATTTAAATCAAATATGAGAAGAATGTGATAAGGAATTAATTAATATTTTGATTTATTTAATTAAAAAAGATGATGTTAGATTAAAATAAATAAGGTTTTAATTTATTTAATTTAATAGATAGACTTAAGAGATTTAATAAAATAAAATCAATTATTTAATTAAATAGGATAATTAGATCAAAATGGTTAATTTAATTATCGAGAAGAGGTGACTTAATTTAGATAGCTGATTTATTTAATTAAGAGAGGAATATTGATGAATTTAATCAGATAAAGGTATTTGATTAAATGGTTAGACCGAAGGATGATTCAGGATGAAACAATGTTAGTGGTGAGGATCAGATGCACAATGTCAATCAATACATTTTACGTGTCTACAATACCTAAATAGTATGACACTAAATTTATTATTGCACCATTTTCCATTTACTACCTATGTGCTGTGAAATTATGTCCTAAGTGCAAGGAAATTACAACAATACCAAGCAAAACATAAAATCAAAACAAACACTCACGATTAGGGATAAAAGATCATACGTTGACCAAAAAAGACAAAACAATAGTATGTCAATGAGCTCGATGAAATTATTGTCTCGATGATGTTGATTGGATGTGTGCTCTAGCTTAATTTCAACAACATAACACTAGGATTTTTCTCCAGGTAGATGTATGCAATCATGTATTTAAAAAAAATCACTAAGTGTAGTCATTTGAGAGTAGTTGGAAGGAATGAATGGCTAGGATGAGATCTTGGAAATCAAGAGTTGAGATGCCTTGAGACATCTCAACCCACATGGTGGTGAAAAGTGTCACCATGGGAGGGGATATGAGGGGAGAAGGTACTTTTCAAGTACCTTGGGAGATGGAAAATATTTCCCTCATAAAATTCTTTCTTGTCAAATCTCCCCTAATGATTGAGAGGAATGACAAAAATGAATTAAAAATTCATTTTGAAGTGCATGGGAAGAATAAAGAGGAAATTAAAATTCCTCAAGGGTACTTTGGGAGAAGTAACCCATGTGGGGTTACTTCTCCAAAAGGAGAATTCCATTAAGGTTAAGTTGACCAAGGAGGGGTGTCATAAATGGCAAAGAGATTAACCCTTCCTAATCAAAGGGTTTAGATTGTGCAAGTGATTAGGGAAGATGGTTAGGTGAGGGATTAGGCTACTAAGGGTGATTAGGTACAACTTGAAAAAGTTGGAGGATGTGACACCTCCTAATCATGGATTAAGTGTGTACACATCCCTAACGAGGGGATTAGTAAGTGAATTATGAATAACAAAATAATTATGGAGGATGGGACTAGGAGAGAGAAAGGGGAGGAATTAAAGATTAAATTAAATTCATGTGGGATACATGAGTAAATTAAATAAATGGTCATATTTATCTAATTTAGAGAAGGGCTAGAAGGGTAAAGTAATTAATTAAATAGCTTTAGGGATTTAAAAGACTTTAGGAGAAGTGGTATCATTAACTAAATAATAGCAATTTATTTAATCAATATGAATAAGAAGGGATTTTATATGAAATAGGAATAAATTTGACCAAACACAAGTGGTCAAATTTAGGTGTCTACATTTTTCCCCTCTTTGAAATATTGTTAAAATAATGATGTTTCGAGGAAAAGTAAAATATAGCCAATTTGATGTAAGAAAAGAATAAAGAAATGTCCCAACATGGAGGGAAAAGATGGCGTGGGAGAAAAAAGTGGAATATGATAGGACGATGCTCCATCGAGAGGGTAGATGGGAAAAAAGGGGCTCAGGAGATGTCTTCAAAGAGGAAAAAGGAGGGTATAGTAGGACCATGATGAAAAATAGTGAAAAATGGTGAAGTAATGGAGGGAAATGGAGATACAAGGAGGAAACGTGAGAGAAAAGAAGAAATTAGGGTTAATGGGGTAACTAGGGTTACATATAAATAGTAACTAGGGTAAATTACTATTCATTTGTACCCTAAGTAGTCACGTGATTTGAGAGAGTAAATTGAGTGAAATGGCACAAAGTGATAGAGTATTCCCCACTAGATCAATGTAGTGAGAGCATAAGTGCAGAGATGAGAGCACAGTGCCCAAGTATGACCCATTACCTTGACTTGTAAAATTTTATTTTTGTATTTATTAGGAGTCAAAGTTAACAAACGAGCAGATCCACCCATCATGATAGGATGAATTTTCCCATGTAGGTGAATAGGTTGATGCGTCTAAGATGGGTGGATCTATTGATAAATGGGAAGACACATCGACAAGAGATTACACTAGAGGATGGGTAGATGTGGTACACAGGTGGATCCACCAAAGGATGTCAGCAAATCTACTTCTAGAAAGGAAGATGGGAAAGAGGGGAAAATAAATTGCTAAGGTGAATCCATGATTGGATGACTAGATGCATTCTTCTACATAGAGGTAGTTGCACATGAGGATAGATAGATACACACCTGAATTATAGGGGTAGACCCACCAAAGAACAAGGAGATACGTGAAATGTTGCAAAGGTGGGTGCACAAGAGGATAGGCATGGATCCACTAAAGAATAGGTGGTTGCATGAAACATTGCAGAAGTAGATGCATAGGAGGATGGGTGGATTCACCAAGAGGTGGATCCACTTTGTGGATGGGTGGATACACTTAAAGGGGTAGATCCACTATGAAATGGAGAAAAATAGGTTCATCAATAATGGAATGATGGAAATGGGGGAAATGGGGTTTGTGATGGACCTATTTATCTTATTTCATTAGGAAATGAGATCCAAAAAATGAAGTGACTATCAACCAAAAGGTGATTCAAATCAAGGTATGAATCTATAAATTTCCCTTTTATGCAAGGATGGGGGTATGAGTCAAACAACACTTTGGGGAGAAAGATTAAAAATAGCAAAAAATCTCCAAATTGTGATCTATAAAGTGCATCTAGAAGATTAAACTCAATTATGATGGAACCAACAATCAAATTGCAGATATGAGAATGGGAAAGTGAAGTGTTCCAGTCACCAAAAGTTCCTTTTCAAAGCTTACTGAGGAATCATTTTCCCTATGGCGAATGGGTCTTGGCTAGGGCTCTTGAAAATCAGTTTCTGGGTTTTGTTTTGTTATGTCTACCTCCTAGATTCCCGAAGCTCGCTATCAGAAATCCATAAATAATTTCTATAGGTAAATTTATGTGAATTTGCAAGAATGATGACAACTTTGTAATTTTTTTTCTTCAATAGATCTTCAACCTAAAATCTTCAATCACACATCAAGAAGGAAAAACGTTGTTTGTTAGGTGAATGGGGGTTTTCCTTGGTCAAGCCCCGTTTTGGTAATTAAACCTTGAAATGAAATGAAATAGCATGAAGTAATGATGAATGAACAAGTAATGTCACAACTCACCAAACCTTGTTTGAACCTTGGAATATGGATCTACAACTTGCATGAAATGGCTTCAATGGATGTGGATCTTGATCATGAAACTTGACTTGAAACATGCCTTTGATATGCTTGAATGGATCTTGAACACTACATCAACATATTAGCTCAAATAACATGCATGATGCAAGGAAGCTTTGACATGATAATAGGATCTTGATTGCTACAATAATATTCTTCAAATATGCTCTTGAATGCCTTGAAATTCTCTTGATAGTGCTCTAGCTTGATCTCATAAAGTCACATAAAAATTCTTAGATTGCTTGAAAACTCTAGGTGAAAACATAGTGAAATGACCTCTTATTTATACATATGTTAACATTAATTCCCAAAATTCAAATAACACAAGACGACATGCGAATATACATTTGAAATCATTAAAATACTACCAATTTTTTTTTGAAATTTAGGTCCTGGGTCCTAGGTCACTCACCTAGGACACACATTCTCCAATGTTAAGTGTTATGTTATGACATTGATGAATGCCAGTTTTTACCCTTTGGAAATTACAATTAATTAGGCTTGGATTTGAATTAAAGGGGCCAATTAAGGCATAATTAACTTTAAGTAATTAATAAATCCCTAGATGAGTGTGAAAGTGTAAAGGTACACCTTACAACACCATAAATAAAGCACAATTAAGTCCATTTTAATTAATAGGCCCTAAACTTAATGTGAATATGTAAAATACATATTACAACACTAAATTAAGGTATAATTTAGTTCTTTTATTATTATTAATTCCCAAATTAAGTGTGAAAAAGGGATACTTTTTCCTACACTACATTTAGCCCCTACTTTAGTGAGAGCATGACCCCACACTAAAGTAGACATTCAAGACACATATGTATGCAACAATGACAAAGATACTCCATCATACACTATCAAAGCCTAGGAGAAGAAAAAGAGGGTGGATCAAGCTACAACTATCCCAACACGATGCAAAACACAATTGTTTGTCTAAGGAAGGGGTAGGATCGAGATTTGACTATCCTAACACGATTTGGAACATGACTATTTATCCTTCACGTTCACAAGAAGAACTTGATGTCTACTATACAAATGATATGCACACTCACTCCGGGCTAATGGAACCTCATGCCATCCATTAGGTGAGCCCCTAGGGAAGTAGCTTAGTGAGAAATTCATGCCTCTATTTTGGCTCTCACTGTACATACCGTGCCAAAGCTATACCTCTAACAACTCTGATAGGGTGCCACACATGTTTCGGGTTTGAGCTTCACAAGGTTAACAAGTTGTATTATGCTAAGCACATGAAAATTATATATGGTTTGTTCAAAGGGACTTTGCTTAGTTCATGTAAGGTCTTATTCCTAGGGATCATCATGCCTAATGTCTCCAAGAGAGGACAATTCCAAGAATAAGAGAAACACAACTTAGGGAATAAAGTGTGTCGCATCACCACTAAGAGGAAACTCATATGCTAAGAAATATCACACTCTTAGAGGACATTAAACCCAATGACACCGCCAAGAAAAGGACACATCACAAGAAGTAAGAAAATAACACAAAGAAGGTAGGGACATCTATGTATGCCCCTATTAGAAACCAAGATCATACATGCAAACCAAAAAAATCTTCCATAGAAGAGAAAAACAGAAAAAACAAAGCTATTGCAAAAAGATGTGCCAAGTAATATTATTCAGGAATTTCATAATTACATGAGATGATTTTCTTTATAAAAGAAAGTATGCATAACCCTAATCCTATCTTGAGCAATAAGATAGCTCAATAAGATAAGGATGACAATAATTAACCTAGGAATTAAAATATTACCTAAGTAAAGTTATGCAAGTGTAATTAAATATTAATTACACTAACACCCCCCATAAGTGCAACTTAGGGAGACTAAAAAAGCATGCACCTAAAAATAAGATGAATGCAAGAAAGCATGAATGGGTCCCAGAAACAAGGCTTGATCAGGTACCCATGTACAAATGCAATGATGAGGTAGAGAAGGAAAACCCAGTGGGACAAAAACCCCCTACAATGAGATGATTGTTGCAAAGTAGCACTGGAAGAACACTATGGAGTAACAATGGAACTACAATTTGACAAGCAAGGAAAGATACTTCTATCTACAAGAAACCAAAGCGGAATCATAATAATGCGACAAAAGACCCGATGCCATAGAACACTGGAAAACTCACAAACTGGAACAACCCTGGAATCTGTGAAGCAATAGTAGATGATATGATGAAAAAATATGGAAACTATGTATCTCGATGCTGATGCCAAACTGTGACTAAAACTCTTCCATGGGAACAAGTACCATAAAGACTCTAGAACATTAACCATAAAAACATGGCCCTCAAACTGAGAAGGATCCAAACCAATGTGAATCAATAACCATAAAATCCCAATCTGAAGTGTGAATTGATGTGAATATGATATGTGTCAAGCTAGAGCAAGATGTGGCCAAAAGAAACTAGGAAACCAGATATAACCCATGCGAGTTTTCATAAAAACAAGATGGAGATCAAAGTGCATGCACAATCTAATCAGATTATTATGTAAGAAACCCCCCTGATGGAACTTTATCTCAGTTCATTTATTACAATAACCCAATGATTGTAAAAGGAGAGAATGAAAAAATGCATAAACATAAAATAAAAATAGATCTCATATTTGTGTAGATGACTGAACCAACTTTCCAACGCCACAAGAATGATGAAAAAAGGATCACTGAGTCAAAAGATATGCCCTCCAAAGCAAAAAAAATCATCTGAGTTTAAGGACCTGAAAAAACAATCTGGAGAAAAATATGGTAAAAAAAATTTCACCATTGGATTGGCGTCGGAATTATCTTTCCAACGGTATCTCGTTTGCGAAAAATGGACATCATACACAAAAAATACACCCGATTTAGTGAAAGTTGCTCCAAAAGGCCCAATAAGGCCTACAGGGCCCCCAAGGGGCTAAAAAAAATTCGGCCCTTGGTTCTGTGCATGACCAGGGGCTGGAAGTCTGGGGGTTGGGGTGGAGCCCCTGGTCCTCCATAGGACCGGTGGAGTGTAGAAGGGGCTGACCAAGGGCTGGGCGCATAGCGCCCGGTGCCCCATGTGACCGGAGCTAGTGCTTAACGACCCGTGGGGGTTGAGCGGAGGGCCAGGTCCTCCATGCGACCTCCGGCTGGCAGAAGGGGCCCACGGGGCTGAACATGCCGACAAACTTTGGGTGGTGCTACTGTCCTAAGTGGTGGGCGGGTGGCCACTGGGCGGCACACCGTATTATAACTAGAGGCGCAAAAGCCAAAGCCGAGTTTTGATTTTTTTTCACATTTTTTTTGAAAATCGTGCCTTAGAGTGCATGCTGGGGAGGCCGTATGACCTCCCTGGCAAAATTTTTTTGCCTTAGAAAAAAATTTCTCCAAAATTGATGAAATGAAAGGCAATCTTAGGGTTTTTGGCTGCTGCGAACGCGATGGTGACCTCCGTTTGTGCCCAAAATGCTCCGAAAAATCAGCTACATCTGGAGCTTCCAAAAAATCACCGAGCTTCAAACCCTCATGGATCTGGAAAACAATGACCAAAATCTACAACATAAAATCCAATCTTGACTTTTTCTAGTGCTCTGAATCCAATGGTGAAGCCCGATCTAATCCAAGACGCTACATAGATGAAATCAAGGCATGAAACCCTCGAGGAATCTCGAACGAACTCTGCAATGATTTTCACAAAAATCTGAGAAGTGGTTGCAAATCAAGGCTCTGATACCATGTTAGAAACCAAGATCAGACATGCAAACCAAAAGAACCTTCCACTGTAAAAGAGAAAAATAGAAAAAAGAAAAGCTATTGCAAAAAGATGTGCAAAATAATATTATTCAGGAATTTCATAATTACATGAGATGATTTTCTTTATAAAAGCAAGTATGCATAACCCTAATCTTATCTTGAGCAATAAGATAGCTCAATAAGATAAGGATGACAATAATTAACCTAGGAATTAAAATATTACCTAAGTAAAGTTATGCAAGTGTAATTAAATATTAATTACACTAACAACCCCCACTTTTAAGGAATTGCTAACACCATTGCTATGAGCAATAACTTTAATGTAGTAGAAGACATGAGAGCTTACTCAGAAAGCCCTATTCCAAGTCATATGTTTCCAAATGAAGCTACATCATGTAAAGAGGAAGGGGTTTCCCCCAAAAACACATAAGGGATCTATGGATTCGAGGTCAGTATATCTTTGCTACAATGTTGTTATAGAGCTTAGAAATTTCATCATTCCTTAAATACTCATAGAACAAGAAGAATGATACATAGAGAGCAAAAACAAAGAAAAGCTTTTGGGTCAACATGGAAGAGACCTAAATGTCTCAATACCTTGTGTCATCCACAAAAGGAAAACACAAGACAAATGAAAAAATAAATGTTCACAACATAGAGAAGAATGTAGGAACAAATAGAGGAATCCACATGAAGAGATACATCAAATGAAACAACATGGGGGATCACATTACACACATGCAATCACACAAAGAAACATGAAAAGAAAAATACTAGTAAGGCACATGTGAGTCAACCTATAGTAGGTCATCTGCATCCTAATCTTGTTCAGTATATGTGGAAGGGGGACAACTAGCCAAAGGGACAACATCAAGTGCCAAAACTAGGACAAGGATATCTAACCCCTTGCCCCCACTAAGTGCAGGACAAGGATGAGCCAAGATGAGTGATGAGAATGAGCTCCTTGTGATAAAGATAATGGTTTGCAATGAATGTTAAACATGTAATGGTGAGCATACTAGGATCCTAAAACTATTACACAGGAAGGAGCAAAGCACATGCTTTAAGGGACCATCTCTATTATATCAAAATTTTCCAAGATCCTTTGTAAAGCACGACACTCATTGGAACTATGCCCAAGGACTCTATGATATTGACAATGAACCATGTTTGTGTTTTTATGTTTTGGATTTGTATTTTATTTGATAGGTGGTAGTGTTAAGAGTCCTTCATTAAGAAGTATGTGTAAGGTAGAGACATGGGACAATGGAATTTTAGCTTCTTGAGTTTGTAAGGCCTTTGTTGTTTTCTTGTTTGAGGATTTTGTTGAGGTGGATTGGAAGGAGAAGGACCTAAAGTGATCCTATCATCCTTGTGGGACAATATTTCATCATTGTGAGGGAGGACATATGTATCCTTAGAAGATGTGGAGGATAAGGATTTTGATATCCTAGTCCTGTAGTTTTTTTAATAGGAAGTTGTTCTAAAAGTTTGTGAATTTCATGCTCATTAGTTATGTCACATCCTCGCTTAGTTAAGATCTTAAATCCTTGGCCATAAGTCTCTTCTAGATTGATGGGTGTGTTGGTCGCTTTGTTAACATAAGATGGATAGGTATGCACTTGATTAGAGAAGCTAGGTTTACTCATTGTTGGAATTTTAGGTTTAGTTTGTGACTCAATTTCGGGATGTCAAATACCAAACATCTCAAGTGGTGGGATGGTAGGATGTGTTGGTTGTTGCATGGATGGGTAAAAGGATGAATTATTCTCAAGATTGTTAAGGAATTTTTTTATGAAGTTGTTCATGCTATCATCATATTCTCCAATGATGTAAACTTCACGAGGACACTCATTAGGAGTTGATTGAGCATGATTAGGTTCAATTGCATTAGGATCATTTCCAAAAACACAACTTGAAACATCAACTAGAGATACTAAAGAATTCCATATATTACCAATGCACATGTCCATTGTTTTGAAATGCAAGGGTATTTTTAGTTTTTTAGATTCTAAACAAGGTAATTTTCTAATTACATAACACAAAATATTGAAAATGATATCTTGTAAATGCAATTTTGGAATCACATAGTGCACTAAATTTATCAAATTAAGCTAAATATGATCAATCTCACTTAACAAAAAATCTATAAAGTGAAAACAACAAAATGATACATAGAAATAAATGTTTTAGTGCCCAAAAAATTAGGAAATGACCCTGATTAGGGACGAATGGGTCCTAGGTTAGGGTTTTTAAAAATATTTTTTTTATAGATTTCTTAGGTGATTTTAGTCTCTAGATTTTGATCAGAAACATCAAGTTACAATTTGATTTTTCTATGAATTTAATGTTGAATGCAAGTGCAAAATGTGATAAAATGACAAACTAGGAGACATAATTTGATATGCAATTTTGTTTCAATTTTCAAATGAAAATGAATATGATGTAATGCTATGTAAATGATATGCAAAATGATTGATTTTTTTTTGTATTTTTCAGATTTAAAGAATGCAAAGATGTAATTCTAAAACTCTTAAATGAAATGCAAAGTTAAGTGCAAACTAGACACCCTAAATGAGACTCAATTTAATGCAATGAATGCAAGATCTAAATATCAGGTGCAAATGGACTCCAAAATTAGGAAATTACAATGATCAAACTCAAGTTCACCAAAATAAAATGGAGAAAAATAGGTTCATCAATAATGGAATGATGGAAATGGGGTAAATGAGGTTTGTGATGGACCTATTTCTCTTATTTCACTAGGAAATGAGATCCAAACAATGAAGTGAATGTAAACCAAAAGGTGAGTCAAATCAAGGTATGAATCTACAAATTTCCCTTTTAGGAAAGGACGGTGGCATGAGTCAAGCAACACTTTGGGGAGAAAGATTAAAAATAGAAAAATAACTCCAAATTGTGATCTATAAAGTGCATCTAGAAGATTAAAATCAATTCTGATGGAACAAATAGTCAAATTGTAGATCTAAGAATGGGAAAGTGAAGTGTACCAATCACCAAAAGTGTCTTTTCAAAGCTTATTGGGGATTCATTTTTCCCTATGGCAAATGGGTTTTGGTTGGGTCTACTGAAAATCAGTTTCTGGGTTTTGTTCTGTTGTGTCTACACTCCCAGATTCCCAAAGCTTGTGGCTAGAAAGCCAGAAATAAGTTTTGTAGGTCAATTTTTGAGAATTTGCAAGAATGATGACAACTTTGAAAACTTGGACAACTTTGTAATTTTTTTTCTTCAATAGATCTTCAACCTAAAATCTACAATCACACATCAAGTGGGAAAAATTTTGTTTGTTAGGTGAATGGGGGTTTTCCTTGGTCAAACCCCATTTGCTAATTAAACCTTGAAATGAAATGAAATAGCATGAAGGAATGATGAATGAACAAGTAATGTCACAACTCACCAAACCTTGTTTGAACCTTGGAATATGGATCTGCAACTTGCATGAAATGGCTTCAATGGATGTGGATCTTGATCATGAAACTTGACTTGAAACAATTCCTTTGATATGCTTAATGAATGGATCGTGAAAAATACATCAATATATTAGCTCAAATAACATGCATGATGCAAGGAAGCTTTGATATGATAATAGGATCTTGATTGTTGCAATAATCTTCTTCAAATCTGCCCTTGACTGCCTTGAAAATGCTCTTGAAATGCTCTTGATAATGCTCTAGCTTGATCTCATGAAGTCACATAAAATTTCTTAGATTGCTTAAAAAATCCAGGTGAAAACATAGTGAAATGACCTCTTATTTATATATATGTTAAAATTACTTCCCGAAATTCAAATAACACAAGCCAACATGTGAATACACATTTGAAATCATTGAAATACTACCAATAACATATTTGAAATTTAGATCCTATGCCTAAGTGAGGACCCATTCGCCCTTAGGTGAATGGGTCCTAGTCACTCACCTATGACACACATTCTCCAATGTTAAGTGTTATGTTATGGCATTAATGAATGTCAGGTTTTACCCTTCAGAAATTGTAATTAATTAGGCTTGGATTTGAATGAAAGGAGCCAATTAAGGCTTAATTAACCTCAATTAATTAATAAATCATTTCATGAGTGTGAAAGTGTAAAGGTACCCCTTACAACACCATAAGTAAGGCACAATTAAGTCCATTTTAATTAATAAGACCTAAACTTAATTGTTGTATGTTTGCATGATGTTAATTGATTGGTTGACAACCCTTCCTGATGGAGGGGTACAATCTTGATAGGGTGACACGCTAGTTCGACATGGTATAGGATATACCAAAGGAAAAGGAGATATTCACTTATTTATATCAAGAGACAAGTTTATGGGGTTCACATATTACATAGAGGGTGGTCATTGCATCATGGAGGGACCTAGCAGAGGTCTGATAGGATTAGTGAGGGGGTTTAGATAATTCTAGCATGACACAACAATATGATATGTGGTGGATGGGTAGGAGGCTAGAGGTAGTGATGCCTCTTAGAGGACAGGTAGTGGGAGCTAGAGTAGAATCACCAGTACATATGGATGCAACTAGGAAGGAGGAGGTTGTAGTTGGAGAGGGATAAAGGGTGTGGAGGAGGGTTATGCACCAAGAACAGAGGAAAGAGGGGTATAATATGGTTCAAGAGGATCTTGTGGAAGAGGAGGATAATGAGGAGGAGTTGGAAGATAAATAGGAGAGTGGAGATGGAGAGGAGGATGACTGAGAGGGAGAGTGTGAGGAGGAGGAGATGGAGGTAAATTTAGAGATGCTTGGTTTGGAGATCATACCACATGCATGACAAGAGGAGAGGGGATAGGGTGAAAATTATTTGGAGGGGAAGTTAATAGCAACAAAGAGTAGGATTACTCAGTTGTAAGGCCTTCTGCATTAGGCCTTAGATGATGCGATCAACAAGATAGTTGAGAGGGATAGCCTCTAGCTATAGGTGGTGAAATAGTAGGGGGATATAGTGGCAGTGATTATGGAGAGGGAAAAATTGTAGGTAGAGGTGGATAGATTGCAGGGGGAGCTAACCACCATGATAGTGGAGTGATACAACTTGAGGTCAACATGGGATGGATGGGGCTGTAGTGTTGGAAAATGTACTCCTTTAAATTTTCACACTATGTTTGAGTCACTTAATTAATTGGTCTTAATTAAGTGTCTAATTGGCCCAATTATACATTTGCAAGCCTAATTAATTGCAATTTCCAAAAGGGGAACCAATATTTAATTAATGCAATTATCATTTTTAACACCCTGAAACGAATAGGTCCTGGAAATTTAGGTCATGACCCATTTTCCCTTGGGAATATGCATCCTCTTTAAGTTGCTAAATTTATTTTCAATTTTTTTTGGTGGCCTATTTATGATTGAAATCCAAATTTCAAATTTCGGCTTGTAATGCTTAATTTTCAAGAAATTAGAAAATTACCTATAAATACAAGGTCTTTTTATCAATTCAAATCCTCGAATCAAGAAGGAAAATTTCACAAGAGCTAAGATTGTTTTCAAAGGTGATCAAGAGCATATTTTCTCAATCATTTTTTGTACCATTCAAGACCTCAAATATCATGTCAAAGTTATCTTCATTCATGCATGTTTTTAGAGCTAACATTCTGATGTAGGTTTCAAGCATTCAAGTCAAGATTCAAGCATCAAGATCACATTATGAATCAAGCCATTTCATGAAAGATTAGGTACTTGGAGAGATGTGTTAAGTTTCAGTCCTTCAAGGATCTCAAATCAAGGTGAGTTGCAACAAATCAAGTGTTCATTATTTTATTTCAAGGACTAATTACCAAAATAGGGTTTGACCAAGGAAAACCCCCATTCACCAAAAACAAACAATTTTTCCCTCTTGTGTGTTTTTTAGATCTTAGGTTGAAGAAGGATTGAATATATATTAAAATTTCAAAAGTTTTCAAAGTTGCAAAGTTGTCAACATTATTGTCAAGCCACAAAAACTCACTTTTAGAATTTAATTCTAATTTTTTGATAGTGAAACTTGAAGGAATTGAGAGTGCAAATCAAGGAGTAGAGGATTGCAAAAGCATATTTTCAACTCTTATAGAAAGACCCATTTTCCCTTGGGACTTAGAGGTTTCATGTGTTACATTGCACGATTGTATTCATTTGATATTTTTCATTCATCTCCCAAAAGTGCACTTCAAGGTGATTTTCCCCATCCAAAGTCATAAGGAAAACATCTTCACTAAGATTGACTCACCTAAGGGTTGAAAGTCAATATTTCCCTAGGGGATCTCTTTTTCCTAATGAAATAGGGAAGTGTAGGTGCATACCTCCATTTCAATTTGGTGAACCTAGTTTCCTATCTTTTAGGGGCAACCAGAGGAGTTGGTTGGAGGTCGATAGAGATAGATATTGGGAGGAGAGGGATACTACTAGAGTGTAAGTGGTGGATGTTCAATAGATATGCATATGGTACTATGAATATATGAATATGGTTTATGTCTATTCGTACAAATACTTATTTGGAGAAACTAATTATTATCATAAATTGGAAACTTTAGATGAAGAAGTCAACATATTGTGAATCAGAATCAACTAGAGAGGTATCTAGGAGGAAAAATAACCTTCTGACAATTTTGGATCAAACAAGATTAAAATCTTGCAATGATAATCAAAATAAAGAGTGAAAGATGATTCCTAAGAATAAAGGTCAGAGACCTGAATGGGTTAGAAAAATAAACAACTCACAAAGGTGAAGATGGAAGTTGACTTGATCCCATCAAGTTGAAAGGGCATGGTCAATTTGGAGACAAGACTCAAAAATGAGAAAAAGAAACCAAACAAACCTTAGAGTGTCTAAGGTTATGAGAAAAATGAAATCACCAAGAATTTGGACAAAATTTCCTTCAAATAGGATTACGAAGCAAAAGCTTGTATAGAGAAATAGATTACTCAGACAAGGGCTAAGTTAGGGTATAGTTTGGTTGAAGTTCAAGTAGAACTTGCAAATTTGTCAATGAAAGTAAATTTATGTGAAGATCATTTGAAAATGACCCAAAGATAAGTTTGATATGGAAGAAGACTATGATCAAAATAATAATTTGGGAACAAAAAGTATTTCAAGGTATACATAGTAAGGGTAAGTAAGGCAAGTAGTAGTTAATCAATCATAGAGAGACAACAAAAGTGAATGATAATTCAATTTGATCGATTTGGATAAAATAGATGATTATTAAGGGTTCAAATTTTAAGCTTATCTAATATTTTGGAAACATCAAGGAGGGTATATGGATATAGAAATGTACCCTATTCAATGAAGTTTAATGATGTATTATCATTCTGAGAGAATTTTTGACTTCTCCATAATACATGGTTTAAAGACCCTACATCCAAAGTCTTGTACTCAATGACCACAACAAGGTTTTTTAAGTTAAAGGTTAAGGTATTTGAACTATTATGGAAATATATGGAAAGGTAAAGAAAATTTAGAGGCTTTTGACCAATGCGAGAAAATATCTATAGCACAATTCAATACATATTTGTTTCAGAAGAATAATTTGTTATTATCATTTATGCTTTGCTTATTCAAGAAAGACAAGATTATCGCCTATGAAATAGGAAAGGGAAGATTTATGAACGAAACCATGCTCCACATAATTTTGAGCTATCAAAAATATTCATTCTTGGTAACTACTTATGTATTAATTGTTTGGACATCTTTTGGGAGATAATATCAAACCAACTTGATTTAAAAAGAATTGTTATTCAACCAATATAATGCTCACCAGAAGAAAGAGATTGAGATGAAATCATAATATGACTAGAAATGATTAAAGGGTGAAAGAAAGAAAAGTTATGGATGCCCAAAGATGGAGTTATATCTCCTCAATAATATCTAATCATTATATTATTAAGAATCAAAAGTGGCATAAGACCAAGGGAGATATTTCATCCAATATGAATGGACTACTAAGAATCAGAGCAAGAACCGAAGTACCAAATTCTGAAGAGTTAAGGAATAGGGTGTGATAAGTTGATGTCATATTCAAGGAAAAATAGAATGAAAAAATTATTGACTGAAGCAGAACCATTATAATATGGAAGGAAGCAAAGTGAGATGCTACAAAGTATGTAGCAAGTTGTCCAGGATGCCAGAGGGCGAAGACATGATATCGTCACTAGTAGGACTTATATACTCTCATAAAATTCTAGAGAGGAAGTGGTCGATCATTAGAATAGTTTTGATCTTTCTATTTCAATGGATTTGGCATAATGTTATGGTGGAAAAACTCACCAACATAACCATTTTCTTATTTAATTTGTGAGGTACTAGTCCTAACTGCAAATTTGTGTGAAGGAGTGTTTGATTACCTGGTGATCCTGAGAAGGTTATCTCAGTTCAGGACACACAAGTAGTGCTAAGGTTTTGAGTAAACCATAATCACCTTATTATTATTTTTTTGAATGCATGCTCAAACTTATCACTTGAGTTAGCTAGTCAGGAAAAAAGGATCAACCAAATCTTGAAGGATTTATGGAATACTTTTATTACAATAATTCCTATCATTTCACATTGAAATTTGATCCATTTGAAACATTTTATAGGAGGAAGGGCTAAATTTATATAAGCTGGGATAAGCTAGGAAATAGGATTAGTCTTAGACTGGAAATGTTGTCATCAATAGAAGAATAGATCAGGATGATGAAGGAAAGCTCTGTTGATACAAAGCACGAGTCAAGAAGTATTACTATTATGCTCAAAATTGATAGGTGTCTAAGGGTAGTATTATGCTCAAGATGGATAGTAGTCAAGGGGAAGTACTATTATGCTTAAGGTAAATACTAGTGTCAATGATGGATAGTCTCAGCTTCTAAGTTGTTCAATGGTGTAAAGACTAGAGAAAGGATGGGACCCATGATGTAGTGCGTAATACACCAACATTCCTTTTCTATTTGGGTTACACTAAGGGTAATTATGTGTTAGCCAATGAGAACGTGTTTTTCCAGTCACTGTGGTTTAATGTGTCATGTAGGATACAATCACTATTGTACATATGATGTACATAATAAATTGTTACTAATATAATAATGATGTATAGTTATCAAGGGATAAAGTTTCCTGAAGCACACAAGTTATTCCTATGTGAAAGTAGGGCTACTCAGTGCAAGGTCCAGGAAGGGAAAGATTATAGAGGGCCATGCTATGGGGGAAGATTATTTGGATATTTATGATAATTTACTTATTTCCTGCATGGTTTTGAAAATTGAAAGTAAGATCTTTATTTGACATTATATGTATGTTTTGGTACATTAAATCATTGGGGAAAATGATTCATAAGGGGGAAGTATGCTACAACCTGTTTCTTAGTTACCAGATTTCTTTTACCTTTATGAGTAAATATGGTATCAAATGAAAAATCATGACTTTGATATGTTACAACTCATTGTGGGATTACCAAATGTTTTAATGCATGAATACGTTTTGTATATTTTGATGGAAAATGTGATGAATGAATATGTATTGTAATATGATTAATTTAATGCTTTGATGATGTAAATGAATTTCATGTAATTGGGTAACTACCTTTGTGATGCACTAAGTTGGATGCAGGAAGGATTGAGCCCTCCAGTGAGAAGAGGGAGCGTATCACTCAAGAGAAGAGATTGGTTTGGTATACCCTAATGAACCTACTTGAGCTATCACACACACACACACATCCTAGTTTGGTTGAGTTGAGTCGAGTTAGTTCAAGAAATGATAAGTAAACCCTTGATCATAGTTTTGGGATAATTGGAATGATTGGGTGGTCATCTTTGATTGTTATGGTTGTTTCTTTAGTTTGAATTATGTGATTAAATCTCTGTATTGAGTATACATTCTTCATGTAATTATGTTTAAATGTTGATCGATACATGCATACATTAAATGTATATATGCATATATGTATATATATGATAACTCGTGTATATGAGCATATGTGTGTGCATATACATAGGTATAGATGCTTACACATATTCATACACAGATATATCACATACACAGGAAATCAATCAGGTATATATGTGTGTATATATATACACTTTATGTACATGTGTATTGATGAATATATATGTATTTATGCTTATTATAAAATAGTAAATATTATATGTGTATATATTAAAATATATGTATATATGTATGCATCTATTAAAGTGTATATACATATATATGTATATATGTATATATATTTATATATATTGGTTAATATATATGATTGACAATTGATGGTTTTAATGAACATATATATTATTTAACTATTGAATATTATGACATATATATATATATTAATAAAATATATATTTTTATATATTTGAAATGTTATAAAGTAAACTTCAACGCATATGCAATGTGGCCCTAATAAATAGTGAAAGGCTTGTATAAATCCAATAGGTATAAACCATATGCTGCACATAAGACTCACGTGAGGATTGTTATTGCAAATAATGTGCATGAATAAAGGTGCTTGGGAAACATTTGAAAGGAATTTATTAAATATAATGTTGCATCATGTTAAGTGGTAGAATGCAAGTGAAATTCAAAGTGTTGCACTAAAATTCCACACATAACCATATAAGAGCATAAGACTTGGTCAAGCCACAAGTTGGATGAAGCTAAAGGAAGAAGTCAACTTGTTGTGGCAGCCACAATGAGAATTGTTAATCTGTAGGTAACCATTTATGTGTTTGACTCAGTAATAGAGTTGTTGCTGGAAGTTAAAGATCACAACTCTTCCATAATAGAGAGGTTGAAAATGTAGGGACTGCATATGTGTTTGCATCTCAACTGTTTGAGTAGCCATAATTCACTTTAATTGGCTTAGTCAACTCATTTAGAGGAGAAGTTGGTTTTTTCTGTTAAGAGGTGGCAATTGGAAGAGAAAAGGTGGTGGATAGTAGATCTTGTTTGTAGCAATAAGTTTCTCAATTTTTAGTATAAGTAGAGGTAACTTCTTAACCTTTTGGAATTTGTTCCTTTCATGCATTCTTTTAGAGTTTATTGCTATAGTTCTTTTTATAAATTATTATTGAGTGCAATAGTGAGAAAAGAGGTTTCTTTGAGAGTTTGTAATTTGTTGAGAGTTTTGAGAGATTGGAAAGAGGCTAGGATTGGAGATAGGCTGATCATAGATGGAGAAACAAGTGTGACTATGGTAATTAATCTTAGAAGATAGTTTCTTCATTGGGAGCTATAATTCTAGGTATGTTGATTTAACTTCTCTATTCTTTTACTATTGATATGCTATCATTTATGAATACAAGTATTTGGGGGAAAGATGATTATATGTATATTAAGCTTGCTTGCATGAAATTTGATGGATTCTTATTCTGGTGAACTTGTATGATCTTTGATGAATTCCTTTTGGAGAAACCTTACTGGTTGATACATATATATTTATCCATTATATTGAAATTATTAGGTTATGATGCAAACCATAATGGTAGTTCATCCTTGATTGGTTACTCATATCTCCTATAAGGAAGCAGAAAAGTCTATTCCTAGTGTTAGGAAATATATTTGAAAATGATTATATTGATAATCAACAATAGTGTTGAAAACGTATTGCTGATATATATATATTTGATTATACTGTTATATTATATTTGTCTAAGATTTTATACCTTTTTATGGTATTCTAGTCCTTAAGAAGAGGACTTTACATATCGAAAACCCATAGCTGTAATGTGAGGAAACTATAAGGTTTAGAAGCACAAACTCCTCTCTAGCTGAAAATGTCTTGTAGATTAGATATGAATTTAGTGTACATTGTACACATGTGAATATTTGAGTCTTATTGAAAGAAAGGATTTATGATTATTTATGAACATGGAAACATAGAAACCTTATAGGATAACTTGGAACGATCCATGAGAAATGGGGAATAATTGAGAGGGCATGTTGATGAGAGAAATCATATTTGTTTGATATGCATGTTTGTAGCATTCGATGGTAATAGTCAAATAGTGATGTCAAGAATATATTATTATAATATCTAGGATATTGAAGGTCAAATGTACGATTGCATAAAGTGTAATGTTGGGAAATGGTAAGATATATAGGTACCATGTTGGAAATGTCATATGTGACATTATGTAAACTAGTATATTATTATAAGGTTAAATCCAGAGATTAGGATAAACTGAGGTTGGGATTAACCTATCTGGTTAGATTGATTACTTTCTTGTGGAATTACTACTTTTTTTATTAATGCCATAGTTTGTGATTAACCTATATGGTCAGTTTGAACACTTGATTGTTGATATTATACTTTTGGAATGGATCTTGAGATATGTGAAATGATATTTCATTGGAGTGCTATATTGTCAATTTGTAATGCTATGAGAACATGTGTAGGTAATGTGGTTGTTCTTGGGATTGGGATAAATCCATGGATGGGAGTAACCTAGTTGGATCACTTAGATGTACATCACCTTTTTGGGTTGGAATATGTTATGTATAGTTTAAAAATAGTACTTGTGGTCATTTACCAATCGAGCTAAGGGGTGGGTGAACATATGACACCGCTTTCGATTGGGTTGATTTTGTATCAAATCTTTGGCCAAAGTAGTGTAAGTAGCCACTAATTACACTTGTCAGTTCACTGTGAGCTAGGTTTGCATAACTAGGCTAGGAATGCCATGAATGTAGGTTGTAGCCACTGTATGGTAGCTCTAGTTATCTAAGACACAACACCATGCTCAAGAAGGCTATTATTATGAGGGTTTCTAGAACAATATCTTCATCGAAGGGAGGGCCATCTTACTAGTTAGGTAGAAATTGTATTTGGAAAAATGTTATCATTACATGGAATTATGTAATACGAAATCATTCCTTTGGATTATGTAATGTTTCTTTATAAATGCAATGGGAATTTGAAATGGGATTATTTCAATGTGCATCTTGTTGTTGAAATAGAAAGGAAATTTTTTATTGCTATGAGTTAGTATACTTAAACTTTCACATGTGGGTTAAAACTTAGGTGAAAACAATGGATAAAACATTGGGCTTGTTACAAATGTGATGATAATGAGCCTAATGAAATGTAACATGAATTAAAATGTGATGAGATGAAATCTATTTTAAATGAACCTAATAACATGCTAACACTACATAAGCAATTCCATGCAATCAAAATGTCACTAAAATAATTAATGCAATGTAAAATGAGTGTAAACTAATGAAAATATGTTTAAAAAGTTAAACTTTAAACAACTTTAATATGCAAATGAAATGGTTATGACATGATGGAAATATGCTTAAAATAAAAAATCCTAAACAATTTAATGTAAATGAAATGATGAAAATATGATTAGAATAAAAGAATCCTAAACAACTTAATGTAATCAAAATGATTATGAATGATGAAAAATGCTTATAATAACAAATCCTAAACAACTTAATGCAAATGAAATGATGAAAACATGAATAGATGGGAGGTGTCACCATAGAGTACCAGCCAAAAAAATTAACCAAATTGATGGGGAAAGTTATGGGGAGATGCACTTGCACAATCAAACCCCAATGATTAGGAGAGAAATAATATGAATGATGACAAAAAATGAGTGAATGGGAATGGTAGATCTGGTAGGATGGGGGATTGCAAAATTTGATGTTATGCATTATGTTGCCATGTAGTGAGCACTTAATTTTATATAGCATAGGATACTATGCACCACGGTATGAGGAACCAAGGTGAATTTGTATCACATGCATAGGACTAACAAAAAAAAAAGAAAGGTTAATCCAACATCACACAAAGTTGCGAAGGGCTTTGGTGGGGCTGATGTTGGAAAACCACAAACACCAAGGATGCCCCAACATTGCACAAGATTAATATAGATCTTGGTGGGTACAATGTGAGGAAACCCAAAAAACATGATCATGAAAAGCCAAGATATGCCCCTATTTTTACTATTCAAAACACACCATGATATGATGGATCGTGGTGACCCTGAGTAGGTATAGTAGGAAGCTCAAAAGATAAACTAAAAGAAAAAGCACCAAGAAATAAAAATAAATCTCAAATATCCTTTTCCATGAGGATGATGGGTCGACTGATGTGGTATGATGTGAGGAACAATATATCTTGCGAAGACCAAAGATGGATGGGTAGATTCTAGAATCAACATGACAACGAATAACCAAGACGAATTGAAACCTTAGGGGGCTACTAATTTTTTTTATAGGAACCAACTTGGTGGGGACTCTTGGTGACACAACCGATGCAAAGATGAGACCTTGGGACAAGTATATACAATGGTGGAACCTATATGGTGACACAAGACCAACCCTATGTACACTATATACAACCAATGAAAACTAACACAATCCTAATTGATAGAAGGATAGTGAATTGTAGAACATGTTATGAAATTATGGGTGTATTCCAAAATAAATAGGTGAAGCTAAGGAATTGGGATAGTAAATAAAATCTATCCAATTATCAACCAAGATATACCATCCAACAAAAAGTGAGATTATGATGGATAATGGGAGTGATATGGATATGATGATTGGGGATGTGGGGGTAGAATGAAAGCATGTAGAAAAGAAACATGCTAGGTAGGTAAGATTGATCCCTCTATGAGTGGTTCCTATTGCTAGGTTTTAACAAAACATACTTATCCAAGGCACCAACAAAGGTGGTTTTCACCATAGGATGACTTATTTCTTTTTACTATTGATTATATATTTTTGGTTTTTTTGACATTTTTTTGATTTTTTTGATTTTTTTTAGATTTTTGAAAGGTGGGATAACTCAACTGATGCATAAATAGAGCCGTTTGAGATGGATGTTGTTGACCAGCTCATCCAAGGGTTCATATTTTGGTGCAGCTAACGGATAAGCCCCTGAACCATACTTTGTAGTTATGACATATGGACCCAACCAATTTTCCTTAGATTTTCCTTTATTCTCTTGATCCTTTTGAGCATGTTGATTTTCTTTGAGGACAAGATCACCAAGTTGAAATTATTAAGGCGTAACTTTCTTATTGTAGCTTCTTTTTTAATTGATTGTGATAGGCCTAAATATGGTTGTAGGTATTGAGGCATTGTTCATCCAAAAGCTCTAATTGACTTAGGTGTGAAACACGATACTCCTCATCATTGATTGGATTCTTAAAGGAAATGCAAAGTGATGGGAATTCAACCTTGATCAAAAAGATTGCTTCAACACCATAGATAAGGGGTGTGAATGCTGGTACAATAGGACCAAAGGGCAAGATTCAAATGAAGGTGCTAGCCATGACCGATATCTTTGACAACTTTCTTTAGGATTTTAATTAAGGTTTTTTTAGTTGCCTTAGCATTGGCCATTACCTTATGGGTAATAAGGGTGGACCAATGATGTTGAATAGGGAATTGCTCACATAATTGATGCACATGTTGATTCTTGAAAGGATTTCCATTATTAGTAATGATGGTGGATGTGATACCATATTAGAAAATGATATGATATAGGATGAATTTGGAAATTTGGATGTCAACAATGAAGGTGAGTGAAATGGATTACACCCATTTAGTTAAACACTCTATAGTGGTGATTATGAATGAATGTCCATTAGATGAGGAAGGGTGGATCTTGCTGACTAAGTCTAGACCCCATTGCGAAAAGGGACAAGGTGAAGTAATTGGTTGCGACTCTTGGGATGGAACATGTATCAAATATGCATGTTGCTAACAAGGAACACATTTCTTGACAAATTCATAAGCATCATGCTCCATAGTTGACCAATAGTAACTCGTTCTAAGAAGCTTGTTTGCAAGGACCATACCACTAGTGTGAGCCCCAAAAATTCCATTGTGTACTTCATTCAAAGACAATAATTATCTTCTTTATCATTTAGAAATATTAGTAGAGAACCATCATACCCCTTACAATATAGGGTGTCTCAAAGGATAGTATAGCGAGATGATCATTGGATAAAGGATTTATGTTAGTTATGGGTACAGTGAAATGAGAGGATGTTATCATGGAGGTAGGTGTAGATGTCATGGTACTAGGGTGATTGAGGACCAACAATTTCACACACCATTTCAATTTCAAGGAGATTGTATGCAGGAATTAACAATTGTTCTACCAATATTTCACACTCATGATAATCTCGAGGCATATCAAGTAAAGACCCAATTGTAGCCATAACATTAGCTGCTCTATTTTGAAGTCTAGGAACTTGTTCAAATTGGATGTATCCAAAATAATTTTTGAAGTCATCGACCATGCACTTATATGGAAGAAGCTTGTTGTCCTTAGTTTGAAATTTATCATTGACTTGTTTGATGATGATTTGTGAGTCACCATAAACATGCAATCGACTAATATTCCATTATACTGCAATTCTCAAACCAATAATAAGAGCCTCATATTATGTGATGTTAGTAGTGCATGGGAAATCCAACCTGAAGGATTTGGGTGTAAAATCACCTTGAGGGATGAAAAAAAGGATACCCACACTTGAACTATGTTGTGTATGCATCATCAAAGTAAAACTTCCATGGCTCTTGTTCAGTAATGAAAATCACTAACTCATCTGGAAATTGGGAAACTAAGGGATAAGCATCCACTAATGGGGCATCAACAAGTTGATTTGTAATTACTTGACCTTTAATTGCTTTACAATCCACATACTTGATGTCAAACTCACTTAGAAGCATGAACCATTTATCCGTATGAATTTTTAATGATGTTCTTATAATAGATAATTTAGGAGATCAACTTTAAAAATGAGTTTGATGGAATGACTGAGCTTGTAGTGTCAAAGTTTCTAAGAGTTGAAGACCACTGCTAGGCATTATTTTTCCATGGGGGTATAATTGAGCTCATATCCTACAAGAGGGTGATTGATATAATATATGGCTCTCTCTTTTCCATTCTCATCATGTTGTGTTAGAAGTTCCACCAATGCAGCTGAAGTAGCATAAATGCATAGCAACAATGGCTTACCCACTATAGGAGGCATGCGAATGGGTGGATTAGAAAGATATTCCTTGATCTTATCAAACCCCTAATAACACAAAATATCCTATTTGAAGGCAGTATCTTTATGAAGAAGGTGAGTAAAGGGCTAACACTTATCTACAAGTTGGGAATGAAACATTAAATGGATTGGAGCTTACCTTGGAGACTTCTCAATTATTTTAGTGTCTTAGGAGGAGGCATATCCAAAATAGCCTTCACCTTAGTGAGATCCACTCCAATGCCTCTTCTACATACAATGAATCCAAAGATATTTCTTGAGGTGATGCCAAAGACACGCTTCTTAGGATTAAGATGTAGTTGATATTGTTCTAATCGATTGAAGATTCGTTCTATAATTTTGGGGTGCTCTTCTTCAATTTTAGATTTACTGAACAAGTCATCCATGTAGTCCTCCATGATAATATAAATGAGGTCATGAAATATCTATCATAGCACATTGATATGTACCTCTTACATTCTATAGACCGGATGGTATAACCTGATAGAAAAAGGTACCCCAAGGAGTAGTGAAAGTAATCTTATGCTAGTCCTCAACAACTATATGGATTTGATTATATCCAAAAAAATCATCGATTAGAGATAACATAACATGAACTGTTGTAAGATCCACAAGAATATCAATGTTTACAAGTGGGAAATCATCTTTTACACAAGCTTTATTTAAGTCCTTGAAGTTGGTGTAGATACAGATTCCCCCAATGGGCTTAGCAACAAGAAAATGTTAGATATCCAATCAAAATAATTGATGGGCAGATGAATCCAATTTCCAATAATTTCTCAAGATCTACTCTGATAAGAAAAGCTACATGTGGATGCATCTTACAAAGTTTCTATTTGACTAGCTTTGCATCAGGACACACATCCAAATGATGAACTACTAGTGTGGGATCTAGTCCTGGCATGTCTAAATAGGACCATGCAATTTGATTAACCCATTCTCAAGGATTTTGGAAAACACTTTATACTCATCTTCTAACAAATATTTGGCTACATATGTGATCTTGGGTTCTGCTTTAGTGCCTAAATTGTTTTTTTCATTTCCTCGATCAAGATATAGGATCTTTATGATAGATGAGTGCCTATAAGGGGAAGATGAAAATCCCCATCCTCTAACACCTCAGAGAGGTTTCATCAAAGGATTCACCCTTATTTTTATTTTTTATTGGTCTAAAAGTGCCTCAAGGATATTTTCACTAGAAGACCTTTGATTATTTTCTTATTTTCCACTTTTGCAGTTGAGGAGTTCATCTTCCCCAAAAAAAGTACGTCGATCAAGCTCAAAAAAAAATCCTGATCGATATTCCTCCTCTAAACCCATGAAGTGTATAAATTCCTCATCATTCAAAAATACATCAACATGTGTGGATCCTCATCGGTTCTAATCAATTATTTTGTGATGGTGAAGTGGAAGGCTAATGGAGAAAATGGAGGTAGAGAATAGAGTGGATACATCTAAATCATTGTAAGAAAGTTTAATGACCTCTTCAAGGATTTCCTCAATGATAATGGATTTCATATTGACATTATTTGATGCACTAGGTGACATTGTGGGTTTCTTTCACTCTGTATCATATCAAATTCCTTAATGCTTTGGTACAATCGGTAGCTTAATAGGTTGGATGATACCTTGCTCATTTTCCCCCAATCCTCTTCCCTTATAATTAACCTTTTGGGCCATTTTATGAGTGACATGATATGCTTCTTTAAAATATTCCAAGAGAGTGGAAGAAATTTTAGGTTCCTCATGGTATACCCATTGGATAATATCCTCTTCAACTTGTTCTTTTTCCAAAGTTCCCTTAGACTGAAAGGTTGTTGAGCCCATGTTTTCGATTGTCATCTCTTGTGATTTCTAGGATGAAGATGGATGCCCATATGTGCATGGAGATGGGGGCATGGTGCCCACATTAAGTGCATTACTCATTTCATATTATCCACAACATTTGTCAATGATCTTGACCTTTGCGAAAGTGGATTCAAGGGTGGAGGAAGGAATGGAAGGTGAAAGGAGTAGTGTTGAGATCGAAATAGGATGAAGATGAAGTGGAGTTGGAAGGCACCAATTCAACCCCTTGACAATGTTGAGAATAAGGGAAAGTGGCCTCAAGAGAATGATAGTACTCAAAAGGATGTGGATCAACATGGATGGTGACCTCAATTCCTTTATGGGGGAACTTAAGGCATTAAAGATAGGTGGAAAAAACAACCTCCATGGCGTGAATCTATGGGTGGTCGAGGATAAGATTATATGGAAGGTCAAGAGAAAGGACATGACATGTTTTGTACTACATAGCTAGACCCACCTAAATAGGAAGGAAAATGGTACCCTCTAAATCTCTCTCTATAATCATAAGCCTTGATTGTAATTACCTGATTATCTAAATTAGTTTGACTATATCCCACATGTTTAGTGATATTTAAGGTACATAAGTTGAGGGTTGAACTATTATATAGAAAGACCCACTTCAATTTATGCTTCGCAATAAGGACTTCAATGTGTAGGGGATGATTATGATTAGGATCAATGGGAGGAATACTATCTTGATTAAATCCTAACTAATATGTAGATGATAAGTGTCCCACAAGAGCTTGGAATTGAGTGGGATCTATGTCATTAGGGACACAAGCATCCTATAAAATTTTGGTAAGGATATCTTGGTGTATGGCATAAGATTTAAATAAATCCAAAATGGAGATTTCAGTGGGAGTTTTACCAAGATGAGCTAAGATGTTGTTTTCTTGGCTTACAAGTGGCTGTTGGGATGAGTTTGATGGATCAGGGACTGATGTGTGGTTGTGGTGAGTGATAACTACACTCATGGATCAACTTGTATAATACAACCAACCACATTGTCATAATTAAAAGGGAATTTAGTATAATCAAAATGATTGGTAAGATTGTTTTGGCTATTTCTTGTACCAACATTTGCATTAGAGGCTCCTTGATTATTCTTTGGGAAGGCATTTTGGTATTATCTATAACTGAGCATTAGAATATGTATATTGGTTACCCTTAATGGTGATATCCCCTCAATCAATAAGATCTTGGACATGATTCATAGGCTTCATACATTTATTTGTAGAATGACCTTTGATCCTATGATAGTCATAGTACTTGTTCTCCTTATACCAATTAAACTTAGGCTTGGTTTCATCAAATTGTTGAGTGATTAGATAGGTAATTGCATTGGATTGGACTAACTTTCAGAAGACTACATCAAGGAGTTCTCCTAAGGGAGTGAAATTGTGCTTGGAATTACCTTGATTAGGTGGTCATGAAGTTCCTTGAGGAATGAATATGGGATTGGTTGTGCTTGGATTAGGTGTATTTTGACAACCTTGGGAGGTGTTAGGAACTTGAATGTGCTTTGTATCAATTACTCCATCATTAACATCATTTTTTTTGGTTCCAATAGTAGAATTTATCATTAGAGGGTTTATCATTGTTCTCTTTATAGATCTTTACCAATCCCTTATCTATACATGCCTTCTCAATAGTGACTCCCTTTTCAATGATTTTGGAAAAGATGGAGGCACAATGAAGGTGCAATTGGAAGACCATCTCTGTATGTAAGTACTCAACAAAATTTTTGACCAATTGTTTCTTAGGTAGGGGGCACAGGAGATATCTAGCTTGAGCACATCATATTTGTAGATATTTTGCAAATGTTCCCTCAGGATGTTTCTTGTTTGCACATAAGTCCATTGTATCAAATTCACATTCAAGGTTATAAGAGAAATGTGCTATAAATTTCTTTGATAGGTTAGTGAATGTAGAGATAGAACCTCAGGGAAGGTGTAAGAACTACTCCAAATCTTGTTTTCCCAAACTCCTAGGGAAGAAACGATGGAGATAGTTATCATTATAAACTACCTCTTGGAAATACATGTAAAATTCTTGAAGATGGTCATGGGGGTCACCTTTCCTTTTATACTTATCAAACTTCGGAATTTAAAAATTCTTTGGGAAAAGTGTTGTGGAAATTGAGGGATCAAATGGGTATGGGCATATCTCCTCAAACTTAAAGGAATTATTTGTGGAGGCTCCTTCTTGCAAGTCCTTAAGAGAAACTTTCATGTCTTCCCATTCTTTGTTTAATGGTGAAGGAGCTACTAGATTGGATTGGGATGGAGGTACATATGGATTATATTGAGGTGAGATAGGATGAAATTGATCTAGTGGTGGATTGGGATATGAAGATTTTTGTTGAATGTAGGGTGGCTATTGAGATGATTGAATTTGATAGGTGGATTGTTGGAGTGGATTTGGATATGATTGTTGTTGTGAAGGAGGTTCAAAATATGATGGCAGTTGGGATTGATATGATGAAGAATATTATTGCACACATCCATAGGATTACGTGGGAGGTTGAGATGGATGGATGGTAATGTAGAATCATGGATTGGAGGAATAATATTATGGATTGGGAGATGGTTTGGGGGATAATGAGATGGTGTTTTTAGACTAGGGATGAAGGTGATATTTTTGGTGTACAAAGATGGAGGTTGAGATATGGCTAGGGGAGAAGACGGAAATATGGATATTGGATGAGAGGGATATGAGAGTGATAGATAAGAGGCATATGTGTATGAGGGATAAGATGGAGATGTGGATGTGGGAGCTAATAGATTTCCCATATCAAAGGTAGCATCAGGATTGCTAGTGGGTGTAAATTGTGGCATGGTGGGATATCTTGGATGAGTGATTAGATTGTGGGAGACACTTAAGATAAGCTTGCTAGTGATGATAGCATCAAGAGGATCTAGTTCATACTTATCTTGATAGACAAGAATTTCTTTGTCATCTTCAATGTAATTGGGATCTCCCTTGACTACTATTTTTGGTTGCGTTGAGGGAGGATAATGATTCATGATGTTGGATTGGATGGATATGGATGAAAGATACAAAAATAGGTGATTAGGAGGTAAATGAAATGGATTAGAGGAAAATGGGAGAAGATTTGTTTTGATGTCAAAATATATTATACGTGGATGTACTAAATCTCAGGTTAGGATTTAGGTTAAGCTCAAATTAGGATTTTTTAAAGCTCGGATTAGGATGAATTTGAAAATATGGGGGAGGGTCTCCTAATGTTCAAGGATGCAACTTAATGAATGAGGTGATTTTTGGATGGATAGTTGATAGTATCCTCTCAACTTTGGTTGAGATCCTATATGAAAGTTTGATTGGATGGATTTTCCTACTTGAGATAGGCTAAGTTCTCAAGCAAGAGAATATACCAATACAAACTATACCTCTAGATCAAGGTGAAATAAATTGAACAATGGATTACTAACTTGGTATATGCTAAGTTCCCAAGAAAGTGTTGCGATGGATGATTGATTTCAGATTTAGGATCTCGCTTAAGCATCATATTTTGGATTTTGGATTGGGGATAATTTGGATGTTGATAGGATGGGTTTTGTTTGACTCTTTGTTTAGAAGGGGATGATTTTTTGGATAGTTTGATGGTAGTCGATGAGATGAAAGAGATCATTTGGAGATGGATATTGAGAGGATAAATGATTGGATTACAACTTTGGACTCAAGATGACACTGGCTATCTATGATAGGAAGGATTTGATCTCTAGATTTTAGACGGAGAACATATCTCCCCAAGAATAGTATAAATCTTCCCAAGATGAAACGTATCTACCCAAGAATAAAGTCACCTATTGAAAGAGTGGATCCGTCTATCTATGATGACAGAGGTGAACAAAAAATCTACCTATGCAGAATGGAGCCATCTTAGGACACGACATATCCACCCAAGGGTGATGGACTATCATAGGAAATGAAACCACCTATGAATAAAGCGGATCCACCCATGTAGGAATGTATCTATCTAAGAAAAAATCAAGTTTTACTAAGGATAATTGGATGGAGATGAAAAAAAGATCAAAGACTATAAGTAGGTAGACACAAGAAACATGACGATAAGATGGACCAAAGATATGCAATGGTAAGCACAAGAAGACACAACAAAAAGCACAATCCTAGATTAGTCAAGTAGGTGTGTTAACTTAGTGTAGGTCCAACAATCGTGAGGGTAATATCTCAAGATTGGCATGAGGCACCTCTTGGTCAAGAATGAAAATATAGGGATCTAGTGGCACAAGGGCTCACCTTTTCCATTTCTTTGGAGGTCTTAAGACCTTTCCCAAAGGTATTCTATCTCTACTTAGGGAGATAAATGGTGAGTAGCTTTAGGTATGATATTGTACCCTACACCACACTAAGCAACGACTGAAGGTATTATGCTATGCTAAAATAGGTGATCTAGTGAGTCCTCTAAATACCAAGAGGTTACATGAGGCACATTTGTGAACACTATCCCATCACAAGCATGGGTCAAGAATGTCAACTAAACTATTTGGACCAACCCTACACTCTTAGTATGGAATCACCCAAACATCAAACCTTCACTAAACATGACATGACTAGATTGGGGTGCAACTTTTGTTCTCACCCCTTTATATACCCTGTTGGTTCATGTGGTTTAGGTGTTAGAAATTTGAAATAGATTGAATAACCCAAGGAACTTTTTAAGACAAAATAAAATTTACACAAACTAAAAAAACATAAGAATGCAAACCAAGACTCTGAGAGATTATGCAATGTTGATGTGACAATATTGCATTAAGAGCTTCCAAGATGAATCAATACAATGAAAAGATGCATAAAAGATTGCAAGAAAATATATGCCAAAAGATCAATGCATAGAAGATGCAAGAGTATGAAAATACAAGCTAGGTAGTGAGTTTATATAGAACTAAGGAGATTATGTAGGTGGAAAATCTAACCAATAGGAATCAACCACAAAAAGTGGAGATGGACCACCAAAAGTGGAGGATGTCACCAAGAGTGGAAAGTGGTTCCACCCTTTAAGGAAGGGGACACCACATCACTTATCTCCTAGTAATAAACTCACTTTATTATCCTAAGCAAGCTTAATTAAGTGTAGGAAAAAACTAGGACTAAGGAGAAATAAATTAACCCATTAAGAAAATAAGACCTACACCAACATCCCCCCTTAAGCATAGCTTAGGAGGATGTAAAAGATGATGGATCTTGAAAAATGAGGCCATGTTAGGTACCCATGTACATATAAAAGTCCCCCCCAAAGAAAAAGAAGCCCCCCCACAAATAGAGAGAGAACACCCCCTCCAAAATAGAGAGAGAATAAAAGAAGGAATAATTAGCCTCTCCTGAAGAGATCCAATGGTAGATGCTCAAAATTGCATGGAGAAGATGGTCCATGATCGTCAAACAACGTTACTCCCCTAAGGAAGAAACACAACCAAAGGTGTATGCAAGCTATCTCCCAATTCTTGAAAGGAATATGTAGAAAGAAAGTGCAAGATGTATGAAGTCTCTGAAGTCAGCTCAAGTATCCCCATGTCGATACTAAAAGTTGTCACAATCAAATCAAGAATTCTATGCCACACTACTAAAGATGACAAACCAAAATCTCCTAGAGACTAATGTAGAGAATAATCCAAAGACTCAAGTATCTTCTCTAAAGATGCCTCCTCTAAATGATAATACAAAGTATCCACACTCATGTCAAATGGTAAGGAATGATCATGTAGAGAATTAACAAGAGGGTCAAATTGTTCCCTCACAAAAAATGAAGAAGAATTGACTTCATCAAAGAGAATATGACTACAATCAATAGTGTCTCCCAAATATGAAATATGTGTCTCCATAAACAAATTTGAAATTCCTATCAAGAGACCATCCCAAGTTGAATTAGGAAGACTATAGATTCCCTATTGCAAGAAGTCATTGGAAACTTTCGAAGAAGAAAATTTAGACTTTGAAGTAGCAACATATGCAAGGAAAAAGGAATGGTCCTCAAAGAGAAGATGTATGTCCTCAATAGTGTCATCTAGATCTGAAAAGAAGGACTATACAAACAAAAATTAGATGTCTAGTAGAAATTTGTCCCAATGAACTGAATCCATAAGACAAAATTGAGCTTGCTGCAATAAATCACTGGAGGCTCTCGAAGAAGCATCTCTAGAATCTAAATCTACAACAGGTGATGTTGATGTAATCTCAACTTGAGGATGGGAAGCAAGAAGAGAAGTCTTTGTGTCATTTGAATGCTCAAGACGTGCATAATACTTAAGCTCATCTAAAGTATCATCATCAAAGGGTATACTATCTGCATCATCTAGTGGAATGAGGAAATCTATAGCAGGATCATCTAGGAATGGAGAAACATGAGGGTCTCCAAACATCTCCCAAATCTTGGTCCAAAGTGTGCAGGGACATTCAATGTTTTCTATAGCCAACATAGTGTAAGTATCAACATAAGAACTAGTGATTCCTAATAGATGATCAATTATATTACCCCATACTAATTTCCTTCCAGTTGTGTCTAGTTCAAGCATGAGCCCGTAAAGGTAAGGAATTTTTTTAGCCATCTAAGATGGATTAGAATGCCTTTTTTCCAAGACTCATAATTAGTCTTATCCAAAATTATCACAGAAGGATGAGTAGAAAAAACTCATGATATAATCCTCAAATGATTACAAAGGAACACCAAAAGAGAACACAAATAAACTCCCACCCTTTTCACTAGTATAAAAAATTGTCCCCCCAAATATTATAAGGTTGGCACTTTATAATTTTTTGCGTTTACAAAGCCTTTTCCAAGATACAATGCTCAATAGGCTCAAAATAGCTAAAATTAAAAATTCTAATATAAAATGATCTTGAGAAAAAATCTAGAAAAAATAGACTTATTTTTGTGTAATGCTCTCCAAGACCTTTCTAGTGCCTACTTTTTTTTGAAAAATGGAGCATCAGGGAAAAAGTTATGGCCTTTTGAAGAAATTTACAACAAACAGCTTCAACCTACAATATTTGGCAAAAAATGGAAAATTTTCTTTTCAATACCTCTGTGAATGGAAATTTCTCGTCTCTAGATTTTTGATGATACCTCGTTTGCCAAAAATGGACACCGTGGCAAAAATTTATGAATTTTTGAAAAATTGGCTAAATTTAGCCTACTGTGACAACCCTCGTAGCAAAAGAAAAATTTGCCAAAAATAAAATTTATCTAAAATAGACAAATTTTATATGAGAATAGGGGTTTTTGGGCCTTCTGAACATAGTGACAAGGTCTGTTTGGGCCAAAAATGCTTCAATAAAAATATGTTCACTAGATCTGAGCTTCAAACCCACATTTGCAACTATGTCAAATGGTCTCCAATTTGGATGAAATAAAAGCCAATATTTAATTTCTTGAGCCTTTTGGACACATTGGAATAGTAAAAAATGATTCCAGTATAAATAGAAATGCTACAATCACCTGGATCTCACAAAACACATATGCAATATGAAGAGGTTATTAGATCTTTTCAAATCCTTTATGATTATCTAGATCATTCAAAACACAAGAGAAGAGCATACATGAATCTACAAGATCTTTAAAAGAAACTCAATCTCTCAATCAAGAATCTATGAACTTAGATTTCTCAAAAAAAAAGCTTTGATACCATGTTAGAAATCTGAAATAGATTGAATAACCCAAGGAACTTTTAAAGAGAAAATCAAAGTTACGTAAACTAGAAAAACATAAGAATGAAAACTAGGAATCCAAGAGATTATGCAATGCCAATGTGATAATATTGTATTAAGAGATTCCAAGATGAATCAATATAATGCAAAGATGCATAGAAGATTGCAAGAAGATCTATACCAAATGATTAATGCATAGAAGATGCAAGAGTATGCAAAAAAAGGCTAGGTAGTGAGTTTATATATAACTAAGGAGAGGATGTAGGTGGAAAATCCAACCAATAAGAATTGACCACAAAAAGTGATGGACCACCAACAGTGGAGGATGCCACCAAAAGTGGAAAGTGGTTCCACCCTTTAAGGAAGGGACACCACATTACTTATCTCCCAGAAATAAAGTCAGTTTATTATCCTAAGCAAGCTTAATTAGGTGTAGAAAAAAACTAGGACTAAGGGAAAATAAATTAACCCACTAGAAAAATATAAACCTACACCAACATGAGGTCATCCCTTGGGGTGTTGAAATCCCCAAGAAGGCCTCCTAAAGGAAAGGTAATGCTAGGTGTTTCTAACCTCCATGATAGCACATGACACAAGGATAGAGAATACACAAAATATCACACCTACGATAATAGATGGATTTGGATCAATTTGTGATTTCTAATCCCCAAGCTCACCAAAAAGTGCAAGGGGAAATCTTACATTAAAAAATGATCCCAAAAATAGCAACCAATAAATTGACCCTTTATCAAAAATGAAGTGTGCCTAGATTAGTGATAAAAGAAGATATTTGATAGCAAACCTACAAAATATACATTAGTAGTTTGATTTTGGTCTTGAACAAGCGATATCAAGCTGCACAAAAAGATGATTACATACCAAAAATAATCAAAAGAAAATGAGTGTTACCCCAAAGGGGTTTGGGACACCTACCCCAATGATAGGGGGTGCAGGAGGATGAACGTGATCCCTTGCATATAGGGGTTTGGGGGTGAAGCCACCAAATATTTTTTTTTGGAAAGCCAAATGATAAAGAGATGCAATTTATTTTTACCTGAAGCTGATTTTTTTATACCTTATGTTTTCATTGTTGTATAGAGTGGAATCGCCCAAGAATAGAGCACAGTCACCCCTATAGACGATGGAGCCACCCCTATGCAAGAAGAGTTTCCTATCTAGTAGTAGATCTACCCTTGTAGATTACAAAGCCATCCATCTATGGATCTGCTTCTGTATAAGAGGAGCCACCTGAGTAGCGTATCTACTTGAGTAGTGACAAATCCACTTGTCAATGTATTTGCTCGAGTAGCATATCTACCCAAGTAGTGATGGATTCACCCCTATAGTGACGGATCCACCTATTCATGCATCTTCCCCTATGTAAACAGGGTCGCCTATGTAGGATCAAATCTACCTATCTACAAAGTTGCATGTTTAGAATTTTTAAACTTACATTGGTTACAAGCAAGAATGAGGGTTTGTGAAGGAAAACCCACTTTTTGATGCACAAAGGCACTTGTTTAAGGTTTTTTTGAGTTTGATTACCCCCTGCTTTGCATCAGTGCTCTAGCTTAATTTTAGTAGCGTAACACTAGGATTTTTCTCTAGGTAGATGTATGCAATTGTGTATTTTTGAAAAATGACTAAGTGTAGTCATTTTAGAGGTGTTGGAGGGAATGGATGGCTAGGATGAGATCTTGGAAATCAAGGGTTGAGATTGCTTGAGACATCTCAATCCACATGGTGGTGACAAGTGTCACCATGAGAAGGGATGTGAGGGGAGAAGGTATATTTCAAGTACCTTGAGAGATGGAAAAGATCTCCCTCCTAAAGGTCTTTCTTGTCCAATCTCCACTAATGTTTGGGAGGAATGAAAAAAAGGAATTAAAAAGTCCTTTTGAAGTGCATGGGAAGAATAAAGAGGAATTTAAAGTTCCTCAAGGGTACTTTGGGAGAAGTAACCCATGTGGGGTTACTTCTCCAAAAGGAGAATACCATTAAGGTTGAGTTGACCAAGGAGGGGTTCCATAAATGGAAAAGAGATTAACCCTTCCGAATTAAAGTGTTTAGATTATTCAAGTCACTAGGGAAGATGGTTAGGTGAGGGATTAGGCTAGTGAGGGTGATTAGGGTGCAACTTGCAAAAGTTGGAGGATGTGACACCTCCTAATCATGGATTAGTTGTGTGCACATCCCTAATGAGGGGATTATAAAGTGTATTAGAAATAAAAAAAGAACTATGGAGGATGGAACTATGAGAGAGAAAGGAGAGGAGTTAAATATTAACTTTAATTCATGTGGTATAAATAACTAAATTAAATAAATGGGAATATTTATTTAATTTAGAGAAGGGCTATAAGGGTAAAGTATTTGATTAATTAATTAAATACTTTAAAGAATTTAGAAGACTTTAGAGAAGTGTTAACATTAATTAAATAATAACAATATTGTTTAATCAATACAAATAAGAAGGGATATGAGACAAAAGAGGAATAAGTTTGACCAAACACAAGTGGTTAAATTTAGGTGTCTACACTACCAAGTTGGAATAGTGGGCCCATTTTTAGAAAAGAGATGATCAAAGACTCCTAATTGTTTATCATAAATATGAGACATCCCATGGCTCACACACAGGGGAGATCTTGTTAGAATAAAGACAAGAAAACATTGCACCATTGTTTGAAGAATATTGAGTTACTAAGTTCCAGAGGCTTCACATATGAAACAAGTTTCACCCTTATATTCTTTAGAGACATAAAATTTAATTCATAGTTTTTAGCATGCATGACCAATGTAAGTTTAAAGATTCTAAACATGCAAAATGAGAATCTCATGCATCTTGAAGGTTGAAGAATTTCCAATTTTTTATTTGTAGTTAGCTAAACTTCTTTAAGTGCATGGTAACTAATACCTTAATTGTAACTTTTGTAATGCCAAGTAGATAGTCATCCAAGTGTAAAAAAAGAGATGTATGAAAGAATCCAAAAAAAGGGAGATCTTTTTTGAAGGTAGAGAGAAAAATAAATATAGACTTTTAGGTCTTAGTGGGTGTTTCTTAGGGCTAATTGAGTATCGTATTACTATGCATATTTTGTCATTGATATTTTTTTCTTAATTAAACAATAAAGAGAATGCAACATTTGGTTCCTATGCATTTGTCTTGAATTTTTTTCTCTATTATAAATCATGCCTTAATTTATTTTTCTTGATGATTAATGTTTATAAATTGTTTGAAATGATGTATACATATTATCTTTGATTCCGAGAGTGAATATTATTCTCGAATAGTAAATGTTGTGCCATTTTATTATTAGTGTCAGAGTTTTATTTGTTGCATCATCTTATCATAGTTTTAAGAATTGTTTTCTTTCCATTTTTCAACATAAGCTTGAAATTATTAGTACAGGTCTAGAGGCAGGTATAGATATGATCACTAACAAGTACAAATTGGGAAGGAAAAAAAAATATATGTAAAGCAATGATGGATCCTTGCAACTAGTCCTGATGAGGTATCGTACAAAAAATAGCTCTGAAAATGGAGGAAAGGAGACAACCCTATAAGAATAACTCCTCTCCAAAAGAGAAAAAACAATTAAAATAATAGATGAAAATGTGAAGGAAGGAGGACTCAATAAGAAATCATAAGGAAAACTTTATTTTCTCCTAGCATTAATAATAGCTATAGATAATGAGGCGATATTAAAGACTTAGTGGAGATGTCCACAACTTGCTCATTTGTTGGAAAATACTCCAAGATAAGAAAACCATCCTAGATGAGTTGCCATGATGCAGGAGCATCCAAGGTGTAAGAGCAATCTTGCATCATCCAAAAAATGTTGTTTATTTTCAATAAGGGCTAAATTTGGTAGGGTTACTATTTTAGTAAGTTTGCATTTATGTACAGTTGGACACAAAATCTTACACAAACCTCCAGAATGGTTAATTGAAGCCAATGGTGAAGAAATCACTTCAATACCATTTGTCATTTGAGAGATATTAAAATTTTAATTTTCAAAAATCCTAGTAAAATCTTTGGGGTCAATTTTGAGGCACTTATAGGCTCTAGATGGGCCTAAAAATTGGTGGAAAAAAAAAGTAGTTGGCCTTTAGGCCCTAACTTTTGGCACAATATTTCTTGAGACCTTTCTGAAAACATATTATAATAGAAAATCCGACAGTCAGATCAAAAGTTCTGACCCTGCAAAGTTGTAATTACCAAATTTAATAAAATTTCAAAATATCTTCCTGAGGAAGTTACACTTTCTAGAAGATTCTAGGGTGATTACACCTTCCAAATAAATGATGTAAAGGGGAACTATAGGGGGGAGGCTAGAGCAGAGTAGATGGTGGCTCTGATTTGTAGATTTATGCAATTAGAAAGCCCATGTGATAGAAAATATAATGTTGTAATTTCATTTTCATTTAAGTGATAATAGAAAATATTTTCTTTCCTTCTTGCATTTATTTGGTGTCATTATCTGTTGTTTTTGCAAGTCTTAGATTGTAAGGGGAGTACCCTTCAAGTGGTATCAGAGCAGGTTTTCCTGAGTGTGTAAACAGATCGCCAAACATGAGGCAATTTTTAGTAGGACTTATGGTTGTGGGTTTGTGAGAAAAGATGCCTCCACAAAGAAACCGTGGTGGGAGAAATGTTGGGGTAACAAAAGAGGGGTTTAGAGCCCTCCAAAGACAAGTTCAAGCACTGCAAGAGGAGCTGCGTAGGGGAGTTGATGTCAAAAGAAGAGATGAAAGTGATGATGAGGCTGAAGATGAGGAGCCATTCGAAGAGGAAGCACATGATGTAATGGATCTTGGAGAAGTCAGACTGATTAGGGCCATTTCCAAGATTGGAAAGAGGCAAAAGATAGAAGTTTCTAATTTTTCTAGAAACCTAAATCCAGAGGAGCTGATTGATTGGGTCAATGACATGGAAGAGTATTTTGAGTATGAGGAAATAGAAGATCCAGATAGGGTCAAATTTAGAAAGGCCAAATTGAAAGGCCATGCTAGCATATGATGGAAAAAAGTCCAGTTGGAAAGAAATAGAAGAGGAAAAGAGAAAATAACAAGATGGGATTAGATGGTGGAAAAATTGAAATGACAGCTCATTCCTGGGGACTATGAGTTGGATCTGTTGAAGAAGATGCAAGGGTTGAAACAAGCAGGAAAATATGTTAAGGAGTATATAGAAGAATTCTACCGAGTCCTGATCAGAAAATGTCATTTTGAGGCCAACAAGGAGAAGTTTTCCCATTACATAAATGGGTTGAAGCCGAGCATTCAAGAAGAGTTGAGTTTGGTAAGAATTTCTACCATTGAAGATGCATATTAGTTTGCTTTGAAGGTAGAAGAGAAGTTGAATAGGAGGTTTGAAAGTAAGCAAAGAGGTGGGGGTCACAGTGGAAGGACTAGTGGATGGTCATATGGAGGTTGAAATGAAGACCAAAAAAAGGGCAAATGATCTAGTAGCAGCCAAAACTAAAAAGGAGATAATACCTATCATCCTCATATTGGAGACAAAAGAGGAAGAGGAAGATCTGTGTGAGGACCAGGGAGAGGAGGCTTTCATGGAACCTATTTCCAATGTGGAGAAGAAGGGCATAGGGAATATGAGTTTCCTTAACATCAAGGAAGGAAAAATAGAAGACCAAAGGGTAATGCACAAGTTGCACATGTAGACAAAGATGCCGAGTCTTCACATTCTGTGGATACAGAATGAGTAGAGGTTCTTGTTACTAGAAGAGCCTTGTTGAATGAGGACAAAGAGCCAACTCAAAGGAAGAATTTTTTTTGCACCAGATGTAAGTGTGAAGGTAAAGTCTGCAATGTTATTATTGATGGAGGTAGTATTGATAACCTTGTTTTGGAAGAGATGGTTAGTAAGATGCAGTTGGAGAGAAGAAGACATCCAAATCCATACTAGATTGCTTGGTTGCAGAAGGACCATAATGCTCTGGTAAATGAACAATGTCTGGTAAAGTTCAAGATCAAAAATTACCATGATGAGGTATTGCCTATGGATGTTTGTCATATGTTATTAGGTAGACTATGGCAGTTTGATCAGTGAGTAGTACATGATGGACATGCCAACACCTATTCTTTGAAAAATGATGGAGTTCGTCATAAGTTGAAGCCCTTGAAAGAGGCAGAGGAAAAGGTATGCAGTAATACAAGAATTTGTTTGGTTGATGGAAGAAAGTTCCTATAAGGTATGAAGCATGAGTATATGTGTTTTGCATTAATCCCTAGAGTTGATAAAGAAGATACTATTGAGGTACTTGTCGAGGTTTCAGATTTGTTGAATGAGTTTCAAGCTATTATTTTGGATAACGTACGTGAAGGTTTTCCTCTGGTAAGAAAGATTATTCATCAAATGGACCTAATTCCTGGAGCCAGTTTGTCGAATAAGGCAGCTCATCGTATGACTCCAACAAAGAGCGAAGAGTTGAACAAACAAGTGCAAGAGTTGTTGCAAAAGGGATTGATTCAAGAGAGTTTGAGTCCATGTGTAGTACCTATAGTACTAGCACCAAAGAAGGATGGGGAATGGCGGATGTGTACATATTCTAGAGCCATCAACAAGATCACCATCAAGTAGAGATTTCCCTTGCCAAGGATTGATGACATTATGGATTTTTTGAGTGGAGCTGAGTACTTCGCAAAGATATATTTGAAGAGTGGATATCACCAGATTTGTATTAGAAAAGGAGATGAAGGGAAGACAACCTTTAAAACCAAGGAGGGCTTGTACAAGTGGTTAGTCATGCCTTTTGGGCTAACCAATGTACCAAGCACATTTATGCGGCTTATGAATGAGGTATTAAAATAATTTTTAGGAAAATTTGTTATTGTTTATTTGGATGATATTCTGATTTTCAGTAAGACATTGGAGGAGCACCTGATGCATATCTGGAAAGGTTTTGAGAAGCTAAGGGAGGAGAAGCTATTGATTCATTTGAAGAAATGTAGTTGTGATCCTAAGAATTTTACCCTACTCTAGTGTGCAAAATAACTTAAAAATGCAATTGATAAAAGACTAAGGACACTTCAAGATTAGCCTAAAGAGTGATAAAACAAGAAGGAAAATGGATAAAACAAGATGCAAATGATTTCACCTTCCTTGGTGTTGACAACTCCTTGATTGGCCCTTGCTTGGGATGATTTTGTGTGCTCCTTAGATGGCCTCTTGAGTGGCTAAATGGAAGATTGAATGTGCAAAATGATGGCTAGATGATAGTGAAGGAAAATTGGCAGCATGTAGTTATCAAAATGGCTAAGTCTTTCGAAAATGCCCTTGAGGAGGGGGTATTTATAGGAGAATTTAAATTCTCTAGAGAATTCAACGGTCAAGATTGATCCAACAAGGTCAAGATGAAGGGCTATGGTGGGTTGAGAACCCACAAGCCCTCACATCTTGACATGTGGATGGTGAAGTGGCCAAGAGAAGATGAGGTGTAAGTGAGGTGTCAAAAAGGTACATGAGGTGGAGGAAGGACAAGCACCTTGGGGAGTGAGAAGATTTCCTCAAAAAGGGTTTTCTTGTCCCCAAGTGGGAGTGAAAGGGACATTTGAGAATTTTGGAATTCCTCAAAATCTACATGAGAAAATGAAAGGTGGTTGGGGATATAAATGTGAATTAAAAATTCACATTCCTAGGAGGATCTAGAGGATAAAAGGTGGGCTCCAAAAAGGTGGGACTTGGTCACATGTGGAGATTGTGACAAGTCCAAAGGTTTAGAAGCCTTGGAAGGATGGAATGTGAATTAAAAATTCACATATAAAGGAGGGGAATCTAGGATAAATAAATGTGAATTAAAAATTCACATGGGAAAGGGGGTCAATGCCAAAAGAAGGTAAATGCAAAGGATGGCTAAAAAGTGGTGCTAAATCTGGCTAATGACCTTGGTTAAGGCTGTGCAAATATTGGATTAGGCTAATTAATGGAAGATTAGAGGCAAGTGGCAAATGTAGGAGGATGTGACATTAATATTTGATTAAGAGGATGCACATCATAATCATGAATTAATTAAATTAATTCAGATTAGGGCAAGATTATGGAGGATGTGACAAGGAGAGAGAAAGTGAAGAATTTTAAATTGGTTTTAAATTAACAGGGGGAAAATGACTAAATTAAATAAATTAGTGTATTTATTTAATTTAGAGAGGAAGAAGGTGAAAGATAAAACATTTAATTATTAAATAAAATACTTCACAGATATGAGATGAAAGATGTAATATTAATTTAATAAATTAATATTTTAGTATGGTAGACGAAAAGGGAGTAAATTTAATCATATGGGAGTGATTAAATTTAGATGTCTACAGTAGTTTTGTAAAAAGGGAGTTGGTGTATCTAGGATTTGTTGTCTCAACAGAGGGTCTTAAAATGGATCCAAAGAAGGTGAGAGCTATCATTGAATGGCCTACCCCAAGGAGTTTTACAGAGGTAAGATCATTTCATGGTTTAACAAGTTTTTATAGAAAGTTTATTAAGAGTTTTAGTAGTATTTGTGCACCTCTAACTGAAGCAATGAGAGGGGATAGAAAATAGTTTAAGTGGTCTACAGGAGCAGCAAAAAGTTTTGATATGTTGAAGAAGAAAGTTATAGAGCAACCTATTTTGGCACTTCCAAATTTCAACAAGGTCTTTCAGGTAGATTGTGATGCTAGTGGCACTGCCATAGGAGCTGTTTTGAGTCAAGATGGTAAGCATGTTGCCTATTTTAGTGAGAAGTTAAATGATGCTAAGAAAAAATATTTTGTCTATGATCAAGAGTTCTATGCTATAGTTTAGGCTTTGAAGAAATGGTGACACTATTTGTTTCCAAAATAATTTGTTTTATATACTAATCACCAGGCTTTGCAGTATCTCAATAGTCAAGGAAATTTGAATCAAAGGCACTGAAAATGGGTTGAGTTTTTGCAGAGTTATACTTTTGTTTTGAAGCATAGGAGTGGAAGATCAAACATAGTTGCAAATGCCTTAAGTAGAAGGAAAATTTTGTTGATATAGATGAATATAGAGGTTGCTGGGTTGAATGAACTCAAGATTTTGTATCTAGAAGATCCAGACTTTGCAGAAGATTGGAAGGATTGTTTGGAACCTGTTACATTGGATAGGACAAGATGGTTGGATTTCTTAATCCAAGATGGAATGTTGTTTAGAGGAAGCCAATTGTGCATTCCAAGGAGTTCTATGAGAGAATATAATCAAGGAGAAGCATAGTGGAGGATTGGTTGGGAATTTTGGTCGAGATAAGACCATTACTCTTGTTAGTGAGAATTATTTCTGGCCACAGTTACAACATGATGTGAAGAAGTTTGTACAAAGTTGCAGAGTATGTCAGATGGCGAAAGGAACAAGTCAAAATACTGGATTGTATCAGCCATTACCTGTACCTGAGAGGCCATGGGAAGAAATTAGTATGTATTTTTTCGTTGGATTTTTGAGGACATAGAGAGGGCATGATTCCATATTTGTGGTGGTGGATAGATTTTCAAAGATGGCACATTTCATTCCATGTCATAAGACTAGTGATGTTGTTCATATTGCAAAGTTGTTTTTCAGAGAGGTGAGATTACATGGTCTATCGAAGAGTATATGATGCAATACTAGAGGAAGAAACCACTCTCAAAATCTTAACTTAACAAAATTCAAACAAATTTTTCATGTCCTTTCAACTAGGACCCAAACCTTCTTCACAAAATCTTGCTTCCAAGGAACCAAACTGAGATAAGGAACAAAATTATTTGAAGTTTCCTCAAATCACCTTAAGTAGCATTAAAATGACCAGCTTAATCTATATCACCAACACAAATAACTCTAACATATGAATTTACATAACATACTACTCCATAATCAACAATTAGGCCTTTTTTGGCTAGTTCAAATGGGGGTTTAGTGGTTCTAGTACTCCCAGGATTCACAACTCTTCTCTAACTCTTCAAAAAAATCCTTTGTGACCTTCTCAAGCTACCCAAACCATCTCCCATTTATTTACAAGATTATTTTATCAAACCCACAACCCTATGGGCCTCAAATGGTTTAAAACCATGCAAAAACAACACAGGGCATCATGACAACCTATGGAAACCTTCTCCAAAGTTCTTGCAGCCTTGGGAAATATTCAAACACCTAAAAAAATACCTTCTCACAAATTTTGAAGGGTTTTCAATAGTGGAAACTCAAGATATAAATTTTTCTTTAAATTGGAACCTTGATTTCTGAATAGGGCTGCTAGGAAGATTCGACCATTAGACAACCTAAACGACCTTTTCAAAACTTCTGGTAAGAAGAAAAAATATCTGAAATTAAATTATCTTTCCAACCATGTGAGTTTTATAAATGTACCATCCCGTATATGTCCATAGAACACAAATTACAGTCCAATTTTGCAAGAAAACAATGAGTTTATTGGTTCCAAATTGCATCCAAACAACCACCAACCCTGTGGTCGACCATACAAGTATTTTAAATTTTTTTACATATTGTTTTGATTAGTTACAAACCACCAACCAAATCCTAATACCCCTTGACTCTTCAATTTCCATTCTTGCATTTTTGCACTTAAACAACAAGACAACTATTTACAAAAAAATTGCAACTTTTGCAAGTTTGACTCAAATGACTCCCAACTATGCCAAATACATTTAAATGGTCTAAATAGACCTTATTGAATTGATAAAAGACCCTAGACACCTAAAAACTAGCATTTGACCATGCTCACAAAAAATGACCTTTTTGACAAAATTGAACCTTCAAGGTGCTCCTGCACCATACACCCAGCCAAAAGAGAATTCCAAGGCCTCTTGGATTGAGGGGAACAATATGAAATCATCCTTGAATACTCCTCCATGTTGTCGTTGATAGTTTGCACTTGATCCGATTTGAAACAATTCCAACTTTACTTCATTTTCACCTTAGGCTTCACCATATCATAGTAAATTTGTCTTCCATTGGCTTTATCCCTTTGAATCTACTCTTTTATTCCCTACATCATCTCAATCTCTGCCTTGACTCATTTTATCTTGACCCTTGGTTTATGTCTTCTTGCAATACCAACATATACTATGTATGTTTCTTCCTCATACTTGTTCCCTTGTGAGATGACCTTGACTTCTTTGCTTTCCAATTCTACCATCTGATACTCAGCCTCTAAACTTGATGTCATGTTAGGATCACTAACCTTTGGAATGACAAAAACTGGAAACCCATTGTCTTCTTTGAAAATCAATGAAGAAAACATCATAATATCATACCTTTGAAGCCAAATTTTCTCTTCCAACATCAATTCATCCTTGAACTTAAATAGGTCAAACCTTGACTCTACTTCTATCTCATTTTCCTCCAAAAGCAAATCAAATTTCATACTTGCTGTCTCATCATCTTCATGACTTGGAACTGCTACACCCTTCTCAAGTTCCTCTTCCTTTATCTTCAACTCAGTTTGCTTGAATCGTTCCTTGTCCTCTTCTTCCTCTTTTATCTTCATTTGTCTTCTTCTATTGAAAATATTTCTAATGGGCCATGTAACTCTTTTCTTGATCTTCAAGTGCCAATTTTTTGCTTGTCTAATCCACTGTTCCATCTTCATCATGGACTCTGTATAAAAATCACTGAACTCTGCTTACCTTCTCCTCATCTCTTGCTTTAACTAAACTATCTCTTAGTAAATCATCTCGTCTCTTACATTCTTCCTCTGCCTACAAATACCTTCTTAACACTTCCATCTTATTATCTACTATCATGCAAGCTTCTCCTTGCTTCAACTTCTCTCAACTTTCTTTGCCTTCTCTTGGCAGCAACCAAGTTATCTTCTCAACCTGCACATAACCAGAACAAAAAACCACAAAACACCAAACCAAATTTCTATAGCCCAGTTCTTTTGCTGAGCTCTGATACCACTTTGATGCAATGCTAGAGGAAGAAACCACTCTCACAATCTCAACTTAACAAAACTCAAACAATTTTTTCATGTCCTTTCAACTAGGACCCAAACCTTCTTCAAAAAATCTTGCTTCCAAGGCACCAAACTGAGATAAAGGCACAAAATCATTTGAATTTTCCTCAATCACCTTAACAAACATTAAAAATGACCAAATTAATCTCTATCACCAACACAAATAACTCTAACATATGAATTTACATAACAGACTGCTCCATAATCAGTATTTAGGCCTTTTTTGGCTAGTTCAAATGGGGGTTTATTGGTTCTAGTACTCCCATGATTCAAAACTCTTCTCTAACTCTTCACAAACATCCTTTGTGACCTTCTCAAGCTACCCAAACCATCTCCCATTCATTTCCAAGATTATTTTATCAAACCCACAATCCTATGGGCCTCAAATGGCTTAAAACCATGAAAAAACAGCCTAGGGCATCATGACAACCTATGGAAAGCTTCTCTAAAGTTATTGCAGCCTTGGGAAATATTCAAACACCTAAAAAAATACCTTCTCACAAATTTTGAAGAGTTTTCAACAGTGGAAACTCAAGATATGGATTTTTCTTTAAACTGGAACCTTGATTTATGAATAGGGCTGCTAGGAAGATTCAACCATTAGACATCCTAAAAGACCTTTTCAAAATTTATGGTAAGAATAAAAAATGTCTGAAATTAAATTATCGTTCCAACCATGTGAGTTTTAAATATATACCATCCTTTATATGTCCGTACAACACAAATTACAGTCCAATTTTGCAAGAAAACAATGAGTTTATTGGTTCCAAATTGCATCCAAATGGCCACCAACCCTGTGGTCGAGCATATAAGTCTTTTTAAACCTTTTAAATATTGTTTTGATCAATTAAAAACCACCAATGAACTCCTAATACTCCTTGAATCTTCAACTTCCATTCTTGCATTTTTGCACTTAGACAACATGACAACTTTTTACAAAAAAATTTGCAACTTTTGCCAGTTTGACTCAAATGACTCCCAACCATGCCAAATACATTTAAATGGTCTAAATGGACCTTATTGAATTCACAAAAGACCCTAGACACCTAAAAACTAGCATTTGACCATGCTCACAAAAAATGACCTTTTTGACAAAATTGAATCTACAAGGTGCTCTTGCACCAATATAGTTTCAGTAAAAGATACCAAATTTGTTGGTTATTTTTGGAGAACATTATGGAAGAAGTTGAAGAAAGATTTGAAGTCCAGTTCTTCTCACCATCCACAGAATGATGGACAAATAGAGGTGGTCAATAGGAGTTTGGGTAACCTGCTAAGATGCTTAGTAGGAGATAAACCAAAGGGATGGTATTTGATTTTACCATAGGTAGAATTTTCTTATAACAATTTTGTCAACATGAGCACTAGTAAATCACCAATCCAGATTGTATATGGGAGTAGTCTGAGGAATGCTTTTGAACTAAGAAAGATGGATAAAGGAGAAAATAGTAGTGCTGAGGCTAAAGATTTTGCTGAGCACTTGAAGAATTTGCATGATGAGGTGAAGAAGCATATTAATAAGATGAACTCTCAGTATAAGGCTAAGGAAAATTAGAAAAGGAGGTATAAGGAGTTCCAGATAGGAGATGAAGTCATGGTTCATTTGCGAAAGGAAAGGTTTCCAGTTGGTACATACAACAAGTTGAAGATGAAGAAGATTGGACCATGCAAGATCTTGAAGAAGCATGATTCAGGAAATGCATATGAGGTAGAGTTGCCTAATGGAATTCATATTTCACCTGTGTTTAACATCTCATATTTAATAGAATATCATGAGGGAGGAATTGATGAAGAAATAATAGAGGCACAATGGAACATTCCAGCATCTACTTCAGAAAAGGAGGAGATAGAAGACATTTTGGATAGCCATGTGGGAAGAAGCACAAGAAATAGGCAATGTGCAGAGTACTTGGTGAAATGGAGAGGAAGGCTTGTTGAAGATTCATCATGATTATCTGAGTCTGAGGTTAACCATCTTGGTTTCCCTCTAACTCCTGATAAGTGATAGGGTCACTTTTCAAATTACCTCGGGTGTCTAATGCAGGAGCATCCAGGGTGTAAGAGCAATCTTGCATCACCCAAAAAAATGTTGTTTATTTTCAATAAGGTCTAAATTTGGTAGGATTACTATTTTAGTAAGTTTGCATTTATGCATAGTTGGACACAAAATCTTACACAAACCTCTAGAATGGTTAATTGAAGCCAATGGCAAAGAAATCACTTCAATACCATTTGTCATTTGAGAGATATTAAAATTTTAATTTTTGAAAATCCTAGTAAAATCTTCAGGGTCAATTTTGAGGCACTTAGAGGCTCTGGATGGGCTTGAAAATTGGTGGAAAACAAAAGTAGTTGGCCTTTAGGCCCTACTTTTTGGCACAATATTTCTCGAGACCTTTTTGAAAAGGTATTATAATAGAAAATCTAATGGTTGGATCAAAATTTATGACCTCGCGAAGTTGTACCAGATTTAATAAAATTTCAAAATATCTTCTTGAGGAAGTTACACTTTCCAGAAGATTCTAGGGCGGTTACACCTTCCAAATAAAGGATGTAAAGGGGAACTACAGGGGGGAGGCTAGAGCAGAGTAGATGGTGGCTCCAATTTGCAAATTTATGTAATCAAAAAGCCCATGTGATGGCAAATATAATGTTGTAATTTCATTTTCATTTCAGTGATAATAGAAAATATTTGCTTTCCTTCTTGCATTTTGTTTGTGCCATTATCTATTATTTTTGTGAGTCTTAGATTGTAAGGGGAGTACCCTTCATCATGCCATATGAAGTGCATGTGGATCTTAATATTCTTATTTCATTGATGATCCACTAGGTTGAGAGAAATCTATATGGAACTTTGATTGTCACACCAAAGAATATTGGGATATTAGGAGAAAATATAAAATTAGTTTAGCAATTGTCAAATCAACATAATCTCTTATCTAGAAAAAATATGTATTGACACTTAGCCTCTATAGATGATAACACAAGAGCCAAATAATTTTTGCAAGAGCATACAATGGGGCTAGAACCAAGGAAAATTTCACAACTAGAAGTAGACTTCCTATCATCAATATCACTAGCCTAATTTGAGTTAGTAAAGTTGATAATAAGAGTATCCTAATGTATATTGAATAGCACTACAACAAATCCCTGTGATTTGCTCCATTTTTTTGCTTCCACCCATTGTTTTAATGTATTTTTTGGCAATTTTGTGGAAACGTCGACACTATTTATCGAGATGGCACAATTTTTGGCGTTTATTGTGCTGATCAGTACAAGTCGGTGCTAATTTATGCACTAATTAGTGCCTAAAGTAATTCCTCCTTTAGTGTCGATATTACCTTTGAGTGTAGTGCCGCCTTGAGCACCGCCTTTAGCTCTGAGTTTAGCTTCGAGTTTAGTGCTGCTTTTAGCTTCAACTTTAGCTTTGAGTTTAGCTTCAGGTCTAGTGCTGGTTTAGACACCCCTATGTTGAAGAGACTTATTTATATGTCTCATCGATGATGTAAAATAATGAAATGTCAACAAGATACAGGCATATCGAGGAGAGAATCACTTATGTCACATCGACAAGGTATATCTACAAGTGCTCGGTGAAACACAACTCTTGGATATAATGAAGTAATGTCAATGAGACACTGAGATATCGGTAAGATAAATAAGATTGTCTCATCGAAACTCTTCAATTAATGATCAAAAGCATACATCGCTATACCGCCGGGAAGGTGAGCAACATATGTGGTAGAGCGGTATACACTGCAACCCTACAACAAGAAGCCTTGAGCAAGGAGGTAGTGCGGTAAATAATAGGAGGGAAGGGAAAAACACCGCTATACCGCAGCGATAATCACAAGACTCGTTGACATGGCAAAGTTACACTGATATATAAAGAAATACCATCGAAGGAAAATATTGATGAGATAGTGGCATATTGGCAAGTGATATTAAATTGTCTCATCGACACCAGCAACCAACATCAGAGGAAGATAAGATCTAATGTTGATGAAACATTGAGATATCGGTAAGACAAATAAGATTGTCTCATCGACACTCTTCAAGTAATGATCAAAAGCATACACCGATATACCACCGGGAACGTGAGCAACATTTGTGGTAAAGTGGTATAAACCACAACCCTGCAACAAGAAGGCTTGAGCAAGGTGGTAGTGCGATAAATAGTAGAAGGGAAGGGAAAAAAACCGCTATACCGTAGTGATAATCAAAAGTCTCCCCGACATGGTAGAGTTACACCGATATATAAAGAAATACCACCGAAGGAAAATATCGATGAGACAGTGGCATATCAGCAAGAGATATTAACTTGTCTCATTGACATTGACAACCAACATCAGAGGAACATAAGATTTAATGTCGATGAGACATTGAGATATCGGTAAGACAAATAAGATTGTCTCATCGAGACTCTTCAAGTAATAATCAAAAGAATACACCGCTATACCGTCGGGAAGGTGAATAACATATGTGGTAGAGTGGTATACACCGCAACCCCATAGCAAGAAGCCTTGAGCAAGGTGGTAGTGTGGTAAATAGCTGAAGGGAAGGGAAGAACACCGCTATACCACAACGATAATCACAAGTCTCCCTGACATGGCATAGTTACACCAATATATAAAGAAATACCACCGAAGGAAAATATCAATGAGACAATGGCATATCAACAAGAGATATTAACTTGTCTCATCGACACTAGCAACCAACATCAGATGAACATAAGATCTAATGTTGATGAGGCATTGCGATATCGGTAAGACAAATAAGATTGTCTCATCGACACTCTTCAAGTAATGATAAAAGGAATACACTACTATACTGCTGGGAAGGTGAGCAACATATGGTAGAGCAGTATACACCGCAACCCCGCAACAAGAAGCCTTGAGCAAGGCGTTAGTGTGGTAAATAGAAGAAGAGAAGGGAAAAACGCCGCCATACCACATCAGGTATAATAAGAGACAACGGTAGTATAGTAATCGTGGCATCATTACAATTTACACATCAGTTGCCAAAATTAAATGCTCTTAAATTATTAAGAGTTGCCAAAACTAACAGGACTAAATACCGCACCATCCAAAGATAAGTGAGTTTTCCCAATATCACACTTAGTTGCAGTGCACTAGCGTGGAAGGAGCTAAGGATAAGAGAAGAAGTCTTGCAAGCATGAAATACTTGGGTGAGTGCATGAAAACTCTCTGAAAGAGCTGTGTTAATATAAAAAATATTTCAAGGTCTTGTCATCTGAAGCCATAGTAGAGAAAATTGAAACATGCCTCCTAAAAGAAAATGATCAAAAGTAAAAGAAAGTCGGCCTAAAATTAAAGATGAAGAACCTAAAGTAAAGAAGAAAGCACTCCATCCTAAAACAAAACAATTAGAAGTAAAAGAAAGTCAACCTAAAATTAAAGATGAAGAACCTAAAGTAGAGAAGAGACCACTCCATCAGTCTATATTAGATATACTTCCAGGGTCTACTAAAGAGGGTAATAAGAAGTTTCTCATGGACACCACACAAAGTTGTAGGGATGCCCTCATTTCCAAATCTGGATGGGACCTATTTTGGTATTTTTACAATAAGAGAAATAAGAAGATTCCAGTGTTAAACGCTTGGATGTTGGATATAGCAAGGTTGATTTTCCTAAATGTGTTTGTTAATGTAGAATTTATCAGATTGCTAGCCAAACACTATTACTCAACTACCAAAAAAGTGAGGAGGATTATGCTAGGTTAAAAAAGATTTCTAGAAGTGATGAGGTACCCCTATATATGAAAAGAGGGATTGGTAACAGAACATTCCCCATCTCTACTACCACTACTGAACCATTTAATGTGACAATTTTTTTACTATTAATTTGTGAATACATATTTATCTCTTTGCCAAATGTTGCGGATAGATGCTCAAGATAAAATGCCAATAGGCCTAATGATGATGGACATGAGAATTCAAAACCCTGAAACTAATATTGAATATGAATTTTCTTCATACCTTGAGAAGGCGTTAGATGATGAATTCTCCCAAGTTATAGAGGATAGAGCACCGATTACATTCAGACACTATTCCCTACTGTGTCATCTAATATTGTACCAGAATAGGGACCACTGGACTAAAATAATGGACTTGGCTATAGTAGATGAGCAAGGGAATCCCACACCTGTCTAATAATGGTGCTATATTTGGGACAGTCGGTGCAAGAATTCAACCTTTGTTGTATTCTATGAAGACTTTGTACACATAATCCTTCAAGTTCTTGGGTATGCAATACCAAGATTGTTAACCAAAATGTTTCAAATAGTGATACCTTTGGCTTTAAGATCAGAGCAGGGTCATACACACAATTTTGGAGATTGGTTCTTCCTCCCAAAAGTTATAATAATAAGAATTTATGGATGCCTTGTTGCTCCACACATACTACCAAAATTTGTGCCCCTCAAATTAGCATTTCTTGAATTTATGTGGCAAATGATGTGGATGGAGAAAGATGTAATGCACAAGTAGAAGAAAGGAACTTTCTTGCCAAACCAAACCAAGTGTGAAGGTTGGACTATAGGCTCAGACAAACTAGAGGAGTTACAATATTATTTGAAGATAAGGTATGCATTGAAATATGGAAAAGAAAGAGCCTTTGACCCTGAAAATCATATGGATGACATAAGGCACAATCTTCTTACCAAAATGACAGTGCCACACCAAGTGTATTTTGAAGATGTCATAAGGAACTACATTACTTATAACGATGTATTTAGTAGAAGGAAAAAAATGGGAATATATGAAGAAGCTTGAAGAAAGGATGAAGTGGAGGTCCAAGGATTTCCTAGGATACTTTGTTGAGGAAAAGGACCCCATCAAGAGGATAGAATTGATAATTGGTAGATTTGAAGACTTGTACAAAAAGAAGGAAGCATATCTCAAGAACATGATAGTGATGCAACTGCAGAGCATACCCCAAGTGAAACCTTTAAGCCTCCCATGGAGCAGTTACCTCCCAAAAGACAAAAGATAGGAAGCATTGAACAATTAGTACCTTATGAGGATACTGAAGGGGTGGGAAATATTGAGGAAGTGGCTATAGTACTGCAGTCATTGAAAGGTGATATTAAAGTTGATCAACCCATCCTTGAGACCAGTGCCCATAAACATGAGGAAAGGATGGGTGATGTAGAAAAAAAAAGTACAGAGGTACATGAAGATGAAAGGGAAATTACAGCCAGGAGATTCATAGAAGATGATGAATTCATTAAGACTCCTGAGTTTAAGGATTTCTGGATGAATATGAAGATAAAATAATTTCAAGAGAGGATGGAATCAGTTGAAGCAGTAATTGAAGAATTAGAGAAAAATGAAATGGTAGCACAAACTTTCTAGGAATTAAGAGTTGACAACATTGACATTAGCCCCCAGAAGGCTAGAGATATGGTCTTGAAGAGCAATATGCTCATTTTCCCTCGCTTGGAATTAAATAAAATGTTTTTGCTTGATCAAGTGCGGGCTTAGGAAGATCCAATGCTAGTTGCATAATTTGACTCCGATGAAGGTGTGAGTGGAATTATGTATAACCCAAAGATTGAAACCTTGGCCATATCGATCAAATCAAAAAATACACAAAAGCCAAAATTATTGGATGTAATTCAAGGGATGAAAGGGGCAGCGATGGTAAGGACAATACAAGATACCACCCCTTTGGAGGCAGCCGCAATGACCATGCATTCAACAATATTCACTCGAGCAACTATTAAGGGATTAGAAGATAGATTGAAGTAGTATGAAAAAGAACAAAGGTTCCTAAATGATGAAGTTAATAAACTGCTCATGGAGAATGTCAAATTGAAAGAGCAATTAGGAGGAGCAAGACCCTCACAAAGCAAGGAGATGGTGTTATACAGGCCTCCTATTGCTTCAATGGATATTGTGAAGAACATTTCTATAGAATAGGTAAAAACTCCAAAGAAGGAAGTGGATGATGTAAAGAAGGCCAACAATCAAACCCAAGATGAAGTGAAAAGACAAATTTATGAAGTTATGGAAAAGATTCTTGAGCACATGATAAAACCAGTTATGGATAAACTAGAGAATGTGCATGATAGTTATAAAACACTTCAGTAGGCAATGGATCAAATAAAGACACATATTCTTGTATTAGATCCTCTGTTCAAAAGGTGGCAGCCTATTCACCATAGTTTGGCTAAGTTATGCAAAGTTCTACAAAGAAGTCTTGATGCACCCACAACATTAGAGCCAACTGAACAAATTGTATACACCTAAAAATGGTCATCATAGTCAATTAATTAAATACAACCTATTTGACTAATGTTTCGACTACGTATAAATAAAGTCTCACTTTATTTATATTGTTCACTCTTCTATTAATTCTCCAAAATCATGTTCTTCTAAATAATTAAATAAACAAAGCATTCTAAACATGTTTATTTAATTAATCTTCCTTAATCCTGATTAAGAATTAGAGCACAAGTCTACTACATTTTCTTGTGCCACCTCACAAAGGTCACATGAAAATAAATAAGCCTAATTATTAATTAGAATTATCCTCACACAGTTCCACCAATGGGAAAAAGAACATGGCTTTATTCTCCCACACTTCCAACAAATTTGGAATACATGGGTCTTTGTTTCACACACTTGGGTCTCCCACACACATGGCATGTTGCCCATTGGTCAAGAGATTCCTCCCACACACATGGCATGTTGCCTTGGGTCAAGGGGACAACATCTTGATTCTCTCCATCTCCGCCGTCTATTCTTTCTCGTTCGAATCTAGACCTTTGATAGGTGCCACCTCACAAATTGCTTGAGAAACCCTATAAATACACCCCCTTGCCTTTGCATTTATCATCCAAAATTGAAGTAAAGTTAATATGTAGGTTTCTCTTAGGAGCTTGGAGCATTCTTGGAGTCTTATAACTAGATTTTATATCATGTTTTATGTTGCATTCTCATCCTAGATTAACATAGTACATCATAGTTGCATTTTATCATCCCCATTACATCATAGTTGCATTTTAGATTAGTTTTCTTTTTTGTTGCATTTGAGCATATGCATAATCATTAATAGTTCATTTTAGTTTCATATCATCTCACTCATCTCCACTTGTTCATTTATCATAAACATCATCCTTCGTTTATCATCATATTCATAATCCTTTTCATCATTTTGTTTCATTTAGAAGCATACCACTAATCCTTCCCGCACACATTTGTACATAGAAATCATCTTAGCTTGCATATTAAGCATCAAATCTCATTTTATAGGTTGTCATTTTAACAACCATTGCGCCCATAGAAATCTGAGGGCCAAATGGTTTAATAAATCCCTAGAAATAGAGGACAATGATACATATTTGAAAGGTTTGATTATATTACAAATAGAGTAGTTTTACTTGCTTCAAACTTTGAATGTAAACCATTTTATTAAGGTTTTTGTTGAAATTGAATCTCTCCACATTTGACACACGCACAAAATGGTGCCCACCGTGGGCCCTTTGCCTCACTTATTTCTAACCTTTTTGCAAATTTCGTGATTGCAGGTTCAAATTTGAGACTTGAGAACCTTTTGCACCTGTTTTGAAGAAATTTTGGGCTATTTCAGGAGTTTTGGCGCATCTTGTCTTTGTTTTGGCACATCTTGCATGAGTTTTGGCGCATCTTGCAAGTTGTTCCGAGACCATTTTCACCTATCCCGGGTCCATTCTAGGCAATTTATGGAGTTTTGGCACATCTTGTCTCTGTTTTGGCCCATCTTGCATGAGTTTTGGTCCATCTTGCAAGTTGTTCCGAGACCATTTTCACCTATTTCGGGACCATTCTAGGAAATTTCTGTAGTTTTGGCGCATCTTGTCTCTGTTTTGGTGCATCTTGCTTGATTTTTGGTGCATCTTGCAAGTTGTTCTGAGACCATTTTCACCTGTTTTGGGATCATTCTGCACTATTTTTAGAGTTTTGGCGCATCTTGTCTCTATTTTGGTGCCTCTTGCAGCTTTTCACCAAATCAAAAAACTCACATTTTGTGTGGTACTTTGCATGTTTTCACAGATTCACTGTCAAAGACTCAAAACAAAAACTACTAACATATTGTAGGGGTTGGATGTTATGTACTTGTTTCCATTTTGGTTAAGTTAGGAACATAGCTTAAGTAAAGGGATAATGAACACCATGTTTCCTTTTGGTTAAGTTAGGAACATAGCTTAATTAAAAGCAAATGAACACCATGCCTTTTATATGTGATGAATGGTGGGCATATGCTCTCCCCTTAACTGGGTGATCCAAAAAGCCATACCTGTTCTTGTTTATGTGCGAGTGTAAGTGGATCATATAGTGTGTGTTCTCTCTTTATTCATGTGAAATAAAGAGTGATTGAACTATGTGTATGCTTGCTTGCTTTTGTTTATCCTAGAGGGCCTACCTTGTGGGAAAAAGTAATCACCCAAGGGAACAACCCAACCGGTAACACGCTAAAGCCAAGTGACTTCCAACCAGGATATAAATGTGGATACTTGGGGAAAGTTCAAGTATCACATGGGTGGCTCTAACGAGATGGATTGAAAGGGACTCTCGCTACATGGGTCACTCCCTATGAATGGAATGTCTGAATTAAAACCCTTGTTGTAGATTTTCCAAAATCCTTTATCTATTCTTTGGTGCAGCAACAGTCATTGCCAAGGCATCCACATTCTTGCAATTTTTAGTAGAGATGATCAGCTCGTCATGGGAGTTTCATGGGGACTGGAAGCTTGGTTGGATTGAGAAGAGAGTGCACTGTAAGGGGGAGCCCATGCATCCAAGCTTCTGAATTCATCCGTTAAAGATAGTATGGTTGGGGTAAAAACCACATGGAATCTAAAAGAATACAGTCTTATACAGCCTTAGGAGTGTATATTCTGCTTGATTTGTCTTCAAAATGAAACTTAAACAAAACACCATAAAAAATGTTACATTTCGAAAGTGAAAACCTTGATTCAGAACTACATTCATTGAGGTAGACAAGTTAGTAACTTAGGTCCATCCATCTTCAGAAAATCAGTCCTTTCAGCAGTGTTCAACCTTTCCTTAGGCAAAACAGAGTCAGGATATGGGGTTTACACGATGATTTCATGAAAGATCAAGATTAGAAAACCAAGGATCAAACCTCTTAGTCCAAAACAACATAAAAAATGTTCATCTATGCTCTATGACTTTAGAGAAAGGTTAACCTTCAATTTTTACAAGAAAGCTTGTAAGAACAATCCAGAGTTATACATGATGTACTATTGTCAAAATCCAAGACATTTCCAACATTTTGAGTACCTTGATTACACATCTTGAATTAAAACTCCAAGTCCAAGATCGTTCCTTAGATACCTTAGAAGTCTAAACGTGTCGAAACGAACCTATACAAGTGGAACTTTTCAAAATAAACCTAGATCTAAATATTTCAAGGTGCCTAAATCATCAATATCCATCACATTTTTTTTTACCTAGTTTCATCTTTAGGATTTTTCATCCTTTAATTGCAAAACTATGTCATGCAATCAAATAAAACTTAGTCTTATCAATAAAATTTGTCATTCTATTTGACTTAGTTGTAATCCTTGGCACTATTTCAAAGTTAGATCAAAGCTTAGTCTAAATAATAACACTTGTATGCTCATCCAAATGAGATCACAAAAGAGAAGACTAAAGGACAAGGAACTTGGAACACCCAAATTTGAAATGAAAAACATAGGAAGTCCAAGTAGTGAAACTTTCGATATCGAAACTCCCAACATTGAACCTCAAAATAGTGAGATACGTAGCAACATGGCTGATGCAGAAGAAAACCCTATTCGTGGACTCAACAACACTCAAGGGGAAGAAATAAATGATGAGGATATCCGACAAGCAAAAGAAGATCTCAACTTCCATAAGTTTTTGGAAAATATTTTTGAAAGAGATGGGGAAAAATACCTATTAATGTTAGCCAATCAAGGAGTCAAACTTCCCCCTGATTTTGATATCAACACCTTAAAAGCACCTCCCCAAAAGCCTGAAAAGGAAATAGAACAAATGGTTTTGTTAACTCACCAAATGCAGAACCTTCAACAACAAGTTCTAGATATGCAAAGGGGAACCTCAAAACGATACTTGATTCAAGACATTTTTCCCTATCCCTTTAATTAATCCATCAACATGATTCCTTTCCCTAAATGTAGTGAATTCCCAAAGTATGACAAGTAAAATGGTACCACTGATCCATTAGATCATGTGAGGGAATTCCAAACCATGAGTCTAGAATTTACGCATGAGGAAACTTAGTTGATGAGACTGTTTCCACAAAGTCTAGGAGGGACATGCCTTGAATGGTTTTCAAAGATTACACCCCCATCAACACATTTGAAGAGTTGGTGAATAGATTTCTCACTCAATACTCTTACAATATCCAACATGATATCACCATGAAAGACCTTTGCAACTTGAAACAGAAAAAGGGTGAGTCCTTCCTCATTTTCTTGCAAAAATGGAGGAGATTGTTTGCAAGGTATTCTCGTCCCATCCCCCCAAAAAAAAAGATTGAGATTTTCATTGACAACCTAAATGATGAGATGAGTTATGGGTTGGAATCACAATGTCCCCGTACCTTCGAAAAATTGATTGAAAACAGAATTAAAATCGAAGAGGCTTTGGAAAGGTATTGAGGAGCTCTATGATGTTGTCCATGCACTTTTTTCTGTATTTGTCCCAGGTTGATTGTTATTCCATATTTTTCCCGATAGGTGTTTTGGAGATTACTTGGATGTTTTTGTAGTTGGAAAGGTGAAACTTGAATATTTGTACTTCATTTCAGTACCACATCATTTTATTTTTTGTTTATGCATATTCAACATTCTCTCCTTTTACAATCGTTGGGTTATTGTAATGAATGAATTGAGATAAAGTTCCATCAGGGGGGTTTCTTGTATAATAATTTGATTAGAGTGTGCATGCACTTTGATCTCCATCTCCATCTTGATTTGATGATAGCTCACATGGGTTATATCTGGTTTCTTAGTTTCTTTTGGCCACATTTTTTCTCATAGCTTGACACACATCATATTCACATCGGTTCACACTTTAGATTGAGAGCCTATGGTTAATGATCCGCATTGGATCCTTCTCAGTTTGAGGGCCATGTTTTTATGGTTAATGTTCCAGAGTCTTTATGGTACTTGTTCCTAGGGAAGAGTTTTAGTCACAGTTTGGCATCGGCATCGAGATACACTATTTCTAGATTTTGTCATCATATCATCTACTGTTGCTTTATGGATTCTAGGGTTTTTCCAGTGTTCCATGGCATCGGGTCTGCTGTCACATTATTATGATTCTAATTTGGTTTCTTGTAGACATAAGTATATTTCCTTGCTTGTTGGATTGTAGTTCCAGTGTTACTCAGTGTTCTTCAAGTGCTTCTCTGCAACAATCATCTCATTGTAGGGGGGTTTTGTCCCACTGGGTTTTCCTTCTCTACCTCATTATTGCATTTGTACATGGGTACCTGATTAGGCCTTATTTCCGAGACCCATTCATGCTTTCTTGCATTCATCTTAATTTTAGGTGCATGCTTTTTTAGTCTCCCTAAGTTGCATTTTTTGGGGGGTGTTAGTGTAATTAATATTTAATTACACTTGCATAACTTTACTTAGGTAATATTTTAATTCCTAGGTTAATTATTCTCATCCTTATCTTGTTGAGCTATCTTGTTGCTCAAGATAAGATTAGGGTTATGCATATCTTTTCTTTTATAAAGCAAATCATCTCATGTAATTATGAATTCCTGAATAATATTATTTGCACATCTTTTTGCAATATCTTTGCTTTTTCTATTTTTCTCTTATGTGGAACGTTTTTTGGTTTGCATGTCTGATATTGGTTTCTAATAAGGGGGTCATTAAAGTATACAATGAAAAAAACTCATCCCCTTCCTCTAGCAACTACAACGGTGGGGAAAAACCTAAATTTTGGCAACAAAACAAGAACATGGGTAACAATGAGGTCATAGCTGAAAATCAAAATACAAAACCAGTATTCAACCTAACAACAGCTACCACCAAGACTAATCAAACCAACAATCCTCCCAACACTCCAAACGTTAGCCAAAACAACAATTAGACTAATCTAGGGACTAAAGCAACACCATTTCCAAAACCTTCCCATCGACGAAAATTCATACCATTGGGACAATCCTTAGATTCAACCCTAAAGGAACTTATCGAGGCTAAGCTTATTATAGTGTTGGAAGCACAGAACTGGGATCTACAAGTCAAAACCTTTTGGTGGAATGATGTCCATTACTATGATTACCATCAAAACAAGGGTCATATGACGAAAGATTGTTGGCAATTAAAACATGAAATACAAGATCTCATTGATAACAAAAAGGTACTCATTGAAGGACCTCAAACAAACAACGATCGGGGAGTGTTCAAGAACCCTTTACCAAATTATGAAAAGGGAGAGTCCTCTACATCAAATACCAAAGGAAAGAATGTAAACTATGTTTATGATTCTACCATTCATTATATTGAGATGGTTGAGAATTCCATCCAAGATAGTGAAATTGGAAGCCAAGGGAAGGATGCCACTATTGAAAACTAGCACAATGATATTGACACCATCTCACATCAAATCAGTGACCTTGTACCTATAAATCTGAGCACTAATGTTGACATGAATGACAACCAAATTAACATCATCAAAATGACAAACGATCAAGACAATACACCTATCAATGTGATTATAAGAGGACAAGCTAAGGTAACATTGAAAGGAGCTACCCCTTCCATGTCCAAAATGGCTATTTTTCCTATAACTCAATATAACATCGTTGATCAGTTGTAGAAGATACCTACTCAAATATCCATATTGGAACTTCTCAAGATTTCGCCGGCACACAAAGAAATCCTAGAACAAGCTTTAGTTGCCACCATGGTACCAAACAATTTGGAAGTCTGTACATTTCAAGCTATGGTGGGACATTTGACTGCACCTCATTTCTGATCATTCTCTAAACATGACGATGCATCCACCACCCATCCCCATAATGCTACTCTCCACATCAAAGTCTTAATCCATAAACATCGTGTCAAACATGTCCTTATAGATGGAGGAGCGGGCCTAAATATTTGCACTTTGAAGCTTGTTCGTGCATTGGGATATTTTGAAAATGCTATCAATCCTAGAAGGAAAATCACCATAAAAGCATATGATGATGAAGAGAGATCCTCCCAAGGATTGATCATCCTACCCATTCAAGTGGGACCAATCATCAAAGACATAGTGTGTCAAGTGTTAGACAAGGAATTGACATATAACATACTCTTGGGATGACCATGGATTCATGAAATGCAAGCGGTACCATCAACCTATCATCAGTGCCTAAAATTTCCTTTCAATGGATAGGAGATCACCATTACTGTAGATTCTAACAATCCCCAATATTGCAATGCACTCAAAACAAGTCAAGATACCTTTGTACCACATAATAGAGAATTCATCAACTTTGATTCATCAAACAAAGAAAGTACAGTTGTTTCTTCATCAAAATAGCATGAGGGAAAAGCTCAATCAAAAGACAAAGAGTTTCTTAACTCTATTTCATGCAACAATGGAAGTCAACATGATGTCTTATCAAAACTGTTTGAGAAGATCCAAATAAAAGACAAGGGAATGTGGGAATACTCATTTGAGCAATCTTCATACTTATCACAACTTTCATCTTCTCCTAAGTCACATGGACAACCATCCACCTCAAGACAACAATATTTACAACCCATCACACTCAAGCTGAGGAATCAGAAGACAAGGATGTTCTACATTGGTTATACAAAGATGAAGAACCATCACAGGTATCAATGTCCAATATATGCACACATAAGTATGGAAAAGGTCAGACAATCCTAAAAAAAATGGGATATGAGGGAAATGGTCCTTTGGGTAAAAGAAAAGAAGGCATTAGTGAACTAATACAACCCATCACAATGAATCCAAAAGAAAAAACAGGGCTAGGATACAGAGTGGACTCAAAAGAGGAAGCCACTCAAAGAGCTGTTGAAAGAATCTTCCAACTACAGGCTAGTGAAGATCATGAAACAGATTCCAATGAATATGAATGTGACTCCCTCTCTGAAGAATCTTGCCATGACAAAGAGATTGATGTAATCCAAAAGTATACAACAATATGTATAAAAGGACAAAGTTTAGATTCTAGATCCCTTGAATATGGATCACAGTATGTTTTTAACTCAAGCGAAGATGATCATTCTTCAAGAGAGATAGATACGTTGGAAGAGAGTAACATCCTAGACCTCATTGGAAAATTTGACATGGCTATCCTGATGCTTACACCTTATGACCTTGGCCAATCTAATGATCTCTTGCCCTTAATGCATACTACACTACTTGATTGGGATCAAAATGGGCCTCTTGACATAACCACCTTTTCGAACGATGATTCCATCATGAACTTCCTATGTTCCAATAATCTTGACACATGTTCTATCATTGAATCTCATAACGGAGCTCCTGATGAAGAGAGTGCCAAACCTTTCAGTTGCAAAATGAAAAATATAAGAAATGAGTCTAATAGTGAAAACCATCTAATGACACTATTAAATATGGAAAAAGTAAAAACAAAGAGCATATCTCAAGGTGAAAACCTCCCTGAGGCACCAAGAGATGAAAGGTTTGACACTCTCCCAGAACACTATTAGGAAATATCTTCAGTACTAGTAGAACCTACACAATCCATTAATGTTGGTACAATCGAAATAGTGAAGACCCTACGTTTAGCAGAATCCATGACAGAAGAGGAGAAACCTTGTTTCACCAAATAATTTGAGGAGAGGAAAATCAACTTTGGTTGGTCATATGCTAACATGCCAGGCATAGATGCATAACTCATTATGCATCATTTATCATTACCACCTGGCGTAAAACCGGTAAAGCAAAAACTTAGAAAAATGCATCCCCATATCGCCCTTCTGGTGAAAGCTGAGTTGAAAAAGGTATTACATGTAGGATTTATAAGATCTATTGACTATGCTGAGTGGATATCAAACATTGTTCCGGTATCCAAACTAGATAAGAGCATCATGATGTGCACAGACTTCAGAGATCTTAACAAAGTCTGTCCAAAAGATGATGTTCCTCTACCAAACATTGATCTGATTGTAGACTTGACTACTGGGCATGGAATGTTATCACTTATGGATGGATTTTTGGGATACAACCAAATAAATATAGCACTTGAAGATCAAGATAAAACGACCTTCACATGTCCTTGGGGCACTGTTTGCTGGAATGTGATGCCTTTTGGGTTGAAAAATGTTAGAGCTACATATCAAAGAGCTATGACTACCATCTTCCATGACATGATGCATACTTTTATAGAAGACTATGTAGATGATCTATTGGAAAAATCCTATACCAGAGGACACTTAGAGATTCTAGACAAAATATTCACTAGATTGGAGAAATTCAAGGTGAGGTTAAATCCCAAGAAATGTGTGTTTGGTGTAACATCAACTAAAATTTTGGGATACATTGTCTTAGCTAAAGGCATTGAGGTGGATCCTGCAAAGGTCAAAGCCATCATGGAAATTCCTCCTCCTAAAAGCATCAGTCAACTCAGATCATTACAAGGAAGGTTCCAGTCCATCAGAAGATTAGTTGCACAACTAGCTGATAAAACTCATCCTTTCAACCACTTATTACACAAGAATATCTCTTTCCAGTGGGATGACAAATGTGAAGCTTCCTTCAGTCAACTAAAGCAGTACCTGATGACACCACCTGTGTTGATATCACCAGTCAAAGGAAAACCATTATTACTATACATTGCAACAACCAAGATATCTTTGGGAGCCTTATTAGCATAGGAAGATTCTACAAGAAAGGAGAGAGCCATCTATTATATCAACAAGAACTTAAATGGTTATGAGATCAATTACACCTTTATTGAGAAAACCTACTTAGTGGTTGTATTTGCTACACAAGAATTGAGGCACTGCATGCTAACTCACACCATCAGACTCATTGCCAAAATTGATCCATTAAAGTACTTACTCAACAAAGCTGCTTTAATAGGGAGATTAGCCAAATGGGTCATGATATTGAGTGAGTTCGACATCTAGTATGTGGACAAGAAAGCAATTAAAGGTCAAGCCATAGTAGATCAACTAGCTGAAGCACCATTTTTAGATGATAATCCAATGAACATTGAATTCCCTGATAATGATATCCTAACCATATCTACACAATAGTAGATGTTATAATTTGATGGCTCTTATACACAACATGGATTAGACATAGGAATCTTTTTTGTCTTGCCACAAGGATACACAATTCCTAAATCCTACAGATTAATGTTTCCCTGCACCAACAACAAAGTTGAATATGAAGCATTGATCATTGGAATCAAGATAGTTGTTGAATGGGAAATCACAAAATTGTTAGTCTATGGTGACTCACAACTGGTCATCAACCAAGTTAATGATGATTATCAAACAAAGGATGACAAGTTGCTGACCTACAAGAGGATGGTGGATGACTTCAAAAAGTACTTCATTGAGATCAAGTTTGCATAGGTTCCCAAAATAGAAGACAAAGCTCCAGATGCAATGGCCATCGTTGCTTCTCTCTTGCAGATACCAGAACAAAGAAGATGTTATGAATTCATCGTAGAACAAGTTTCCAACCCAGCCTACGAAGATCCAAAATCCCAAGTGATATGCCATATTGTTGACCCTCAAATTTCCTTCTATGGAGAGATCCATACCTATTTGAAAGACAATACCCTTCCAATTAACTTATCTCGAAACCAAAAATTAAACTTCATTCGACAAGCAGCTCACCACACCCTAATAGCTGATGTGCTTTATAGACGAGGCTTGGATGGTACTCTTCTTTGGTGTCTAGAACGTAACGAAGTTGAAACCACTTTACAAGAGGTTCACGAAGGTATTTGTGGCACGCATTCAAGTGGCTTAACCTTAGCTAAGAAATTATTATGATTGGGGTATTACTGGTTGAATATGGAGGAGTCATTTCAATATGTCAAAAGGTGTTCCAAATGTCAAATTCATGGAAACTTGATACATGCACCTGCACAAAAGTTGCACCCTTTCATAGCTACATGGCCTTTTTGTCAGTGGGGATTGGATCTCGTAGGTAAGATTCACCCCTCTTCCTCAAATGGACATAAGTTTCTAATCACAGCCACATAATACTTCACCAAATGGATTGAAGCTATTCCCCTAATCACCATCACCGGGAAGCAAATCTCATCATTCATCCTGAATTATCTCGTATGTCAGTATGGTGCTCCTCAATCTATCATTATAGAAAATGGCCGACCCTTTAAGAATCAAGATGTTCAAGAGCTCTGTGAAAGATTCCATATCTAGCATCAATTTTCTACACCTTACTATCCCTAAGGAAATGGCCAAGCAGAGGCCTCAAACAAGACTATCCTAAAGATCCTGAAGAAAACTGCCAATGAAGTGCAACGTGATTGGCATGTTCAACTAAACCTGACATTGTGGGCTTATAGAACCAGTATCTGTACCCAAATAGGAGCAACACCCTATTCTCTAGTCTATGGATCAGAAGCTATTCTACCTATTGAGGTTGAGATACCATCCCTGCATGTGTCACTCAAAGGGATGACTTCAGACGAGGATTACAAAGTATCTAGGCTACAAGAATTGGAACTATTGGATGAATGTCGACAACATGTAGTTGATCACCTAAAATCCTATCAACAAAGGATATCTAGGAGCTACAATCACAGAGTAAAACCTAGAGCATTTCAGGTGGGCGACTTAGTATTAAAAGAAAATCCCCGTAATCAACAAGATCAAGAGAAGAAGGGGAAATTCGAACCTAACTGGTTGGGGCCCTTTGTTATAGTATCAGTCTTTGGATCAGGAGTGTATCAGTTATCCACACCAGAAGGGGATCTGTTTGATGAACCTCTCAACAACTTGCATCTCAAAAGGTTTTACACCTAGCTCATCTAGTGCATTGATAAAGGTCCTAGAAAAATACCAAAAAGATCAGAAAATGTCCTAAAGAAATAGAAAAAAGAAAAAAGAAAAAGGCTTGAAAATAGTAAAGAAAAAAAAGATTGTCCTCTAGTGAAAACCACTTCGGTGGTACTTTGGGAAAGTACCTTGGTGAAAACCTGGAAAACAGGCACCTTGTGTAAAATAAGAACTCTCCATCTATCTTGGTCTATGTGACTTTCTCTGCATCATTTATCCATCATGCTTCCATCTCTGCATTTGTCACGCTTCCATGTTCGCATCATAGCTTGATCCAGTGTTTGCATCATGGTATCCCCTAGTTTTACTCAGCTCATTCTAAAAATTAGTTTTTCTTATAGAATCACATTGGGGGCATGTACTACATTGGATTGGATTATTGTACATTCTCAAGGTCGGAAAATCAAAAATCCAAAAACATTCAAAATAGATCAAAATCCAAAAACATTCAAAATAGATCAAAATCCAAAAACAATCAAAATAGATCAAAATCCAAAAACATTCAAAACAAATCAAAATCCAAAAACATTCAAAACAAATCAAAATCCAAAAATAGATCAAAAAGTCAAAAAGTAAAAAACAAGGTCTTTATTCGAACTACGTAATCTCTGAGCTTTGAACATAGGCAAGGGTGATCTTTGATTATCCCCTGAGACATTTAAGTCAGTATTTTAGGTGTCTGTTATGTTCATATTTTCATCTTATAAATCTTGGTCGTGTTGTCAGTAAAACTATGTGGTCTCTACGTGTATAAGGCAGGCAAGGCTAATCTGTTGATCAACCCCCGAGACCCCTAGGATAGGTCTTTAGGTAAGGTCTTGGTCGTCATTGTCGTGTCTCACCCTAGACTGGGGGAAAAATCTTGCACTCACTAGGGGAAAATAAAATTTGAGCTTGAATCAATAGGAAAATAGTTGTCGGACTAACATTACAAACACAAAATTTAAATGGATGGTGATCTTTCTGAATCAAAGGTTTATCATGTTAAACATGAAAGTTCACATTTTTCTACTTTGATTTTTGTTATCATATCTCTCGAGTCCTCGATGATGTATCGAACTAGAGGAGAAAGGAAGGAGTATGATTTTTGTTTGTCTGCTGTCTATGAGTTTATCATTATTACTATGCAAGTTATCGTGAGACGTGTGCTACAAAGTATCACTGATGACATTCCAAATTTGCATAGGAAAAAGATTAACTCTTGTCTATTTATGCAATCAATGCTCAAGTCATCTCGGTTTAATTATACTTAGATGGTTGTGTTAACTTGCAATTTTAAAACATTATGGAAGTAGTACTTAGGTCATCTTGGTCTAAAATATTCCATTGATGCTTGTACTCACTTTCAACATTTTAAAGGCCCAATGATGATAAAAATCACAACAAATTGGTTAATACAAATGACAACTTTTGAATACGAGATTTGCATAGTTAAGTTAGATTGCATTCATGTTAGAATGGCATGTGTATTTATGGGATTTTTCAAAGCTAAAACAATTTTACAATGGTGTCATCTCTATTATTAATGGATTGAGTACACTGGACATTAACCAAAAACACATCATTCTCATTTAGTTGCGCATTAGTTACATCATCATTTACATGTCTTAGAAAACATTCTCATCTTATTTACATTCATACATTCCAACATAATATTTGCATCAAAAAATACAAAATAAAATAATAAAGGACATACATTGCATATCATTTCCAAAATAAAAATCATGTCATTTAGGAGGGTGATCCACTATGCTTAAATGAGTGAGTATTTTCATATTTCAAAGAAAGTTGGGGAATATGTCAGAGTTATGAAGCTTAAATGATCAATCTACTGCAGTCTTCCCACAACTTTTGGAAGTTGGATAGACTCACTCATTTAAGCTTAAGGCCCTAACCATTTGAAGTTGTGCACATTCACTCATTTGCATTAAATATCATCTAAAACAAATACAGTTTGCATAATCATCATCATCACATAGAAATTACATACATTCACAACATTGCATAATCATAAACATCACATCACATAGCATAATCATAAGCATCGCATTACATTGCATAATCATCATCATCAAATAGAAATTAAAAACATGCACAACATTGCATATCATAATCATCATAGGCAAATCAAATGCATCATATACTTTTATCATCATATCAACATTTAGAGCCTAACCATCACTGCATATCATATAACATCAAAAATATCATAATGTCCAAGTGTACAAGGATATCCAAAAGTAGGATGAGATACATTAAAATCTAACATGACACTATATCATGGGAAATACATCCTCAATCTCACAAAAGGTGTATACACAATGTCCAAGGAACATCACAATATGCTATGTCGAGCTCCCACCAGATGCTGCTGGTCTAATGGAGCTAGTACCTCCTCTGCCTGACGGACCTACACTTGGATCTCTCCTGTCTCTAGGAAATGGCTGTATGACACCCATGCTAATAGTCCGAGAATGAAACTGTACAAAACTCTCTTGTCACTTAGGAGGAACCAACTCATGATATTTACGTTTGTAAAACTGCAACTCCTGAGAAATGTGTTGAATCTCTCTGAAGAAATCCACTGTACCTACAGATGGTGCCATCTGTTGTATCCTCTCGGCAATGGCCTCAACCTTCTCTGTTCGGTGTCTAAAGGAATCCCTCTCTGAAGTGAGTATGATCACCTGTTCCTACAATTGGTATATCTGCTACCTATCTGTCCCTCTATTAGTCGTCAAAATATCAACCTATGCCTGACATTGCACTAACTCATCCTAAAGTGGCTCAATCTGTGCTCGAGCTACCTCACTTTGAAATGACTGAACCTTTGCCTATAAAGCTGCTATCTATGATGACTGCTGATGAGAGGGTATCCCAATTTGAATCCTTGGAATCACCGCCTGAGGTACGGTAACACTCCTCTTGTGCCTCAGAACTACAAAATCAAATGGATGACTGTCATCTTCCTCTAATGACCCTACCTCATCATCATTCTCACCACCACCCTCTGCACCACCATCACCCCTGCAACCACCCCCTACACCACCATCACCCTTTCAAACACCCTCTCCACCATCATCACCATCCTCATCATACCCTCCCTCTCCATCAACTGGCGGTAGTGGCTCCTCAGGATGAGTAAATCTAGGAAAGGGATGAGTGTGGAAGTACTTTGAATAAACCTCTATCATCCCGTCATCTGTAATATATGGAACATACTCCCATAAACTCAGTGTCAAGGTATAGTACTCTGAATAGGTTACCTCATAAGATACAGAGGGGCCCCACTCTACAACATCTTGTCATCGCCGCACATAATGGGCAACTCCCAGGGGCATCCCCTGAACCCATCGAAACTACTGACATACTCGCATATACAAATATCACTTGAGCACAACATGTGTCTACCCAATCAGATAGTGTGATAACAACACATGAAGCATCTCTAGCTAATCCTTTGACCACTCCTCACAATCCAAGTACGAGTGCCATGTAACAGTCTCCAAATCATCTAATGCCCACCTCCAATAGGCCATTTTTCCTAGCTTATGCTAGACATGTGGACTGCTGTAAGCAAATACATACGATCTCCCTGGTGGTCGTTGTCTCTCCCCCATGGGCTGAGTGATGGCTATGTGCTCCCATGCCCATATCTATAATAAGGTGACCCCACATGATAGGCTGGTCACTCCATAATACACCACCTCATGCAGATCCTAATATAAATGAGCTAACATGCATGAGCCCCATGCATATCTGGTACCATCTAGGGTCATCCGTGATAAAACTTGACCCCAACTTGCTGAAAATCCCTTTGACCTACGATTAGGAAAAAGGAAACCACCGATGAAGCCAAAAAGTACACACAAAAGTGGATCATATCTGCTAACCATCTCTAACCAAGGAACCCATCGGCTAGCTATGTGATCATCTCGCGAAATCCTCCACAGTGCAACTGTCCCACCTTGCTCTGTCTTATCATACACCACTATCTCTCCCATTATTGGGATCTGAAGGATGCATTACACATCTTCCAGGGTCACTGTCATCTCCCCCATGGCTAAGTGAAAGGTGTTGTGGTCACTATGCCACCTCTCTAACAATGCTATCAAAAAACCTCTGTGAATCCTGTACTGTGGAATATCTAACAAAGAAGTCAGTCCACATTGTGCGATAATCTCTAAATCTGCTGCCAATAATTGACAAACCATGTTCCATGTCTTTGGGAAATGCTCCTGAGACTGAAGAACATCTGACTCTCCCTAATCATAATGTGAACCACAAATCAGTCAATCAATGTCATGTTGAATCAAGATAATTAGTCAATCAATGTCATGTTCAATCAAGATTATCATTTAATCAAGGTCATGTGTGGTTAATCAAATCAGGTTCAATCAGAACAATCACTCCTATCATCGATCCTCGCCTATCATTAGGTCGATGTGTAATCAATCCTATCATCGATCCTCGCCTATCATGAGGTTGATGTGCAATCAATCCTATCATCGATCCTTGCCTATCATAAGGTCAATGTGCAATCAATCTTATCATCGATCCTCACCTATCATGAGGTCGATATGCTATCAATCCTATCATCGATCCTCACCTATCATGAGGTCGATGTGCTATCATCCTATCATGAAGTCGATGTGCTATCAAACCAATATCGATCCTTGCCTATTATGAGGTCGATATGTTATTAATCCTATCATCGATCCTCACCTATCATGAGGTTGATACATCATTGGTTCTCTCATTTGATTCTCGCCTATCATGAGATCAAATCATCAACTATCTTACTCGAACATCAATCAAACAACGCACATCTCACAATCAGACTGAAATCAATCCAAAACATGACAAACCAATGACTACTATGACTTAGAAACATCTTGCAAACATCATCATGAGGACTTTCCACAATCACACCTCATCAAATGGGGCAAACAAGAAGCTAAACCACCTGGAATCAACAAAGGTAAAAAATTTCCAAGGTAATAAGATGCACCATTTGGGACCCCAAAGGCACCAAAATAGGGTTTGCACCTTCAAAACATGTTTTCCAAGGCAACAAGATGCACCACTTGGGACACCAAAGGCACCAAAACAGTGTTAGAGCTCAAAAACATCAATTTCACCCTTGCAAGATGCACCATTTGGGACCCTAAAGGTGCCAAAACTCTCAAAAGTCACAAAACCATACATTTTCAATCTTGCAAGATGCGCCATTTGGGACCCCAAAGGTGCCAAAACTCTCAAAAGTCACAAAAAAATAAATTTCAAGCTTGCAAGATGCGCTATTTGGGACCCCAAAGGTGCCAAAATTCTCAAACACACTCAAAAACACTTCAAAATGACAAAAACATCATTCGAAAGTGCAAAACTAACATCAAACAAGCTACAACACCTATCTAGCATGTTCAAAATACCACTAAAAGGCGAGAAAATGACAAACAAGGAGGTTTCTTGCGGCAACAGGCTGATCAGAGTGGCATAGAGACTCGAAACAGTGCTTGTGGTATGGAATCACCATCTTCCTCTAAGCTCTCCAATCTTCAACTTCTGCAAATTCAAAATGTGCAAATGAATCCCATTTTACCACTTTTTACCTTTTCAGGGGTAAAATGGAGGGAATTATGGTGGGATTTATTTCCCATTTTTATCACAAAGGAGTTGTAATTAATCAACACTATTCACAATAGGAACTTGCAATCAACTTTCAAGAGATAAATCGTCTTCGACATCCAAATCTCACTGAATCAATGTTGGATCACCATCATAATCATCACAACACCATCATATCATTTCAACATTTTATTTTCACATCCATACATTCACTGATTCATCTCTCGAGGGGGCATATATACGTTAATAACTGAAAATCAAAGTCTGAGACATCATCTGGGGCATCGAAATCTTGCATCGTCTGGGACATCAAAATCTTTTCTGGGAATCGACATCAAAATTTTCTTTGAAGAAGCATGTAAACACATCACTTCAAAGAGGGGAAAAATGTATACACCTAAAAACAATCATCATATTCAATTAATTAAATACAACCTATTTGACTAATGTTTTGACTACGTATAAATAAAGTATCACTTTATTTATATTGTTCACTCTTCTAGTAATCCTCCAAAATCATATTCTTCTAAATAATTAAATAAACAAAGCATCCTAAATGTTTTTATTTAATTAATCTTTATTAATCCTGATTAAGAATTAGAGCACATGTCTACTACATTTTCTTGTGCCACCTCACAAAGGTCACATGAAAATAAATATGCCTAATTATTAATTAGAATTATCCTCACACACTTCCACCAATGGGAAAAAGCACATGGCTTTATTCTCCCACACTTCCAACAAATTTGGAGCACATGGGTCTTTGTTTCACACACTTGGGTCTCCCACACACATGGCATGTTGCCCATTGGTCAAGAGATTCCTCCCACACACATGGCATGTTGCCTTTGGTCAAGGGGACAACATCCTGATTCTCTACATCTCCACCATCTATTCTTTCTCCTTCAAATCTAGACTGTTGATAGGTGCCACCTCACAAATTGCTTGAGAAACTCTATAAATACACCCCCTTGCCTTTGCATTTATCATCCACAATTGAAGTAAAGTTACTATGTAGGTTTCTCTTAGGAGCTTGGAGCATTCTTGGATTCTTATAACTAGATTTTATATTATGTTTTATGTTGCATTCTCATCCTAGATTAACATATTACATCATAGTTACATTTTATCATCCCCATTACATCATAGTTGCATTTTAGATTAGTTTTCTTTTTTGTTGCATTTGAGCATATGCATAATCATGAATAGTTCATTTTAGTTTCATATCATCTCACTCATCTCCACTTGTTCATTTATCATCAACATCATCCTTCGTTTATCATCATATTCATCATCCTTTTCATCGTTTTGTTTCATTTAGAAGCATACCACTAATCCTTCCCGCACACATTTTCACATAGAAATCATCTTAGCTTGCATATTAAGCATCAAATCTCATTTTCTAGGTTGTCATTTTAACAACCATTGTTCCCATAGAAATTTGAGGGCCAAGTGGTTTAATAAATCCCTAGAAATAGAGGACAATGATATGTATTTGAAAGGTTTGATTGTATTAGAAGTAGAGTAGTTTTACTTGCTTCAAACTTTGAATGTAAGCCATTTTATTAAGGTTTGTGTTGAAATTGAATCTCTCCACATTCGACACACACACACACAAACTGTGAAGATGATTATTGATGAGTTTGAGTATGTACAAGGGTTTGATAAAAAGATTGTATCACAAATGGATTTATTCCATACCTGGAAACAATGGTATATACCTGAAATCATGAGAGATGGTGATCAGTTGAAGGAATTGGATAAGTGGAAGAAAGAATTCACTCAGGTTGTTCATAAGTGCATAACTCATATACAGGAGGATGATGATACTAGTCTTCCTAGGCTAAATCAGACCATGGATGGGTTGATTGTTCTTGATGTGGGATACCTAAATTTTGTCAATGATACAAAGGAATTACCAGATAGTCCACGAAAAAATCATCTTGCAAACATGCAAAAGATCTAGGAATATAAGTGGCCATCAGATTTTATGGTGTATCAGTGGGAGGATAAGTATTTGGTTTCAGAAGAAATAGGACACCGAGGTGCGAGCATTTGGATGTTCATCATGGAGAGGAAGACTTTTCCAGATCAATGATCATGGGTCTTCTACGTTGAAAGATGGAACCATATGTCAAAATGTCTTAAGTCTTATTATTTCCTTAATTATGCTAATTAAATAGTTGTTAGTAAAAGAAGTAGTTATGAAAGGTTGTTTCTTTTTGTAAAAGGCCTATAGCTTGTTGCTTCCTATATAAATAGAAAACCAAGGCCTAGTTCTAAATTATCGTCATCATATATCATTTTGAATTTTGAAGACTTTTGTTATTAATATATATCAATTGAAGCAATATAATGGAGAACATCTTATTATCAAAGATTCTCCATGATTGCATTATTATTCTGTATTTTTCTTATGTTTTCCATACTTATTTATTCTTATATTTGAATGAATATCAGTTATTGGGCCTCAATATTGTGCTTATGTGAATGAATATGCTGATACAGTAAAGCATTTATTGTGGATGTTGGTAGAGCTGCTATTTTTTTTGAAAATTTGAGCTTATTTTTCCTTGTTACATGTTCAACATAAAAATGGAAACTATTTAAAAATAATAAAGTTAACAAAGTTGCTTATTTAAATAATTGTGAGTTATGTGCATTAATATTTTATTAACTTTTGTGTCTTCACGAACATATGTTGATACAAAATGGATGGAAGAAGCATCCAAGTAATCCTAATTTTTTCTGCCAACAATTCATACCAAAGATTGAACAATTTAAGGATATTGCAATAGGTAATTAAGGATATGATGATGATGATATATTCTTTTACTTGTATATTCTATGAAACATTCCTTATTTTTTGTGAAACCGTGTATATATTCTTGTACTTGTAAATATTCTTTTACTGTTATGTCTATTAAATAAAACAGAGTTTGAATAAAAAATGCTTCACCCTTTTTTGTGAGTATGTGAATTATTGTTTAAGGAAAAGTCTTACAGTGTTTACATTTTTAGTTTACTAGTTTCAAATCTTCATTTTCTAATATGTATATAAAATTGTATGTGCTCTTTATCTCGAATGACATAAAACAGTAATATCATCAAAATTAAGGTTTTCAATTTCAGCACCATTATTGTCCACACTTTTCATATCCTGTTCACTTTTAAGTACAATCATCAAAATTTTATTTTTATTTCTTGTCCCATTTAATCTTGATTCCTTTCAGCACAACACAGTAGGTTGCATGTTAAATTTCAAACATTTTCTTTGCCTTTTTTTGTATATATTATTTTCTCAGTGCATCATTATGTAACAACAATTTCACTTCTGAGATATATAGTAAAAATAAATGAAAGCACATGTTTGCTTTGCCAAGGGAAATGTGTGGTGAATACCCTATGTCTTTCAGATAAGTGTGCAAGCGAAATAAGACATAATTGATTGAATCTAATTTTCTACTGTACAATTTTTTTTTATGTGCTTTTTACTTTTTGCATGTGGATTACCCTAAAAAAGAGACTACTTATCTTTTAAATGAAGCCTTTACATTTCCTATCTATGAAAGGAATTTACTATTTGACAACAGGTTCGTGATCTTCATACAAATTAAGATTGATGTAAAAGGCCATCCCCGCAAATGTTGTTTGGTCTAGAATTATAATGGAAAATAAAAAAAGCTTGCTAGGAGAATAAAAAAGGTTTTGAATTTTCCAAGTACAACATAATATTACTAAAGCATTTCAAAGTTTAGGCCATAGGAATTATCCTTTTTTAAACATGGATTGCAAATAATTCTAAAAATTTAGAAGTCTTGGTCATTAACATTATTGCCTACTACAATGTCATCCAGTGTATCATTGTCAATGTTCATATGTTCTTTCAAGTATTTAATATTATCATCATCCTCATCTTGACTTGCATCATCTTCATCATCATTGAAATTTGACTATAGACCATCTATATTGTTACTAGATGTATTTGGATCATCATTTTCTATACCCTCCATATTGTTGTCTTCCATAACATCATCTAACTTTGGATTGTTGTCTTCTTGTGCCTGAACATAACCATCTTCAACATCATCATGGATGTCAATTTCTTCGATGTTCTCTAATCCCTGTCTCTCATTTTGTTGGCCATCATTTTTTCACTCAGTATCCACTAATGCATCGTCAAATACATGCCTTAATCTTGGATCATAATGTATGACAAATATCCATTTCGGGTCAAAAATATCTTCATAGAAAAATACCTGTACATGAACACCATACATATATTAGACATTTTATAAATTGTATGAACATATATACATCAATTGAATAATGGAACATTATTTTATAGACTGCCCTTTTTATACAATAATTTCTATAAAAAACAATTTTGACAACATAGTTTATAAAACATTAGTCCACACTCATTTATTATTCTTTGGCTTTCTGCCCTTAAGAACATCCTTAGGGAGACCTTGTTCTTCCTTCTTCTTCCACGCAGGAGTGCATTTTAAGAAGGGGTAATCAATCAATAACTCATCCCCAATGGTAAGGTCCATAATAGACTCAACCATTATCAATATATCAACCTCTCTTTCCATATCTCCATCTTTATCATTTATAACCTCAACAAATTGACAATTTAGTCTTACAATAGGGTCCCTTCCCTTACTACTATTTATAAATCCTACAATATTTTTGTGTGTGTATGCACATCCATCTATACACATAAGATGACCTCTATTCATTTCTTTTACACTTTCCAATTGGAGATGATGTGTATACATATTCAAATTTAGACCATATGCTGACATGCTAGGCTTATATTCTGCTAGCCTTCTCCATTCACCACTATAATATGATGGACCATAATATGGCATTAATATCCTAATGGTTTGTTCTGAATTGTTTCTATTTTTGGATCCCACATGTACATTTTGGACAATAAAGAGGCCTAGATTCGCTCCATGAATATTGGAGGGTCGTATCATGTAGTTGTATCCCCAAAATTGAAACACCTCGTACACTCTAGGTAGTTGTTGATCACTAGGCCAAGTGCAATATTGTCAATGATCAAATGTCTCTTTGTAAATTGATCTCAAACTCAGGGGAAAGTCATCATCTCCATCACATTCATTCTCATAGGGTATGTAGTCCACCTTCCCCTTGTCTTTAAGAAAATTATGCATCTTCACACTGGTTCTTGTTCTGTTACTTGTTTTCGTCAATTCCTCATCTTCTGAGTTGGTATATTGGCACATATTTTTGTTAGATGTATCATCTGATAAATGATCATTTCCCTCTAGGCTAGAAGTTGGTGATCCAAGAAACTTTAAACCAAGAACTTTATCCTGCAAGTATCCATTAAGAAAAAATAGTTATTTAAATAATATAAAACAATGTTTAAACAAAGTATACATGTTATTTATATCAAATTGTAGGAGGCATACTACCAACTGGAAGCTCATCATATATGTAATGTCTTTGTACAATTTCTCATTTGAATTGTTTCTTTCCATGACATACAAAACATCCACAAACAACAATTTTCTCAAAGTATTCATCCCATGTACTATACTCTTGACCTACCTCTTCTTCAGTGCAATCATTTGTTGTGTCTGCAGTATCCATTGTCATATCCTCTTCCACCCATTGTCATATATTGTTCTTTTTCTAGTTGAATGCTTAGGCTCTACATTTGCTCCAATCTCCATCTAAAATAATCAACATGCATTAATTTATTTCAAGATTGGATAATACATTATAAATTTCAATAATACTGTGAAAAAAGATGGACGTATCACAAAATTCCATCAGATCATTTTTTCCCATGTTAAGTCAAAATTTGAGTACCTGATGTCTCACTTCATTCGTTGTGTCCTCATTTAATATGACATGATCTGTTGCCATGGCCTCGTCCTGCCCCTATAATACACAACATAGTAAATAATGTTTAGTACACCAATTATATCATTTCAACGAATATGATATTTAACACAAAACCTCACTTTAGTAATATATTTGACATATTAATATCATGTTTTGGCTATCCTAATTTTCAAAATTTTCCCTTGATCATAGAATCACATTTAATCACCATTCCTGTGCATTTTCAACCAACAAGTTTGACCTTAGAGGCCTCATGGACAAAACTGGACTTTATCTCCTCTACGTTGTAGCATTTGTGAATTCATAAACACCTTCCTCCTTTGGTTGAGGTTGCTTTCTCTTCTTATCTCTATTGTATCTATAGATTTCGTTGTCTCATTTCTTTCCACCCACTTTCCTCTCAACAATTTAGTATTTCTATGCCATCCACGTCCTCTGTCCATGGTGGATCCTATGATACACAACAATGAAAATAGTCACTATAAAACAATGATAAGTGCTAAATTAGGCACACTTGACGCCACCTTATATGTCCCAAACATATTACATTAATGACCAAAAGTCAGCGCTAAAGTTGGCATTAACTAACGCCAACTAAAACGTCAACTAATGCATCAAAATAAAAAATTTAAAACTTTCCCATGTGAAGGAAGAAATCAAATGACAAAAAAGGGAAAAACACCACACGAAGGAAGAGAGCAGGGCGCTACTAGCAACTGATAAGAAATTCAATTTAGTTTTCGACACCATAGGTAAGATTACAAGTTTTTTTTTCTTGGTTGAATTCGTGATTGTTTATTGCTCTTTGTATTGCATTTGAATTCGTGATTGTTTACTGGTTCGTGGCCTAACCAGTCTAGGCAACCTCTAAATTGTCCCATCATTATAAATTATAAAACCTTTGAGAAACCAACAAAATTTTTTACCCTACCCATTTGATCTTTCCTCCGTATTCATTCCCTAACCTGGGTATCAAGGAAATAGTGAACTTCTTGGAAAATCTAGGAATTGGGTCGGTCTGCTGAGCAACTGCTGAAAATAAATGTAGAAACCGCTTGGTTTTTCCCAGCCGCACCATAGTCATGGATGCCATGAAAAATTCGTGCAAGATTTCATTATGGAAGATTTTTCATGATAAGGTTATCAACACTAAGCAAACCGAGTGAATATATTTTCCCTAGGTTATCAATACTAAGCAAACCCAGTGAACATATTTTCCCACAAAAAAAACTTTCATACCTTATAGTGTGTACTTCATTTTCCTCCACAGACTGGATGAAAATAATTTTCCCTAAGTCACCCCAAAATGTCAAGCAATGGAGGGAAGTGAGCATTTTCAACAAACTCTGGTCACAATGAGGCAATTCATTGTCAATTTATAGATTTGTAAATGTTTCCATTGTTTCTTTGAATTTTACTTTTTGGTTTTTTATTTCTAAGTTTAAAAGAAGAAATATAATTTAAATATATATATATATATATATAAATTTATATATAGGGACATGAGATTGACAAAGATAAAGACGAATTGGCTTCCATATTGGGGTAGAGGTAGTGAACAAATTGGTTAATGTGGACTGGACAACACATTTTAGATACATAGAAAAACAATCTGGTAACGCACCTCAAACATTGAAAACAAATCAATTGTGTCAAAGGGAATCAATTGATTCCCCAACTAGTTCTGGATCAAGCAAAAGATCCAGGAGGAAATCAGTGACAGTAAACTCTAAGAATGCAGAACAGGGAGTAGAGACTTCCACTCTTGGGACATAGACTTCTTCCACCACGCCATGTTATCAATCTTGCATTGGTAGCTACAATATGAAGATAGAATATGAGGTGGTTTCAGGGGAAGTCCAAATGATGGATGCTAGGAAGTTTTTTGTGAATAGGTTGAAGGAATCATTCCTTCAACGATTCAAAGACCATCTACATTTTCCATTCTCATAGATACCCATGCAATTGAAAAAAGTAGTTATCCATGACGCGGAGACTAATTTTGGCACAGGTTGGTCCATAAAGAAGATAAAGCTACAAATGTCTCAAAACTGCAAGAGATTTTGATGGAACCAAAGAAAGAAGATAAAAAAAATCCCTCTTGAGCTAAGGCAGAAAAGAAGGCAAATTGATGTAAGTGTGAAAGTATGGAAAGAGCTTGTAAAAGCATATGAGAAGTTCGATGCACAGAGGAATTCCGGTGAGGAGAGTACACAAGTATTTGAATTTTCTCATAAGATTATATCAAATTTATTAAACAATATTTATATTTTATTTATGCATAGTTAAATTGAATTAGTATATGTTTTAGGACAAGGCCTCCAAGGCTAGGCTTGACAAAATTTGTGCCACACATCACAGTGGCCAAAAAGGTTTATAGGCCTTGATCTGTACATTTGTAAGTACATTTAATATGTTAAATGATACATTTTTTTTATTTCCTTGGAAAAAGTAAATGATTGCATATTAATTAGTTTAACTAGTCCATGTGCCATGTTTTGACAGGAGGAGAAATATGGCCACCATCCAAAGTAATTTGAAAAGAATATGTTACAAAACAAAAAGTGGAATCATTTTGTAACTTGGATAGAGAACGGGGTATCAATAGTTGAGTTTCAATAACTTAGTTGGATATTGTTGTGTTAATATGTCAATTTATATCTCTTGTGTTGAGTTATTTACTAATGCATAGGATGAGTAAATAGAGCTCAAATCTTATGATTACAAGATGACCGTTTATTTGCATGAATAAATAGTAGAAGGATGTAGATGAAATAAATTCATCTGACTTTATGCCTCTTGGTAGGAATTCCTCTTGAATCTCTAATATCAAGTGCCCAAGACTTCCTGGTAGCTTTTACCTATCGTTGTTTCCTTTCCTCTTCACGTTTAGACTCATGTCCTTTTTCCTTATTTAAATTTCTGGCTTCGGCTTCTAATTCATCCCATGTTTTACCCTCTTCCTCTTCCTCTTCAAAATATTCTTCTTCTTCTTCATCCTCCTCTGACTCCACAAGAGATTCATTTTTTTAACCTTCCTCATCTAATTTTGATTCCTCTTCTACATCAGAGGGTTCGTATTCTTGATCTAACTCTTCTAAATTATTAGAATAAAAATCACTAGCTTCCATATTCAAAAATTCCCAACCACCATTTTCAATAAATTTATTTGGATCATCAGTAATAGTCTTCAAAATTGGCCGCTAGTTCAAGTTCATTCTTCTTTCATAATACTTTATATCCATGGAGTTCAGCCATTCCTTGATGCCATCAAGCGAAGATTGAGGAATGGCGTACATGTGGAGTACATCCCACTTGAAGTCTTTGAAAACAATAGCCATATCAAATGCCTTTTTCCCAAGTCCCTACTCTCTCAAGGTTTACAATTCTCAATCTCACTAATACAAATTCCTAAGAAAGGTAATTCCGCCAACTCTACCAAACAGTTTACCCTAGGAAAAACAAAAGCATAGACTTTGAAAGAAACTCCATGAAAACCAAGCTCTCTAAATGGTATATCAAACTCTAGTTAAAAATATTTTAGATGAGGCTACTCCCATAGCTCTCTTACTCGCTTGACAAATCCTTGAAACTCTGTATTGATTTTATTTTTCCTGTCCCTCTCTTGTTGTTCTTCCTCAATTTCATCAGGATCATACATTGACCTTCTTGCCCCTCCTAAAGTTTGGACCACATCCATTACCTCCACATAAAACTAGACATCCTTGGTCTTCTTGGTTCCCATGCCATGATATGGTTATGCAAATGAAAATGAAGCAAAGTAATCATGTCCTTCTTCATTGGCTGGAAGAATGCATGCTTAATGTTTTGATACATGATATCAACTCTCTCTTCTTCTCTCATGGTTGAATACCGAAATTCAGTATGGTGGGCCTCTAGAGTTCCAGTCATCTTTCTTCCTCTTCCACCAAATGCTGGCCTGATCCACACATTTTCCAGCCTAATTGGCTTTGTTTTTGAAAGATGGTGTTTCTCCTGAGTCACCAATGTAGCTCTCTTTTCCTTTTAAGACTCTTTCATTGCTACAAATTGTCTCTGGCATTGAATCATTTGTACCACATGGTTAATGTGCTTTGAATCCTTGCATCTAAAGGAAATTTACTTAACATAAATACTACTAGGGAATTTCAATGTTTCCATTGTAGTTGGAATTAAAGTTGATACCTGCAACATTGAAAATTATCCTTATATAAGAATTCCCTCCATCTTGTTAATTGGCTTGTAACACTCTTGATGGTGGCTACATGAAATCTGATTCTGATTCCTCTTCTACATTAGAGGGTTCATATCCTTGATCCAACTCTTCTCAATTATTAGAATTGGAATCACTAGCTTCTATATTCAAAAATTCCCAACCAACTTCTTCAATAAATTTATCTGGATCATTAGTAATAGTCTTCAAAATTGGCTGTTGGTTCAAGTTCGTTCTGCTTTCATAATACTTTATATCCATGGAGTTTAGCCATTCCTTGATGCCATCAAACAAAGATTGAGGAATGGTGTACATACGAAGTACATCCTGCTTGTAGTCTTTGAAAACAATAGCCATATCAAATGCCTTGTTCCCAAGTCCTACTCTCTCAAGGTTAACAATTCTCAATTTCACTAATAGTGATTACTAAGAAAGGTAATTCCACCAACTCTACCAAACAGTTTACCATAGGAACAATAAAAGTAGAGGCTTTGAAGGGAACTCCATGAAAACCAAGCTCTCTAAATGGTATATCAAACTCTAGTTCAAAATATTTTAGATGAGGTTGCTCCCATAGCTCTCTTACTCGATTGACAAATCCTTGAAACTCTGCATTGATTTTATTTTTCCTGTCCCCCTCTTGTTGTTCTTTCTTAATTTCATCAAGATCATACATTGACCTTCTTTCCCCTCCTAAATTTTTGACCACATCCATTACCTCCACATAAAACTAGACATCATTGGTCTTCTTGGTTCCCATGCCATGATATGGTTATGCAAATGAAAATGAAGCAAAGTGATCATCTCCTTATCCGCTGGCTGGAAGAATGCATGGTTAATGGTTTGATACATGATATCAGCTCTCTCTTCCGCTCTCATGGTTGAATACTAAAATCCAGTATGGTGGGCCTCCAGAGTTTCAATCATCTTTCTTCCTCTTCCACCAAATGCTATCTTGATCCACACGTCTGCCAACCTAATTTACTTTGTTTTTGAAAGCTGAAGTTTCTCCTGAGTCACCAGTGTAGCTCTCTCTACGTTTTCAGATTCTTTCATTGCTACAAATTATCTCTAGGATTTAATCATTTGTACCACATGGTTGATGTGCTTTGAATCCTTGCATCTAAAGGAAATTTCCTTAACATAAATACTACTAGGGAGTTTTAATGTTGCCATTGTAGTTAGCATTAAAGCCGGTACCTGTAACATTGAAAATTATCCTTATATAAGAATTCCCTCCATTTTGTTGGCTTGTAACACTCTTGATGGTGGCTACATGAAATATGATTATGATTCCTCTTCTACATCAGAGGTTTCATATCCTTGATCTGAATCTTCTGAATTATCAGAATTAGAATCATTAGCATCCATATTGAAAAATTCCCAACCACCATCTTCAATAAATTTATCTAGATCATCAATAATACTCTTCAAAATTGGCCACCAGTTCAATTTCATTTTTCTTTCATAATACTTTATATCCATGGAGTTCAACCATTCCTTGATGCCATCAAGGGAAGATTGAGGAATGGCGTCAATGCGGAGTACATCTCGCTTGAAGTCTTTGAAAATAATATCCATATCAAATTCCTTTTTCCCAAGTCATACTCTTTGAAGGTTAACAATCTCAATCTCACTAATAGTGATTACTAAGAAAGGTAATTCCACCAACTCTACTAAATAGTTTACCATAGGATCAATTAAAGCAGAGGCTTTGAAAGGAACTCCATGAAAACCAAGATCTCTAATTGGTATATCAAACTCTAGTTCAAAATATTTTAGATGAGGCTGCTCCCATAGCTCTCTTACTCGCTGGACAATTCCTTGAAACTCTATATTGATTTTATTTTTCCTGTCCCTCTCTTGCTGTTTTTCCTCAATTTCATCGGGATCATACATTGAACTTCTTGCCCCTCCTAAATTCTAGACCACATCCATTACCTCCACATAAAATTAGACATCCTTGGTCTTCTTGGTTCCCACACCATGATATGATTATGCAAATGAAAATGAAGCAAAGTAATCATCTCCTTCTCCACTAGCTGGAAGAATGCATGCTTAATGTTTTGATACATGATATCAAATCTCTCCTCTACTCTCATGGTTGAATATCGAAATCCATTATGGTGGGCCTCCAGATTTCCAGTCATCTTTTGTCCTCTTCCACCAAATGTTGGCCTGATCCACATGTCTTCCAACATAATTGACTTTGTTTTTGAAAGCTGAAGTTTCTCCCGAGTCACCAGTGTAGCTCTCTCTTCCTTTTTAGACTCTTTCATTGCTACATATCATCTTTTGGATCCTTGATGTGCTTTGAATCCTTGCATCTAAAGGAAATTTCCTTAACATAAATATTGCTAGGGAATTTCAATGTTGCCATTGTAGTTGGCATTAAAGCTGGTACCTGCAACATTGAAAATTATCCTTATATAAGAATTCCCTCCATCTTGTTGGCTTGTAACACTCTTGATGGTGGCTACATTAAATCTAATTCTGATTCCTCTTCTACATCATAGGGTTCATATCCTTGATCTGACTCTTTCGAATTATCAGAATCAGAATCAAAATCACTAGCTTCCATATTCAAAATTTCCTAACCACCATCTTCAATAAATTTATCTGGATCATCAGTAATACTCTTCAAAATTGGACACTCTTTCAATTTCATTCTGCTTTCATAATACTTTATATCCATGGAGTTCAGCCATTCCTTGATGCCATCAAGTGAAGATTGAGGAATGGCATCAATGCAGAGTACATCTCACTTGAAGTCTTTGAAAATAATAGCCATATGAAATTCCTTTTTCCCAAGTCATACTCTCTCAAGGTTAACAATCTCAATCTCACTAATAGTGATTACTAAGAAAGGTAATTCCACCAACTCCACCAAACAGTTTACCATAGGAACAATAAAGTAGAGGATTTGAAAGGAACTCCATGAAAACCAAGCTCTCTAAATGGTATGTAAAACTCTAGTTCAAAATATTTTAGATGAGGCTTCTCCCATGGCTCTCTTACTCGCTTGAAAAATCCTTGAAACTCTATATTGATTTTATTTTTCCTGTCCCTCTCTTGTTATTCTTCCTCAATTTCATCAAGATCATACATAGAAATTCTTACCCCTCCTAAAGTTTGGAACACATCCATTACCTCTACATATAAATGGACATCCTTGGTCTTCTTGGTTCCCATGCTATGATATGGTTATGCAAATGAAAATGAAGCAAAGTAATCATCTCCTTCTTCGTGGGCTGGAAGAATGCATGCTTAAGGTTTTGATACATGATATCAACTCTCTCTTTTTCTCTCATGGTTGAATATTGAAATCCATTATGGTGGGCCTCCAGAGCTCCAATCATCTTTCTTCCTTTTCGACCAAATGTTGGCCCGATCCACAAGCTTGCCAACTTAATTGGATTTGTTTTTGAAAGCTGAAGCTTCTCCTGACTCACCAGTATTAGCTGTAACTTTTTTAAAATTTTATTATGGTATGTGCAATTTGATATGATGTAATATGATTATGGTTTTGTCTCATATGTTTTAATATTAGATATATAATAGAAAAATAAATTATTGCATGAAATAAATAATAAATTTTTAGTGTAAATGTTTTTTTTGCAGAACACGGGTCTTCTAGAAGATCAAGATGATCCTCAACATGATATAGATCCACAAAATATTGGTTCTTCCGGTACAGATCAAATGGCAAAGGATGATGATGATGCAGATATGGAAGACACCGAGGTCGATGATAATGATGATGGTGACGATGACGATGACAACGATGATGATGATCACGATGCTGATGATGATGATGGGACAGTTGGTGGTAGTAACCAATGACATTCATGATCATACAGACTGCATCATGGATCATTGTTGATATATTTTTATGATGACTCTTTTCATGGTTACCATCATATGTATCATTTTCATGGCCTACAGTACTATATTATTGAGTTGTATCATATTGACATGTATAATTTTAACTATATCATTTGGACATGTATCATCTTGACTTGTATCAATTTGAGTTACATAATTTATCAATTTTATTTATATCATTTGTACATGTATCATTTTCACTTATGTCGACTGTTGGACATGTATCATTTTGAGATGTTTTTGATGTACTGGCATATTTGACTTTCACTTGTTTTAGTTATATATGATGATGATCTTATCAGTATTGACTTGTAAATTTATATATATTAAAAGTGGTCGATGATTTTTGGATGGATATTTATTATGTATGATGATTTTAATTTATTGCTTAGGATGGATGTTGTCAAATTCAACTAATTATAGATATTTGACTCACTTGTTTTAATTATAGATGATGATCATGTTACAATAATAGTTTAGGTGGTGATGAAAGGTTAAATTAATGTTCCATAACATAATTGAACAAATTAGAGAAGTGTTAATCTCTTTTGAATGTTTTTTGGTGAGCCATATTTAAAGAGGTGGTAATGTGGAAGTGGATGTCTTATCTAAATGGGCTTTAAATTTTGGTGAAACAGGGGAATTCAGGTTGGAGGATTTTAGAGGTGTTAAGTTAGCGGACTTAGGTAAAAACACAGGAGAGGACAATCCCTTAAATGAACAAGGTGGCGAAGCGAGTGGAGTAGGTTTGACATGAAAAGAAAAGGTAGGGGTGGCGGGAGGTGGTGGAGTAGTACTTAATTAATAGCAATGTGGGCAATCCAAGATGGTGTTAAATGCAAGCCCTCGATTAAGATGTGTTAATTGCATTTGGAAAGGGTCCAAAAAAACTTTGCAACAAAATTTGGTGGTGGTGGCGCTGGTTGTCAGGAGAAATGGAAGCCAATTTCACCTTCCAGTCATGAAGATCTTTGGGCCCATTTTATGGAGAGGCGTCCTGAAAATGACTGCAGGGCCTTTTCCTTGTTGACGATGAGCAGCTAGTGCAGTGTGCAAAAATGATTTGTGGCAGGGATTTCAGCTCTCTAAAACATAGATACTGAAACAACATGGACGTTTACTCCTTAATTGTGTCATAGGGCTTGGATTTAGGTGAACTAGTAGAAATGGTGAGGATGGTGATGCAAAAAATTGTGCATGAAGATTTTCTGGTAGGCATGGAGTCCATTCTTGAATGGGTGGTTCTAGGTGTAGGTTTAGATTATTTTGAAGGACTAGTAGATGATGAAATTGAGGAGCTCTATGGGAGACTGGGGCTCAAACCCTTTATTCATTGGCTCGAAGGAAAATACAAAGCTCATTGTCATGAGGAAGCGCGTTTGGAATGAAAAGCACTCAAACTCTTCATCGAACTCATGGAGGTTGAAGAAGTTCTGGCACAAGAAAAGGAAGAGATGCAGGGATTGGAAGTGAAAAGGAAGCGCCAGAAGAAGTTAGGGAAGCGGCGGAAGAAGAAGCCTCTGAAGGAGATAGCCAAGTGTCCATTGGGTTTGGATGGAGCTCGTTAAGATTAGTCATGTTTGTCTGTGTCTGATTTTGAATTCTTCGTCAGCTTTTGTTGTATTAAAGCATGTAACTCTGAACACTGTTAATGGTTGTTATTTTTTGTAAGGATTTTACTGGTAAACAGTTACATGGGTTGCAGGGTTTATTTAATGTTTTACTTTGTATGGTAAGGTGCCTCTAGTTTTTTTTGTTTGCTATGGAATTTTGGTGGGTAATGACACTGAACAATAGATGTACTTTTTTATCTTTCCAAGCAATAAATTTTTTTTGTGTTATTGACCTAAAAAAATAAAATATCTTGTTATTTAATCATATGAGTTAAATAATTAAATTACTTAGTCTATAATCATATGAGTTATTTAAGAGGCACGATATATTTAACTAATTAAATTGAAATAAAACATATTAAATTAATAAATGGAAGCAAAACAAGAAGCATTTTTAGAAGTAAAAAAGGAAGCAACAATGGAAGCCAAACTAGAAGCAAACCATAAGCAATCTTGGAAGCAAAATTGGAAGCAAAATCGGAAGCAAACGTGGAAGAAAAATTGGAAGCAAAATTGGAAGCAAACTTGGAAGAAAACTTGGAAGCAAAACTAGAAGCAAACTTGGAAGCAAAACTGGAAGCAAAACTGGAAGCAAAACTGAAAGCAAAATTGGAAGCAAAACCAAAAGCAAAACCAAAAGCAAAACTGGAAGCAAAATCGGAAGCAAAAATGGAAGGAAAATTGGAAGCAAAACCAGAAGCAAAACTGAAAGCAAAACTAGAAGCAAAACTGGAAGCAAAACTGGAAGCAAAACTGGAAGCAAAACCATAAGAAAAAATGGAAGCAAAATTGGAAGCAAAATCAAAAGAAAAATCAGAAGCAAAAGTGGAAGCAAAAGTGGAAGCAAAACTAGAAGAAAAACTAGAAGCAAAATTGGAAGAAAAATCGGAAGAAAAATCGGAAGCAAAAGTGGAAGCAAAAGTGGAAGAAAACTTGGAAGTAAAATTGGAGGAAAAACTGGAAGCAAACCTGGAGGAAAAATTGGAAGCAAAACTAGAAGCAAAACAGGAAGAAAATTGGAAGCAAACCTAGAAGCAAAACTGGAAGAAAAACCAGAAGCAAAACTAGAAGAAAAAATGGGAGTAGACATAGAAGGAAAACTGGAAGCCAAATTGGGCACTAATTTAGGTGCTATTTTTGACACTATTTCCTGACGCTATTTTAGGCACTAATAGAGGTACTATTTCCCAACACTATTTTAGGTGCTAATGGGGGCATTGCGATTTTCTGGTGCTAACTATGGCGCTAACTCCGGTGCAAAATTTGGCACCTAGATGATTATGCCTGTTTGCACCGAGTTTAGCGCCAACCAAATCGCCCAATTCATGAACTGAAATACACTAAAATATGGTGCTATTTTAGGCACTATTTTCTTGTTTTGTTGTAGTGTAGTAAAATGTGGCGTTCCCTAAATATATCTCTAAATATGTTTGGTATCCTTCCAACTACTCTCATGTGGATCTTAAGATAAATGGGAGATAAGGCCAACCATAAAAGTAATATCAAGATCAGAATGTGTTAGATATAAAATATTTCTAACCAATTGTGTGTATAATGTAACATAAACTATAGGTGTGGAGAAGCTAAAGTAAAATACAAAATATAATTGGAATAGAGTGGGTACAAGCCTATAATCAAGAATGTCAAATTCTTGAAAAAATCAAGAGTGTGCTTCTACTACAATATGACAATCCTATCTAAATAATGAGTAACCTATAAACCAAAAAATTAATGTAAAATTCCAATATTTATCATATCAAACTGCTCCATCAATGCTCATTGTACAATTTGGATCATGCAAGATGAATTTCCTATAAGGATCAAGTCATCCAAATATAGAAAAAATAAAAATATCATCCCCTATCTATGAGTGTAAATTGTGGGATCACAATATCATTGAGTGAAAATAGAAGAAAGAAAGAAATGGAGCATATTATCATACTAAGATCAAGGGGATTATTTGAGACCATATAATGAATGATGAATATTAAAAACAAATGAAGAGTCCTACATAGGATACTCCATATAAATATCATCATGAAGTTCACCATATAAAAATGAACTCTTCATCATCTATCTAATAATATAATCATCATTGTGATGTGGCATGTGAAAGTACAAGATGCATGGAACACATATTAGCAATAGAATCAAAGGTCTTACAATAGTTAATTCCTTCAATATTGGAATTGGGAAAAACAAATAGAGAGTATAAGGCTTCAATACACAAATTCAATCATTCATTTTCTACTCATCATTATTACATTCAATTGATTTATATAGCCATATTGTTGCAAGTTTGAGCAAATTTGGTGGTGTTGTCATTAATTTTTTCATTGATGTCAACACGGTTCAGAATGTGCATGTATAGTCGAGATGTTGTGAGTACGTGGAGCTATCCTTATGATGTTGTAGATATGCTGAAATAATGAGTTACCAAGTGCTTTTGAGAAAATTAATAAAGAGTGAAGTCAGAGTTATGTATGTGTTCAGAATGTGCTACGGTATGTGCTCCACGTTTCTTCTATGTTGATCCTATGCTTGTGCAGATTTGAAGGGTTATTGTTGGGGATCTGTTGGTGACATCTATTTATTTGTAGCTTCTAGATTGATGGAGTGTGAAAGTTGTGTTCATTGGTGTGTGAAATGGTTTGGCAGAGTTGTTTGTCTATGGAATAGGAGAAATGTTTCTTCTTCGTAGTCCTCCACTGATTTGTTTCAGGTCTTGTAGATATGGAATATGTCTTGTAATAGTGTTCTCTAGGTTCTAGAAAAGATGTTTCTGTTTTGGTGCTCTGGAAGTTGAGTTTCAGAGTTGTTGTATGTGCTTGCATAGTTCAGATGGACTGTTGGAAGGTGTTCTATGTTTGAAGGTTGTTGCACTTGTTGTAGATGTATACAAAGGTATCTGAGATGTGTTCTCGTGCATAATAAAGCATGTACCTCTCATTTGTGTGTTATCTTCTTGCTAGGAAGTGTGTACTTCAATGTTCATTTGTGTTTTCATTAGGTTTGGCCGACCTGGTGTTTACACTTCATATGAAGAATTAAAAAATTAATTAAGGAAGCATGTGGTTGATCTGAGACATTGTGTTTGGTCTTTGTTAAGTGTTTAATTGGTCCACTCTCATTCCTTTCCATTGCAAGAATGTTGAGTTGCTGACCTAATTTGAATTTATGAAATGAAGCATATGTAGCCAACCTTGGAGAAAGTTTCTAAGGTTGAAGATGGTATAAATGCAAGTCGAGATGTGAAGTATTAAATCATACAAAGTAACGAAGTAAGCCACAAGTGAAGAGAAGAGTTGTGCGAAAGTAAGTTGAGGCAACAATACTTAATTGTGTTAGAATCCTAAAAGCAATGAGCTAAAGGTTTCTGCAATCTTCTAATCAAGGCTGTAGATGTGTGTAAATTGTTGTGGTGGATCTTTCTATTATATTTTGTATCTGTAGGCAGTGTGTTGGGGCTGTAAAAATCTCATATTTCTACTGGCCTTCACTCATTTACCCCAATAAGTTCCCTCATCTTGATTTTATAAACACTGCAAGTTGTTAATATTTGTGTAACAAGATCCATTTCACAATCCATATTTACCAATGCTCCCATCAAATTAGCCTCTTACACACAAGAACTCCTTTGGCCATCACTAAGCAAGAATTTTTAAACAACTAGTACATATCAATAAGACCAAGGAAAGTCTTTCCGATCAACAAATGATAGCTTTTTAGTTTGAATTTTTTTTACACATCGGAAAAAGATGAACCAAGGAATAATGATCGGAGACCATGGAGATTACATAATAAAAAAGACAACGCTTGTCATCTCACCGATGAAACCTTGTTGGCAAGAACAAAGTAGTTAGAGCGAAGTTGTCAGATCATGTCGAGCTCTTAACTCACACCGTTGGAAACAACATTGACGAGACACATATTTTCTTTCACCGATGAGACACTTGAACAACTATCAGGGAGACTAGTACACTCAGGATTAATCACTCAGATCTCATCGACCATATAGGTTACATCGATAAAGGAAATTTCAGGAAGAGTCTTGCCGACTAATCCCAAATGAATAAAGTAGTAGATGGAACATATTAGAGAGACAAAAGACATCAAAGCAACACTCCATTCTCTTAGCGATGGTTCTTTTCATGCTGATGGTAATGAGAAGGGATAACCATCCATTAGGGTAACCCTGGGCGATGATCGAAAGGACTTCTAGTGACCTAGAATGTGGGAAACTTCACAATTTTCTCCTTGAAGTAGTATAAGTTGAAAAACATGGAGAAAGACAATTATATAGAATTACTAGGAAGATTATTCAGTCTTCCTGACCAAGAATGATAAATCAAAAGGACACTCCACATCGAAAATAAATTTAGTTATGTCTTGGCGATCAAATGTGAATATATAAAACAAAGGTGGCGACAAGTTGGACACATAGATCGGCAAAAAACTGAAGAATTCTGACCGATATAGTCTTTTCGTTCTAACATTGCAAAATTCAAAAGACCTACTTGCATTCATGCTCAAAAGTAGATATTAATGGCCACACAAATGTATATCATGTAAATATTCTCTGATTGAAAGAAGAATGAAAAAAAGGGGAAAGCAATAAGGGATTCTGTCATGGATGCTACACCTAGCAATGAAGCCCAATTGCTGAAAACTTTGAAATCAAATGTGGAAAATGAGATGAAGGATATGACTCCAAAGAGACAGAGGAAATTGTTAGAGGAATCTAGTGTAATTTTTTTCCCTGGTTTGGATTTAAACTCAACCATTGTTTTTGATAGTTTCTTGCATAATAATGGTGCCACACATAAGCTAAGTCCAAAAGGAGTTACAAAAGTGTATATAGGATCAAAATATAATCTTGACAAGAATTCTCTCATGATTTGGGCCCTGTATCCTCCACACAAGAAATTTGTGATCATTGACACTGAGAAAGAATTTGGCCATGTAATGACATTGAAGGTAGGAGAAACTAATCCTATGGCTACTGCTGATATTGGCATAAATGTTGCCAAGTTGAATAAAGCACAAATTCAGATGTTGATCAAGGAAAGAGATATGTACAAAATGAATAATGAGAAAATCCTCAAAGAAAATGATTTCCTGAAGGAAATGGTCAAGGGTACATTGCAGGGACCTACCAAATTACTAACTCAAGGAGAAGGTTCCCAATCCAAGGATAAGAGTGAAGAATCAAATATACAAGCTCAAGTGAGAAAAGCTAGATTTGATGCACTCTCTGCAGCATTCCAGAAAGGAACACCAACTTGATGGTTTGGATGAACAAGTTTTGGGGGACCCATTCCAAGAGTTATACTACAATCCAGGAGCATAAAAGATTAAATGACCAAATTCAGGAAAAAATCCAGGAAATACAAAAGAAAGATACTTCTGACAATGAAGCCATCACTGTCGCTAGGGATATCATGAGAAAGCACCAGGGTTACTATGAGGAGCTTGAGGGAGATGCAAAGGGATTCACTGATGCTAGAAAGGAAGGGGTGCCTGCACTATTCAGAAATGATGGAGAGTTGAAAGATCGGAACAAATGGATAAAGGAATGTAGGTTAATATTGTATGGAGTCTTGGAAGCAGCCAAAAGTGAGGATTCATCATTGGACGGGGCATGTGAACATTTGGAGAAAATGGCGATCATGGAGATAGCTGCAAGAAATTCTTCTGAAGATGTTGATACACATTTGAGACAAGATTATATAGATCACATAACAAAAGTTACTTTATGGCTCACTAGAGCTTAATTGTTTATGTTTAATTGTTGTTACTTTCAAAAGACATTAATGAAGGGGTGTGTCCTCTTCAAAAAATTGGTATATAAGTTGGATATGTAGTGATAGGAAAAAATGAATGAACAGGAAGAATATAGGAGATATAGAAGAAATACTTTCAGAATGCTTATCATATAGATTTCACTATATGGACCATGATGCATGCATAAATTTTTGGCTGAAATCAATGGAAGATCTTTAATTCTGTACATGGTTCAATATTGGTGTCCATTGTTTGTTAATTTGAAATAATTATTTGGTTGTCTCCACATTAATACTTCTTTGTTATTTGAAGTTGTATATCCAAGTTGGTATTTCAATTTCATCAAGACACATTTATTGTTATTGTGTGATCAAGTTAATTGGTTTCTTCCAAGGAATTGAAACCTTTTTAATTTATTATAGTAACTTGGGGGTAATAATGGGATCAATAAGAAGAGTTAAGTAATTGATATGATTGTCATACTATCTCCACATTGATGTTATCTTGTTATTCAAATTAAGGCTAAACTTTATTTTGTCAATACACATTTGCTATAATTGTGTGATTCTGTTAACTGGTTCCTTCAAGGAAGGATTAAAATCCTTTTAATAAATCACAGTAACCTAGTAGGATCAATTGGATCAATAAGAAGAGTCTGTCAATCACATCCTTGCACATTTATACAAGGTATAAAAAAATTAAGTGCCAAAAAATTAGAACTAAAACCAATACAAACCACTTATTATAGAACTTCATTGACTTCGCATACCCAATAGAGCACTGGTCCATCTCATTCATCCATTATTATCCAATTTCACATCATAAATTACTGTGAAAACCCTTTTCCTAGTACTTGCAAAACAACATGAATAAACGAGTTAGACAAGGAATTACAAGCTAAAACAAGGATTCCCCATGAAATCCATTTGCAAACTCAAAATAGGAAAGAAATTGATGAAGAACACAATACAAAAGATAAAACTAGATTTAATCCTAATTAGAGAAGCAATCACTTGATCCCATGGGGGAATTGGTGCCAATTTGATGTGAAAATTGGCCCTTTCCCAATTCCTATGATGAAATCTTGATGTGTTGAAGATGATCTTGATCCACTTTGGTGAAAGATGAGAACTCCAAGCCAAATCTGCAAAAAGCCTAGCTAAGAATTCAAATGATGGATGAGAATGGCTAAGTATTTTAGCATGGTAACTTTGCAATGTTTGTGGATGATGAAATGAGGAGAGGAGCTCTTCATTTATAGGATTTCAAGATGGATGAATGCCCAAATTTGAGCAATGTGGGACTAACATTCATCCAATGATATGGTGCCACTTGTTAAGCTATGAATGGATGATGGATGTGCAAGATTTGGGGTTTGTGCCAATAAATGCCAATATTTGAAATTCAAATTTGTTGAAATGACATGTAAGAGGGAAGGGAAAATGCAATAAATGCCACTTGGCTCAAGGCAAAGGACATGTAAGATGAATTTATTGCCTTGTTGGATGTACATGTTGACTTGGAATTTTTGAATTCAAATTGAGAGAATATTCCAAAAGATGCCTTGTGAGGAAAATAGAGATTTAATAAATGAATTAAATCTATTTTCATGTGCAAATTGCATTATCTAGAGGACGTGACATGAGATGAGGTTAAATTAATCAAGGGTTTAATTAATTTAACAGAAGATTAGATGATGTGACTTATTTGACTTAGATTTATGGATTTATTTAAATCAAATGAGAGAGGAATATGATAAGAGGCTAATTAAATAATGATTTTGATTTATTTAATTAAAAGGGATGGTGTTAGATTAAATTAAATAAGGTTTTAATTTATTTAATTTAAAGGATAGACTTTAGAGATTTAATCAAATAGATTGATTATTTAATTAAATAGGGATAATTAGATCAGATGGATTGATTTAATTAACAAGAGAAAGTGACTTAATTAGACAAAATGATTTATTTAATTAAGGGACGAATATTGATGAATTTAATCAGATAGGGGAATTTGATTAAATGGTTAGACTGAGGGATGATTTAGCAAGAAACGATGTTAGTAAGTCAGGATCAGATGCACAATGTCAATCAGTATATTTTCAATTTTTACAATTACCAATTTTCATGTTAGAAGTAGATTTGTTATCAAGCCTTCATCTACTCCACACTTTATGCCATTGTGGATAGATCTTTAAGCCCAATTATATCACACAATTCTCAATCTACTTCAACAATCAAGGTCTACCCACCTAGATCTAGTAGAGCCTGAAGTGCAAGGAGTTAGTAACCACATAGGTTACTCCATTCATTGGTTCAAAAAAATTGCAAGTCTGATAATAGAACCTGGCATCCTCTTAGGATTTGTAACCTTCATTTTTGAGATCCAACACAGTGAGCCCTTCATAGTGAGCCTCTTGTATTCAATTTTTCTATTACTTATATTGTGAGTTAATCCTCAACATGGTTTTTCCCTTATTAGGTTTTCCACATAAAATCTCGTGTTCATTGTGTTGATTTTGCTTTCTGTTATCTACATTTCATGTTCATATTTAATAACAAAATAGTGTGGTTATGAAGTTGATAAGTATTTGAAGTTTTGTGTTTGAATTTGGTGACAATTGATTCACCCTGTTAGCTCTCAAAAATGCAGGCGAAATACCTCAAGAGGTTGCCAATCTCTTGATATGTTTTAGGGTAACAGATAAGGAAAAAAGATTTAGACCTTCTACTCTTCAGGTGCTGCTAGACCTAGGCGGGTGTACCTACAATAATGAAGCATACTTGACCAATATTTATTTCCTAAAACAATTTACCCACACTGGAAAATAGGAGTAGATAAATGGGTTTAAATTTGGTATAAATTGTATAAGCAATATCAAGGAAAAATTCAAATATGTTCATACGTAAAAATGAATGAAGTTAAACAATGAAATAACAAAGGCTAGTGCCTTATTGGGTATACAAAGTCAAATGAAAATCTGAAATGAGTAACTTCTCTCTGGAAAAAAATCAAATTGTTTGGCATATAGGTTTTAAGTTTATAACTGGTATAAACATGCAGGAATATGACTACTGAGTTCTTCTTAATGATCCAAATGGGATTCACTAATTACTATGATTGATTAAAAGGACTTAATCTTTCTTTGAAAGAACCAATTAATCCAATCACACAGATACAACAAATGTGCCCTGATAAACTGAAGTATATCCTTGACATATCGGTTTAAATAACTAGAAAACACCAACTTTGGAGACAACATCAACAATGCTTTCAATTAATACAACAAACAATTGCAACTAGAAAAATGCGGTAAAATCAAATGATTTCCATTTACATCTCCATTATTTCTTACATGCATCATAGTCTCATACAAAATCCATTATGTTTTATGTATTTTCTATTCGCAATCTATCTAACCCCCCATTCATTGTCAAAAGTAAGTATCTATACATCAACAACCTGAAGAGTCACATCCCTTCATATTCGCATCTCGGGAAATCCTTACATTCAGGCCTTTACCACTATTCTTTGGACTTTCGCGAAGAAATTACATAGTCTTCCCGACGTTCTGAGTCTCTCCGACCACCAATAGGTTAGATATCGCATTGATATCCTGTAGTCATACCGACACTTCAAGTCTCCCTGATGACTATTTTGTATCTTTGCTTATACCGCATGTTCTCCCATAGTTATACCGATGCTATGTGTCTCTCTGACGGTTATCCCTTCAATCACGAGTATATCACTGAGACTCGTGCTGATAAAAACCATCGCTATGACTTAAGGGGTCAGAAAAATGCTCCACAAATTACTTTGTGTGTTATCAAAACATCTCCTCAGGTTCAACTTCTGATCACTGAGACTTAACAATTATCCTACCGACGAAGCAATAGTCGACATGACTCTCCTAGCTCTCGCCAATGAAAACTGTCTTGCTGAACGTACTTCCAAGTTTAAATCTTGTCACCATGACATAGTGTTCGGTAAGACTCCTTGACTTCATTCTGATGGCAACAAAAGGACCCACCTTCGGCTTTATTGGCAAGACCAAACAAATGCTGCAAGACATTACATCGATGACTGCTATTTCGACAACACAACTCTTTGCATTCTGATTGGTATGACTTACAATGGCTCACTATGACTCATTCTGATGAAGATTTTCTCACTGATATGTCCCTATGTCTTTGATTCGTGAGACACAAATGTGATCGCCATGACTTATTCTGACGACCACTATTTTTCTGATAGGACCCCTGCATCACTGAAACTACAAACTGCATCATGCCGATGTGTACTACCAAATGAAATAACATCGGTAAGACTCTCTCGATGTGTTGCCGATAGACCACAAAAAACACACATTAGTATAAAATGCCTTATCGATCAGGGAGACCCTCACCATCTCTTGCCGATATGACTTACAAGTTTAAATGCTTAGGGCCAAGTGAATTTTACGGGGCCAAACAATGAAAACTAACAGAAGTACGGGCAAAAATGTCACTCAAAGCAGATGGCATGGACTTTTCAAGAGATTTTATGGGTACAGGCAGTCATAAAATTTCTCAAAATTTCACAGTTCTAGCAGTGGCTCCATCTGGGGATGGATGATTGTAAGATCATCGCAAGGATTCAAACCTCTAGGTGAGAAGACTAGACTTTCAAGGGCATGGACTAACGAGTAGGATGGAATGAATGGGAAAGGAGATGAACAAAAACCCTATACTACTGTACATGGAAAAAAATTGTTTTAAAAGAAGGAATATCAAGATTGTCCATGTATTGGCAATTCCTGTTCCTTTTATTTCCTAAACTACTATGCATGGAAAATAAATTTTTGAGAGGATTATCAAAAGTTTTCCATGCACTGGAAACTCTTAATCCTCATCATTGCTCAAGAGAAAAAATGCTTCAATAATTTCCCATGTACAGGCAACTCCTGTTCTTCACCAGTCATATTCTGCAAGTAATACGAATGTTCACCTTTCTTGCCAACAACAACAAAGGGTCCCAACCACAAGGCTTCAAATTTCCCATGTTTTCCCTTCTCCTGACATCTTGCATTCCAAATTAACACCAGATCATTTTCTTTGAATTTTCTATCTTTTTCTCTTCTATCAAATGAATACTTCATTTATGCTTGCAATTTCACATTCTGGTTTTGAGCTAATCTTCTTATTTCATCAAGCTCTACTAGTTGCTCCATTCTTTCCTCCATCGGTTCTAGAATATCTATATCTTCCTAAAGGATAAATTTGTAAATTGGTAATAAATTCTGTAAAGGCATTCTAGCTTGTACTCCATATACCAACTCAAATGGGGATTTTCCAATTGCCTTTTTCACAGTTATCCTATCAGACCATACAACCATCCTCAATCTTGAATCCCAAGCCTTCTTATTCCCTCCTTGCATTCTCCTTATAATTTTTAGAAGACTCTTGTTGCTAGACTCTGCTTGACCATTAGCTTGTGGATGGTAAGGAGCTGCATAAGAAACAATGATACCATATTTATTCAAAAATATTTAAACTCATCAGATCTGAAACACATCCCATTATTAGTAATCAATCTTAATGGTGTACCAAACCTAGTGACAATGTTATCCATTAAAAAATTGATCACAACTTTACTTGTTTCCTACTTGGTTGGGACTGCCTCCACCCATTTAGTGAAATAATCAGTAGCTAACAGTATCCATTTATGTCCTCCACATCATTTCTCTTGTATCTCACCAATAAAATCAATACCCCACTGATGAAAAGGGCCGTCAATCTTCAAAGGTTTGAGTGGTAAAGCTCCCTGATACTTCAGTTTCCCTGAGAACTTCTGGCACGCTTCACATCTTCTAACATATGAAAATGAATCATTAAAATTTTTTGGCCAGTAATAATTTTCCCTGAGAATCTTATGTGCAGTTGTCTTTGTAGAATAATGGCCTCCATAGACCCCTTTATGCATCTCTCTCAAAACATGCTTGGCCTGTGACTCATCAGGACAAAGAAACAACATCCCGTCTCTATTTTTCCAAAATAAGTCACATTCCATAAACACATATTTTGATGCTTGCAGCTTCAAGGTTCTTCTCTGATTATCACTTAATCCTTCAGGGCACTTCATGTATCTGAGGTAATACATGATGTATGTATACCAAGGAGTATGCTCTATACTTGCAACTGTACTTCCTTCATCTTTTGCATTACAAATTTTGTTTGCTTCAACATGTTTTTTGCCATTAACTTGGCAAAACCCTCTCTCGATGTCTTGCCGATAGACCACAAAAAAAACACACATTAGTATAAAATGCCTTATGGATCAGGGAGACCCTCACCATCTCTTGCCGATATGACTTACAAGTTCAAACGCTTAGGGCCAAGTGAATTTTACAGGGCCAAACAATGAAAACTGACAGAAGTATGGGAAAAAATGTCACTTAGAGTAGATGGCATGGACTTCTTGAGAGACTTTATGGGTACAGGAAGTCATAAAATTTCTCAAAATTTCACAGTTCTAGCAGTGGCTTCGTCTGGGGATGGATGATTGTAAGATCATCGCAAGGATTTAGACCTCTAGGTGAGAAGAATAGACTTTCAAGGGCATGGACTAATGATCAGGATGGAATGAATGGGAAAGGAGATGAACAAAAACACTATACTACTATACATGGAAAAAAATTATTTTAAAAGAAGGAATATCGGGATTGTCCATGTATTGGCAATTCCCGTTCCTTTTATTTCCTAAACTACTGTGCATGGAAAATAAATTTTTTAGAGGATTATTAAAAGTTTTCCATGCACTGGAAACTCTTAATCCTCATCATTGCTCAAGAGAAAAAATGCTTCAAGAATTTCCCATGTACAGGAAACTCCTGTTCTTCACCAGTCATATTCTGCAAGTAATATGAATGTTCACCTTTCTTGCCAACAACAAAAAAGGGTCCCAACCACAAGGCTTCAAATTTCCCATGTTTTCCCTTCTCCTGACATCTTGCATTCCAAATTAACACCAGATCATTTTCTTTGAATTTTCTATCTTTTGCTCTTCTATCAAATAAATACTTCTTCTATGCTTGCGATTTCACATTCTGGTTTTGAGCTAATCTTCTTATTTCATCAAGCTCTACTAGTTGCTCCATTCTTTCCTCCATCGGTTCTAGAATATCTATATCTTCTTGAAGGATAAATTTGTAAACTGGTAATAAATTCTGTAAAGGCATTCTAGCTTGTATTCCATATACCAACTGAAATGGGGATTTTCCAATTGCCTTTTTCATAGTTATCCTATCAGACCATACAACCATCCTCAATCTTGAATCCCAAGCCTTCTTATTCCCTCCTTGCATTCTCCTTATAATTTTTAGAAGACTCTTTTTGCTAGACTCTGCTTGACCATTAGCTTGTGGATGGTAAGGAGCTGCATAAGAAACAATGATACCATATTTATTGCAAAATTATTTAAACTCATCAGATCTGAAACACATCCCATTATCAGTAATCAATCTTAATGGTGTACCAAATCTAGTGACAATGTTATCCATTAAAAAATTGATCACAACTTTACTTGTTTCCTGCTTGGTTGGGACTGCCTCCACCCATTTAGTGAAATAATCAGTAGCTACTAGTATCCATTTATGTCCTCCACTTGATTTCTCTTGTATCTCACCAATAAAATTAGTACCCCATTGATGAAAAGGGGTGTCAATCTGCAAAGGTCTGAGTGGTAAAGCTCCCTGATACTTCAGTTTCCTTGAGAACTTCTGGCACGCTTCACATCTTCTTACATATGAAAATGAATCATTAAAAAATTTTGGCCAGTAATAATTTTCCCTGAGAATCTTATATGTAGTTTTCTTTGCAGAATAATGGCCTCCATAGGCCCCTTCATGCATCTCTCTCAAAACATGCTTGGCCTATGACTCATCAAGACAAAGAAACAACATCTCATCTCTGTTTTTCCAAAATAAATCACCTTCCATAAACACATATTTTGATGCTTGCAGCTTCCAGGTTCTTCTCTGATTATCACTTAATCCTTTAGGGCACTTCATGTATCTGAGGTAATGCATGATGTATGCATACCAAGGAGTATGCTCTATACTTGCAACTGTACTTCCTTCATCTTCTACATTACAAATTTGGTTTGCTTCAACATTTGTTTCTGCCATTAACTTGGCCAAACCCTGACCTCTTACTAACTTGGTGATTTTTATTTCCATATTGAATTCTTGAATTTTATTAATCTAGCTGTATCTCTATCCTATTACTTCTGACTGTGTCAAAATATCTTTAACAACTACATGAGGGACATAAGCAGTCACTTTGGCTCCAACAAGATAAGGTCTAAAAACTTTTGTGGCTTTCACCAGTGCAAATGATTGTTTCTCCATTATATCATATTTCAATTTTGACCACTGCAATGACTTACTAAAAAAAGACACAGGCTACTCATGACCTTCCTCATTCTTTTGTAACATGACAACAACTATAGTATGCAATGAAGCAAATGGAAATATTTGAAAGGGTTTTGCAAAATCTGGAGATTTAAGGATAGGGGCTTCCTTGATGGCCCTTTTGATGGATATGAAAGCTTCCAACACTTCTGCAATCCAATCTATCTTTTGTCCCTTCCTTAACATCTTTGATATGGGCTTAATAATTTCAGCAAAATTGGACACAAATCTCCTAACAAAATTGATTTGTCCAAAAAATGACTGGATGGCCTTAACAGTTTTAGGAATAGGGATTTTATCTATAGCCTCAACCCTCTTAGGATCTATTCTAATTCCCTCCTTTGACACAATATGTCCTAAGAGTTTACCTTCTGTGATTACAAAATGACATTTTTTAGGATTCAGACTGATACCATACTCCAAAGCCTTGATAAATATTTTTTCAAGATGTTCTACATGATCTACAACCCTTTTTGAATAAGCAGTAAGGTCATCTTGATATACCACCATGATAGCATTAATCAAGTCCACAAATGCTACGTCCATAGCTCTTTGAAAGGTTGCACCTGCATTTGTGAGACCAAATGGCATTCTCATATACACGTATGTTCCCCATGGGGTTGTAAAAGCTGTCTTGTATTACTCAGATTCTTTTACTTTGACCTGATTATAACCAGAGAACCCATCCATCATAGATAACAGCTCACACCTCATAACTTTGTGTAATACAACTTCCATATTAGGTAGAGGGTAATTATCTTTGAGAGATGCCACGTTTAGATTTCTGAAGTCAACACATAATCTGATATCCCTGTTCTTCTTCCTCAAAGGAACCAGGTTTGAAACCCACGTTGAATGCCTAATAGGTTTGATAATACCCCCATCTCTAAGTTTTACCAATTCCTCTTGCATTTTTCATTCCAATGTGGGGTTAATAGGTCTTTGTCTTTTCCTAAATGGCTTTGCATTTGGCTTCAACGGGATTTCATGTTGAAAAAAATCTTCCCTATATGCTTTGAGATCTTCATAAGACCATGCAAACACATGTTTATATTTTCTCAATAATGCAATCAACATTCTTTGAATTGTCGGGCTTATTTTCTTTCCAATGTATACCTTTTTTGGTGCTAGTTCAGTCCCTAAATTGACTTCTTCAATATCCTTTGTCTTGACTGGTATCTATTTATTGAGGGACCGATCATTTCCATCATATACCCTTTCCAATGCTACTAGCCCTTTGGGAAGCTTATTTGTTTTAAGCTGTAAGACTTATTTCCCAAATACTATCTGCTTTCCATCTACTTCTTCAACAAAAGCATTGAAATCAACTTCTTGAGCTTCATATTGATCTATATAGTGAAGAAACTTCAAGAGGTCAACATCATCATTAAAAACCTGCCAACTGTATATATTGTCACGCACAACGGGTCTTACTTTGAATTCAATTTGAGACACTCCAGCCAATGTGATATCATCTCTCCTTAATGCTATATTGGCTAAAAAGTCTGCCATTATGTTCTTTGACCTCTCAATCCATTCAATGGAGAAAGCATCAAACAATTCAATTGTATCCCATACAATATTCCTGTACTGCTTCAACCTCTTGTGTTTTGTTGCATATTTTGATTTAATCTGAGAAACAACAAGCTCAAAATCCCCTAGAACATCTAGCATCTTGATCTTATGTTTTACAACCATATTCAATCCTATTAGTAAAGCTTCATATTCTGCTATATTGTTCGTGCATTCAAATGCTAGAAAAAATGAATATTTAAAAGTAACTCCTTCAGGGGAAACAAACACTATTCCTGCTCTGTTACCTTCTTGATTGTAAGCTAGATCAAAGTACATTTTCCACACGCCATCATAGTTTTTTGCAACATGCTTATCAATGGGATCAATATTGACTAATTTTGGTTGAGCTGGTTCTATCTTAAAATTCCCAAGATCCATATCACAAAAGCAATTGACTTAATTTTGAGGTACACAATCTACAATTGGGTTCATCCTTGACTCCCTGTACAATTTTACTTCTTGACCATTCACTAGAATTGTTGCATAAGATAAATCAAATTGGACGTTTCCCCCAACTACTACCATCCATTGTCTTGAAAGAAGCATCCCAAACTGAGGAGTATCAATTACTGTTATATCTATACTTTAGGCCATCTGAGGATAAGCAGCTAATTTGGTTTCAACATCTTTCATAACACCTATCACTGGAACATGCCTACTATCCATTGCATAGCACTTCCCTTCATTAGTATCTACCCACATACTAAGTTGCTTCATAACTCCAACTAGCATGTTATTGTTTGCAGTGCCAGAGTCTATCATGCAATTCCTCAACAGTTTGTTATTTATAAGCAGTGTGGTGAAAAAAGGTTCAACTTGTGGGGAATTTACCAATACATTACTAAAACATACTTCTAGGACAATCTCCTTTTCTTGTTTATTAACTATTCTAGTGGCCATTTAATTTTTAGAATTTGCACTTTTCTCATTTCCATTTGATATCAATTGTATTGCACTGTCTCTATATTCCTTAATTCTCATCATCTTGAGCAGTGGAACAAACATTTTTACCTGAGATAAAGCCTGAGAGAAATTGAATGAAGAACCCTCCGCCTTAGTTGTCTTCTTTTGTTCTAACATTTCTCCTTTTAATTCTTCCTTTTGGATAGTCTTCTGCTCTGCTTTGTATGATTCTCTATTCTCCTCCTTTTGGAAAAGAATTTGTTTGTTCTCATTATGACGCTCATCTTTCTTTTTCTTCAAAACCCCTGGTGTCACTTCTTTGTCCTTCATAAATATACCCTTGGGAACATTTTCCTTCTCATTCACTGTCCTATTTCTCAACCAGTACTTTCTCTTTGCTTGTTTGACTGCAACAATGGTTAGCCTCCTTATTTCCTCTTCAATAGGTCTCCTTATATTGCATTTCGTAGGCACCTCAGTAGAGTGATATTCTACAAGACTGTATTCATAATCAGAAAAAACTTGTTGTTCAGCCATGTGGACATTACACCTCAGATTCGAAACATCATACTCACAGCCATAATCTTCTGAAGATAAATATCCATCCTCATCAGGGTGAAAAGTATTCGAGGTCAAATACACCGTGTGATCCTCTCCATTGTCACCCACTAACATTCCTTCTTCTTGCATTTCTTGAGCTACAACACAATAATTTGAGGAATGTGGCTTATCACAAGTTTCACACCAAAGATTATTATTTAACATATATGCACCCTTATTCCTTAATGGGTCAGGTGTTTCCTTGTTCCTAGGTCTATCAATTATACGTTTTCCATCTTTCCAATTTGTATTATAAGGCATATCATGTAACCTAGGCCTCTCACTTATGTACATGTTCTCCTGTTTGTACTGATAATTATTTACTTGCTGAAGAGCCCTAGAATTATCTCTCCTATTGATCATCCCAACATCTTTCCTGTTGTTTTCAATAGTCAATGCTATCTTCTGGGCTTCAGGTAAATCTCTTGGAAACCTTTTTTTTAGTTCATACCCTATTTTTGGATTGAATTCTTTCAAATAGACACTCAATGCTGCTGAGTCTGGCAACTTTGACCCTAGTGGTATCTTATTTTGCAATTTGTTAAATCTTCGGTTAAAATCATAAATTGACTCATTCTGATTTTTCTGAATTCTCACTAATTCATGAAAAGTAGCATCTGGTGCACATAGATTTCCATATTGTTCAATAAATCGATCCTAAAATTCTTGGATAGAACTAACATAAGCTGTTGGAAAACCATTGAACCAATCCCTAGCTTCTTCAGTGAGTGACATCATGAATAACCTCATGTAAATCTTCATTATATCCAAGTCCTGGATAAAAGCATTAAAACTTCTCAAATGATCTTCAGCAGTAATTGCACTGCTCCCTTTAAACTTAGGAACAAGACTTCTCCAACCGTTGTCCATAGGATAAGGGTATAATTGAAGCCCTGTCAAATCAAATTGTCTAATCATTGTTGTGTATTGCTGAGGGGGAGGGTTATGCATGTGCTGATACTGGTACATTGGATTATTGTATTGTGTATGAAGATATGGCACATATTGCTGACCATGAGATGGTTGTGCATTTGTATGTCATGTTGCAGTATATGGTGGATGGTTTGGCTGCTTGTATTGATTTCCTATATGATTCTGAGGAACCTTTGGCTGATATGAAGACCCTACATTATTGTTTCCTTGTTTATGAGGTGGAACATACTTTGAAAGATTAGCTACCTGAGCCTTAATTTGGATTTCCTATAATTTCAAGTCTTGGATTGCTTTTATCATTTGGATCTTTTCCTATTCAACTTTTTGTCTTTCTACTTCTTGTTTATGAAACTTGAACTGTACTTCTATTTCTTCGCGAGTTGAGAATTCATAATTTTCTTGAGGGATTACATGATCAGTAGGCTCACTTTGATTACCCTCCATTCTTTGATCATATTCTTGTTGACATATGTTCGTTCAACTTCGAGTTTAGCATCGACTTCTGCCTATTTCTGGGGATTACAAAAAGAATATTTTTGTTCTTCAGGGATACAAGGTTTTGCACTTGAATTATCTCTCCATGTATCATAATGGTCATATGTCTCACAATTTGGTCTTGATACTTTGTCTTTGTTCGTTATGCACATGTCATTCTCTTTCTTCTTATGCTTATCATCCTTATCACCCTTATGTGTCCACTTACTGTTTCCAGCAAGACCTCTAGAAGGACCTCCTTTGTATTGGGATCTTCTGCCATTCATGTTGAATTGATGCAATGTCTTTTTCAGAGTCGCCACTCACTCTGTGAAAAGTGATAAAAATGAAGCTATTCTTGATTTTATCCCCCAACGGAATCACCTTTTTAGAAACTTCTCAAATTATGAATTTTTCTTTAATGACTCTGTATGATGATCATCAACCGGATAACCTACAATAAGTCCCCAACAGAGTCGCCAATTTGTTAGCTCTCAAAAACGCAGGTGAAATACCTCAAGAGGTTTGCAATCTCTTGATACATTTTAGGGTAATAGACAAGGCCAAAAGATTTAGACCTTCTACTCTTTAGGTGCTACCATACCTAGGTGCGTGTACCTACAATAATGAAGCAGACTTGACCAATATTTATTTCCTTAAATAATATACCCACACTGGCAAATAGGAGGCGATAAATGGATTTAAATTTGGTATAAATTGTATAAGCAATATCAAGGAAAAATTCAAATATGTTCATACGTAAAAATGAATGAAGTTAAACAGTGAAATAACAGAGACTAGTGCCTTATTGGGTATACAGAGTCAAATGAAAATCTGAAATGAGTAACTTCTCTTTGGAAAAAAATCAAATTGTTTGGCATATAGGCTTTAAGTTTATAACTGGTATAAACATGCAGGAATATGACTACTGAGTTCTTCTTAATGATCCAAATGGGATTCACTAATTACTATGATTGATTAAAAGGACTTAATCTTTCTTTGAAAGAACCAATTAATCCAATCACATAGATACAACAAACGTGCCCTGATAAACTAAAGTATATCCTTGACATATTAGTTTAAATAACTAGAAAACACCAACTTTGGAGACAACATCAACAATGCTTTCAATTAATACAACAAACAATTGAAACCAGAAAAATGCGGCAGAATCAAACGATTTCCATTTACATCTCCATTATTTCTTACATGCGTCATAGTCTCATACAAAATCCATTCTATTTTCTGTATTTTCTATTTGCAATCTATCTAACCCCCCATTCACTGTCAAAAGTAAGTATGTATACATCAACAACCTGAAGAGTCGCATCCCTTCATATTCCCATCTTGGGAAATCCTTGCATTCAAGCCTTTACCACTGTTCTTTGGACTTCCATGAAGACATCGCGTAGTCTCCCCGACGTTCTGAGTCTCTCCAACCACCAACAGGTTACATATCGCATTGATATCCTGTAGTCATACCAACACTTCAAGTCTCCCCGATGACTATTTTGTATCTTTGCTTATATCGCTATGTTCCCCTGTAGTTATATCGATGCTATGTGTATCTCCAATGGTTATGCCTTCAATCATGAGTATATCGTTGAGACTCACTTCAATAAAAACCATCGCTATGACTTAAGGGGTTGGAAAAATGCTCCACATATTACTCTGTGTCTTACCGAAACATCTCCTCAGGTTCAACTTTTGATTGCTGAGACTTAACAATTTTCCTACCGATGAAGCAATAGTCGACATGACTTTCCTAGCACTTGCGAATGAAACCTGTCTAGATGAACATACCTCCAAGTTTAAATATTGTCGCCATGACATAGGGGTGGGTAAGACTCCCTGACTTCATTCTGATGGCAACAATGGGACCCACCTTCGGCTTTATTGGTGAGACCAAAAAAATGCTGCAAGACATTACATCGATGACTGCTATCTCAGCGACACAAATCTTTGCATTCTGATCGGTATGACTTACAATGGCTCACTATGACTCATTCCGATGAAGATTTTCTCACCAATATGTCCCTATTTCTTCGATCGGTGAGACACAAATGTGATCACCATGACTTATTCCGACAACCACTGTTTTTCCTATAGGACCCCTGCGTTGCTGAAACTGCAAACTGCATCATGCTGATGTGTACTACCAAATGAAATAACATCGGTAAGACTCCCCCGATGTCTTGCCGATAGATTGCAAAAAAAACACATTAGTATAAAATTCCTTATGGATAGGGGAGACCCTCACCATCTCTTGCCAATATGACTTATAAGTTCAAACACTTAGGGCCAAGTGAATTTTACGGGGCCAAACAATGAAAACTGACAGAAGTATGGGTAGAAATGTCACTCAGAGCGGATGGAATGGACTTCTCGAGAGACTTCATAGGTACAAGCAGTCATAAAAATTCTCAAAATTTCATAGTTCTAACACACCCCCCCTCTTAGTTGTCCTATGCCTTTTAACAATTGGTATTAGAGCTTTGGTTCCTTAGTGTAGAACTAAACCACTTAAGGTAGATCCAATGACACATAAGTTGGCGATCCCTATGTTCGATGGATCTAATTATAGTGACTGGAAAGTGTAGATGAGAGGTTACATTATCTCTCTTGGTTACAAGACCTAGAAGGCTATTGAGATGAATTATATTGCACCGATAAGTGGTCCTACTACTACAAATGATTTTTCTGCTTATGAGGAGAATGAAAAAGCAAGGTATGCAATTTATAGTGCTTTATCGAAGACTGAGGGAACAAAAGTTATTTCTTTGGGCTTTGCTTATGAATTTTGGAAGAAGTTGGAATATATTTATGAAGGAAATGATAGAGTGAAATTGACAAAGAAGCTGACGACAAAGCGTAGATATGAGAATTTGAAAATGGAAGAAGGTGAAGATATTGCAAGCTATTTCTAAAGAGTTGATCTAGCGGCAAATGAAGTTAGGAATCAAGGGGGCACTTTGGCTGATGAAGATATAATAGAAAATATTCTAATGACCTTACCAGAGTGTTACAGTGATAAGGTTTCAGTTATTGAGGAAACATATGATCCTAAGAAATATACTAAAGAACAACTATTTGGTACCTTGAATACATTTGAGATGAGGAAGTTTGGAAAGAAAGAGGAAAAGACAAAAACAACATTTAAAGCAACAAAGACTGAAGATGATCTAGATAGTGATGGTTCAGATGAGTTGGAATCAAACTTTACAAGGAATTTGAAGAAAGGTACTGGTAAGTATAAAGGTATGTTTCCCTTTAAATGTTTTAATTGTAGTAATATTGGTCATTATGCTTCAAGATGTATGAATAGAGCTATACACAAGAAGAACAAAGATCATAAAGATAGAAAGGATAAGAAATTAAAAAATTTGTATTATGTTAGAGAAGAAGTTGGAATTTGTAATGATGAATCTGATTATGAGGGTGATGATAATGAATTCTTGTTCTTAGCTTTGGAGAATAAATCTGTGTTTGCTAAATCTAGAAAATGTGCAAGAAAAGGTGATTCAGAGAACAAGAAGGATGAGATGGAAGGTACTTTGGTCACCACCTTTCATGCTAGATAGGATGAAGACTATTGGATGATTGATAGTGGATGTTCTAATCACATGACCGAAGATAAAAGTAAGCTCACTAAACTTGAAAAGTATGACGGTGGTTTGGTCATGTTTGGTGATGATCTGGAGCAAATATTGTTGGGAAAGGTACAATTAGTTTTTATGGAACACACAACACTGATGATGTATATTATGTAAAGAACCTAAGGCATAACCTTTTGAGTGTTGGAAAGATGTGTAGCAAAGGTTTTAAACTTGTGTTTTAGGATAATAATTGTGAGATCAGAAAAGGATATGGAGCTATGGTTGCTGTAGGAAGAACTCATGGAAATATCTACCAGCTTAAGGGTGTTGATGATCAGGGCCTTGTATCTCAGGTTAATGAAAGTTGACTATGGCATCGAAGAATCAGACATGTAAACTTTGATAATTTGGTCAAGATTATTTCAAGAGACATTGTATGAGGTTCGCCTAAAATCATAAAGCCTGATAATACTATTTGCGAAAGTTGTCAGTTAGGGAAACATACAAGATGCAATTTCAAAGGAAAAGAGCAATCTACCACCAAAATGTTGGAATTAATCCATATAGACCTCTGTGGTCCTACTAGAACAAGAAGCCTAAATGGTGACAGGTATTTCGTGCTCCTTATTGATGATTATTCTTGAATGATATGGGTTGCTTTTCTTAGAGAAAATACTTAGGCTCTAGATAGGTTTAAAGTGTTCAATGCAAGAGTAGAAAATGAAGTGAACCTAAGAATCAAATGTTTGAGATATCATAGAGGTGGATAATTCACTTCTAGTGAGTTTAATGCATTTTGTGAAGAGCATGGCATAAAGAGACACTTTTCTGCTCCTAGAACCCCTTAGCATAATGGAGTGGTTGAGCGAAAGAACCGAACTATATAGGAAGCTGCACGAACCATGATGAAAGAAGAAAATGTACCTGATTTGTACTAGAGAGAGGCAATGGACACCGTTGTTTATGTTCGTAATAGAGTTCAAATCAGAGGCAACATCACAAAGATTCCTTATGAGTTATGGACTGGTAAGGCTCCTATTGTGAAATACATTAAGGTGTTTGGAAGCAAATGTTACATTAAAAGAGATGATGAGAATCTTGGGAAGTTTGATGCTAGATGTGATGAAGGGATTTTCCTTGGATATTCAACTACTAGCAAAGCATATAGATGCTTTAATAAGGGATTGAGGAAGATTGTTGAGAGTGCTAATGTGAAGGTTGATGAGGATATGCACAGACCTATTGAGATAAGTGAAGTTGAACCAGATGATCCTATTTGTGCACCAGTACTTTAAGAAAATAAGGAAGAGGAAGAAGAATAGACTAAAGAAGAAGAAAATGAACCAAAACTTGTTCCTAAGACTCCTAAGTATTTCTAGAAGAATCATCCAGAGGAACAAATAATTGGAGATAAGAGTGAAGGTGTGAAGACAAGAAGTAAAGTAGCAGTTGAGGTAAATCCTTGTTTACTTTCTAAAATAGAACCTAGTCTATGCGTGAAGCATGTGAAGATGAGAGTTGGGTTAGAGCTATGAAAGAAGAGTTACAAAAAATAAAGAAGAATCAAACATGTGAATTGGTTCCTAGACCTATGAATAAGAATGTAATTGTTTCAAAGTGGGTGTTCAAGAATAAGTTGAATGAAAATGGTGAAGTTATAAGAAACAAAGCAAGAATTGTATGCAAGGGATACTCACAAGTTGAAGGCATAGAATTTGAAGAGACATTTTCCCCAGTGGAAAGAATGGAAGCTATTAGGATGTTTTTGGAATTTTCTTCCCACAAGGATTTAAAAGTATATCAGATGGATGTCAAGTCCGCATTCCTGAATGGTGAAATGGAAGAAGAAGTATACATGGAACAACCTGAAGGATTTCAGTTATCAGACAAACTTGATATGGTTTGTAAGTTGAAAAAGGCACTGTATGGACTGAAACAAGCTCCAAGAGCATGATACACAAGATTGGGTAGATACCTGACATAGCAAGGATTCAAAAAATGTTCTACTGACAACAATCTTTACTTCAAAGTGCAAGGTAACAAAATGTTGATAATGGTAGGATATGTTGATGATATTATCTTTCGAGGAAATCAAGGTATGTTTAAGAGATTTGTAGAGGAAATGCAAAAAGAATTTGAAATGTCCATGATTGGTGAGTTGAATTTATTTCTTGGTCTTCAAGTAAATCAAACTAATAAGGGGATATTCATTTCACAATCGAAATATGTGAAAGAGTTGTTAAAGAAGTTTGGAATGGATGACTCCAAACTGGTTAGTACTGTTAAAAGGTGCAAGACAATTGAGAGGGGGGTGAATCAGTTGTCACCAAATTTAAACTCAAAAAATCAACACTTATCAATTCCACAACCACACTATTCAGTTATTAAATATGGACATGAATTGCAGATAATATAAAGTAAAATCAACATAATGAACACCAGATTTTATGTGGAAAACCCAATCAAGGAAAAACCACAATGAGGATTAAGTCACAATATAAAGAGATAGAAAAACCAAATACAAAGGCTCACTACCAAGGACTCACTACGTAGAAGAGGACTCACTATCCAGATACAAAGGCTCATTTCCTATAGAATGGACTCATTGTCCAATAGGGGGGCTCACTGCCTATAGACACAAAAGAAAACAAAAGATCCACCACAAAAATTTACACACACATCCGTAGCCTTGATAAAAAAATTACAGAATCCTTCAGCTCACTGCCTTCAAGAATCTAACACAATGAAGTATTGCTGCCTCAACTCACTTTTTCACAACTCTACTCTACACTTGTGGCTTACTTCATTACTTTAAATCATCCAAATATTTGCATCTCGATTTGCATTTATACCATCTTCAACCTTGGAAACTTTCTTCAAGGTCAGCCACATAAGCTTCATTTCATAAATTCAAATTAGGTTAGAAACTAAACATTCCATGGTGGAAAGGAATGAGAGAAAACCAATTCAATACTTAATCAAGACAAAAAACAATGTCTCAGATCAACCACATGCTTTCTTAAATAAATTTAATTCTTCATATGAAGTGTAAACACCAGATCGGAAAAACCTAATGAAAACACAAATGAACATTGAAGTACATGCTTCCTAGCAAGAAGATAACACACAGATGGTGTAACACACTTCATACTGCATGAGAACACATCTCAGGTTCTTTCAGATACATCCAGAGCATGTGTAACAACCTTCAAACACGTAACTCTTTCCATCAATCCATCTAGATTGTGCAAACACATACAACTTTGAAACTCAACTTTTTGGATCACCAACTTACAAACAACTTTTCCAGAACCTAGAGAGCACCATTACAAGACATATTATAGATCCACAAGATCTAAAACAAAATAGCGGAGGATTGTAGAGCAGAAAAATTTCTCCCATTCCATAGAAAAACAACTCTGCTAGAATAGTTCACACACGGGTGAACACAACTTTCACATTCCATCAAACCAAAAGCTACAAATTAGTAGATATCACCATTGGATCATCACCAACAACCCTTCAGATCCGCACAAGAATAGGATCAACATAGGAGAAACACAGTGCACATACCAGAGCACATTCTGAACACTTACATATCTTTGACTTCACTCTTTATTAATTTTCTCAAAAGAACTTGGAAACCCATTATTTCAACACATTTGCAACATCATAAAGATAGCTCCATGTACTCACAACATCTCAATAGTATCTCAACTATACATGCAGAATTTGCAACATACTAAACTGTGTTGACATCAATGACAACATTAATGACAACACCACAAAATTTTCTCATACTTGCAACAATCTCCCCCTTTGTCATTGATGGCAACACATGATGTGAAAAACCATCAAAGACAACAATCTACACAATATTCCAAGAGAACACCTTTTATTCCTTTTCTTACCATTTTTCACATGTCTCTCTCCCCCTTTGACATCAATGAAAAAGATAAAAAGCTCTGATTAATCCCCCTTAGGATTACACCCATTCAACTCATACTGCAACAATGAAAACTTTTCTACTCCCCCTGCAGAGTAGACCCATTCATTAGTCTAGATAAATAAAGAATCTATGAATTCACTAGACTAATGCACCTCCATGTGCACCTATTTCGAAGGGAAAATGACCCCCAACCCCTCCCTAAGATACTCAAAAGTATCCTTCAGAAGAGCCTTAGTGAATATATATGCAATTTGTTCCTTTGTTGACACATACTCCAACCTGACTTCATTCTCCAACACCTTCTCTCCCAAGAAATGATATCTGATAGATATTTGTTTTATTCTTGAATGCATCACCAGATTCTTTGAAATATTTATAGCACTTGTGTTATCACAGAAAATAGGAATAGTCTCGTCACATATCACTCCAATATCTTTTAGAGTTTGCTTCATCCACAAAATGTGTGTGTAGCAAGATGCTACAACAATATATTATGCCTTTGTAGTGGATAAAGAAATCGAGTCTTGTTTCTTACTCAACCAAGAAACCAATCTTCCACCAAGAAAGAAAGCACCTCCACTGGTACTCTTTTGGTCATCCACACAACTAGCCCAATCTACATCAGTATAAGCACTCAAGGTGAAATCAACATTCTTAGGATACTGTTGTGCACTTTTCACACACACTCCTCACCAAAGGCGGGGACCCTCTTTTTGCTTACTTCGATTGAAATATTCTCCTTTAGGGTTTGGTTTCTTGGAATTTTGGCTTGGCTTCACCCTAAAATTCAGTGTCTTATCTGCACTTGAGGTGTCTTTGCAACATATTCATCAGAGTTTGGGTCTTAGAAGTTTGCCTCAACTCAGAGTTTCACCCAAGGGCTAGAATTGTCTAAGTCAGGAGAGGCCCGAGAAATTCGAGCTCCATCAGATTTCTCAAGGTTTAGTTCGTCCAAAGATTCTGACCTACCTTGGATTTCCCGGCTTGAACTCATTTTGGATTATCCAAGCTCCCTCGCATTCCCCGAACTCTAATATGTCCAAAAATTTCACCTCCCCTCAGATTTTCCGAATCCTTCCCATGGTTGTATTTCCATGCTGTTGTTTCTTTGTCAGTTTCTATTTTTGTTCTTCTTGAGGGAACATTAATGCTTGATTTGATTTATTTCATTTAAAATCTAAGGTTCTTGAGATTAATTTGCTGTGCTAACGCTATCTTGGAAAATCGAATTCTCAATCACTACAATTGTTTTGATCATTTTGCAGAGATGTGTGAGAAAGCTGGTTTATATATGCTTGCGCATTTTAGGGTCTTTTATTTGCAGTTCACTTCTTTGATTTCCAAATTTGACTGATTCTGAAAGTTGATTTGACAATTGAGTTTTCATGTATTTCATTGCACGATTATGAGTCACATGATAATGGAATCATGCTACATATTGGTTTAACAGAGATCATAATCTAAGTCTTAGCATGGCTAACTTGATGATAAAGTGAAATTTGATCATATCCCCTGTTGGTATGAATTAAGGTTTTGTATTTCGGCTCTAATCACTTTGTAGGTACAATGTAGTTATTAAAACAAGCAATATGAGTTTTGAGATGATTTCAGAGAATCCATCTAAGGTCGAATTCCCCGAAGAGTCAAAATCCCCTAAACTGGAAATTCCCCAAAGCTCCTGAATTTCTAAGGAAAATTCACAAGATCGGCAAGGTCAATATTTCATAATAATGCCAAATGTGTGATACTGTGGGTTATGATTGCTGCCTAGAGACAATTCTTAAAGGATGATTAGTTGGCATCTTGAAGATTGTGAATGATGTAACTTATTTTCAATGGTAATAATGATTTCATTGCCGAAAGGGAAGGATGACTGATTAAAATCATCCACCTATTTCAAAGTGTTAGGTTTGTACAAGATGAGTATGTTGCGAATGAGCGCTTCACACAGACCATAGGATTCTGCAATAACCATATGGTGATTAAGCTAGTAGTTTAATACTTGGAATCAAAGAAATGATGATTCAAATGATGAAAAGGGGCCACCATTGTTTGCATATGCGAATTTGGGAGACCAGTGATGATGAATCATTATCAAGCCAGAAATCGATAGGTGATATAAGAACATGATGTGAATGATCAGTTGATCTGTGTGGTTCCATCTGGGGACTCCTCTGCATCACCTGTCATAGGACAGATGACTACTTTGAATAAATAATGATTGCATTGGATAATTCTAAAGGATTGAAAATAATGGTTTTGTCAGCCAGGTGGTGTTCGCTGTAAAAGATAAATAAACAAGGTTGTAAACTCAGAAAGCATGCAAAGAAAGAGGAGTGTGTGAATTTTGCATTGCCAATGTTTGATGGGAGAATGATAAGGCATGGGTGATGGTTCAGATAGTGGTATGAATCCCACAAATTCAATAGGACGTGACTTGTTTTCAATCTAGGTTAGTGCAACAAAAGGTTTTCATTGTGTGCAGAAAGAATTTCTTGCACTCCTAAGCACGAAGATGAGTAGATCATGCATCTTAAAGGGTAGATCATAAATTCAATGGAAGGGTAGATCATTCTGCCCATGGATGTAATAGGTCAAAGCTATAAGGAACAAAGGAATGATTTTCATAAATTCCATGCTTAGGGATTAAGGGTTTTGATCTGCAGTACACGAATGATGATCATGGGTTTGCATCAAAGGGGTGCAAATATGTTCAATGTGTTGATTCATGAGGCCAATATTGAAGTACTTTGTTAAGAAAGGATGAATGGTGGAATCACTAAATCCACTGTATCATTAATCACGAAAAAATCAAGGAAATTAAGAAATTTCGTGCATGTGAGAAATACCTGAAGCAGTGAGTCTCGGAGATTCCATCAAATAACAGATTTTTTGAGAGAAATGAAGTTCAAAAAATCCAAGTATAGGAGAATTTTCCAAAGGAACGACATTTAGAAAATCCAGACCATGGTGGATTACTCAAAGAATATTGAATCTGTGAGCCTTCAAAAATCCTGAAGTATAGAATGATCGGAGAATTCACCGTCGGGAGGATTACGCGAAAGAAATTAATTTCAAAAAATCCATCACTCAAAGAATTTCTTGAGGTTCTCAAATCCATTAAAGTCTAAAATTTGTAAAGACATGGGTTCAAGTATTTCATTACACCAAGGATTTTGAGAGATATTAGAAATCCATAGAATTAGTTATATACATAGCATGGCGTGATGTGGTTTCTTCGGTCGTGGTGAAAGGCTTCAATGCATTATTCGAAAGGGGAGACTCATGGAGTTCATGATACTCAAATCAATCCTCTGCATAATAGTTTGTACAAACTTGTGCACTCTAGAAAATAATGGTCTGAAATTGTAATTTGGATGCATCATCACTCAACGTAAACTGCTCATGGGTATTTTTGTAAAAAGGTCTTCATAATCATCATTCATGGAAAGGGTTATCAGAAAGTGTGACTTTGGGTAAAAAATGTATAATGGCGCGAGGTGGTGTAGCTCGGTATAATGGTTGTAAATATGCAGGGTCCACCCAATAGTTCATTGAAAGGTGTAGACTCCATCATATGATGTAATGGTAGGTTGTGGGCATTCAAATGGCGTTGCATAAATTTACCAACACAAATGTTTCATGATGGAGTAAACGATTAAATAATGGCATTTAAAGAGCATCTTGCAGACTGTCAAATGATCATCCTCCTGTATGTTGTTGGCCATAGATCAAGGCCGAGGATTCAAAATTTTCAGAGATATAGCCATTTTGGGTGTGTAATATGTTTAAGACTCCTTATGGAAAATATGCGATGAGAATGAAGAAGCAGTCATTGTTTATCAGAGGAAAAAAGATGCATAATGAAATCAAGTCTCCAAAGAAGATTCATCAAAAGTATGATTGTTCGGGTAATTTGGTCTTCCTTGGATTTTTTGAGAGGATGATTTTTCGGGTAATCCACTCTATAGAAGATTCTCCAAAAAGGTGAAATCCCCGAATCCATAAGGCACTTGAATTCCAACACCAACATGCACGATTTATCACTTAAAAGAAAATGATATGTTGTGTGGGTGGCCATTGCTTGAAGTAGGATTTTGATGGTGATTGCTATATTGATTCGAGGTTTTAATGGAGTAGACCAATATGTAGTCACCTATATATTGACATTAAAGAATTGGGGTGGCTTGGGAATGCTTCTTCGTTAATATGGAGATCTCCAGGGTTTGGGAGTCACATTGGAACTTGCAAGATGGCGCAAATGTTTGGATTGTTCCGTTTTGGTGTTTCATCAACAATGAAAATAATGGATCTAGACAAAATTTTATTTCTTTGAGGAAAACATAGAAATGACATTAGAGTGTCTGAATGACAAAGAAAAGGTACAAAGTGGATCAAGGAGTATTATAGTTTGAAGAAAATCATATTCGCAAGAGGTTTGTAGTGGTGTACATTGAAAGTATGGTGCATGATACTCAAAGTATCGATCATATACATTAAGTCTATAGAAATCTATTTGCTAAGAATGTTCAATTCACAGAAGTTAGTCGCAACCTTTGGTGAGGCCATTGTCAATGATGAGAATCATGAAATTCACGTGGAGATAAAAGAAAAGTTTGGAAGCATATTCAGGAGAATCCGTGTTGATGGGGATATAGTATGGGAAATCCGAAGAGGGTTTGCGTGTGAAGTACAAATGGAGGATTGACCATCAAAAGAGTCGATGGCATGTGGGGATGTTGTTTATTTAATTTCGATGATTTCTCTAGGTATATGAAGGTACAAATTTATTTCGAATAAATTGGGGTTGTTTTTGTTGAACGACTAAGTGGAGGAAATGGAATTCACATTTTATGATTTGAGACAAAATTATATTCCATGCAAGGTTGGCAATGTTTTTTAATATCCATTGGAAATATTTTATTTCCCGATTTTGACTCGAGCAAATGTCCATTTTATGCTAATCATATGATTAAGTATGGATCTTCATGCTCGAGGCTTCTATTGAAGAAAAATGAAATATAAAACTTGGCAAAAGGAAGAAGGATGCAGTTAGTTTATTTGGAGAAAACATATTAAATAATCGATCAAGGGAAATAATTGAAGGAATTATTGATATAAGGTGGTCTCTATTGTCGTGATAGGAAATTGCATTCCACGATAGTATGCAATGAATGCATAGCATTAATCACTCATCATTAGTTGTGAGGATGGCAAGTTCTGTCACAGGGACTTCTGAGTAGCAACACCGAATTGTGGTGGAGTCATGATTTATGGAAGAATGTCTTTTAATTGAGTAAGAAAATGGTATATAATTCTTGAAGCTCTCTTGAGTAATAAAATGGAGTTAGTGGTCATGAAATATGGATGCAGATTTAGAGAACAATAAGGAAAAAGGGATCAAAGAATGTTGAAATGAGTGAATTCACGATTTGTAGATGTTATTATGCTAAGTACTTTGAATCTTTTATTTATAAATTGTCATCATGGTGACATTTGACTGTTATAAATAATGACCTTGTTTATCATTGATTCATACATACTAAATAGGCATTTAAGCTTCATGTTTTAAATATTTGGTTTTCTTTGTTTAAGCCTCATTTTCTAGTTTTTCAATTGACAAGTTGATCTTTGTATATCTATGTTCATAGGTCAAATGCGTATAATTATAGTTGGTGGGCAAGTCAGCATCTAGGATGTTTATTCTATTTAAATGATCAAGTTGCCTAGGACATTGTATCAAAATGGTAAATTAAGTTACCAAATGAAGTTGCTAAACAATCTCGCATATGGAAGCACGCCAAAGGGGAGGAATTCAAATTGTTCAAGATATCCCACATATGGAGATGTGTCAAACTCTATGTATTTCCAAGAGGGTTCCCTAATTGCAACTACAACTTAAACATTAATGGGAAACACACATAAGAATCCATGCCACCAACTAGGCTAACTAGAGGAGATTTCTGGAGGACATATGAACCTATTTCTTTCATCCAATTAGGATTTTTGTTGATGACAAGCTAGCAAAATGATTTTTTTATCATTTCTCCAAAATTGTAACTAAATGTATCCCATTGAATGATGATGTTCCAAGGATTGTAAAACCCTAATGTAATAGCTTGATGCTTCTAAAAGTGTAATTGCAACCATTGGATGAAGTAAATCTTGGCCTTTGATTCAAAAATGTAATATCTATAAAAGGCCAGTGCCTTCTCACTTGTAAGAGGTTAGACCAGGTTAGAATAGTAGATTAGAAGTTGTAGGAAGCCAAAATTGGCTAAAGTTGGGAGTTAGATTATGTAAGCGAGTAGCTATAGGAGAGGAGAGAAACTGGAAATTGTTATGTAATGCTAGAGAAGTTAATGCAATTGGGTCATTATTTGGTGAACTTTGTGTTGATCTTCAATAGTTTATGGTTTCTTGTTCTTGATTCTCAGTAGTAGATGTTAGATGTTAGATTTCAGTTCCTTTGCAATGATGATAAAGTGTGAATGTGTTGATTGATATCTAGTCCATACTTTTGGAAATTTTCTGATTGTAGGTTGTTGTGTAAAGTTAGTATGGGCCTCATTTTTTGCTTAGTTCAACTATGGATGCTTGTTTAAATTGCACCAGTTATTATGTATGTGGATGAATATTCATAGTCTGAAAATATTTTGATTTCCTTAGAAGATTGAATGATTTTTATGTAGTTGTAGGCTTGTCCTTGATCAAGCAGAGACTAGTTTTATTGGGGATCATTCCATTTGCAACATTCATCATTGTTGTGATTGATCTTAGGAGTTAGTTTAGAATCTCTCTCAACCCTTCTCTTTTGCTATTTATTTATATCTAGGTTAGTTTTAGGATTGAAAGCATCACCATATGGTTACATTTGATGAAAGTACTCTTCCAACATTGTTCATTTGTAAGGTCCCTTGTGATTACTAGCATTTTCACATTATCATTAAGTTGTTTTTGCATTGTCAAGACCTAACATTAGAGACCTTGGGGTTATCTCTTAAGGCTTGCTAATAGAGTTTTACCTTTCAAGAGAGATATGATACTTGTATTTTGTCTCAGTTGTTGTTGTGCATAAAACACCATCAACAGATACCATAGGCCATAATCCAATTGACCTTTAAGATATATGAATATCCTCTTTACAACTGTAACATGTGCCTCTTTAGGATATACTTGAAATATGGAAACTAAACATACTCCATGCATAATATCCAGTCTGGTAGCAGTAAGATACAACAACCCACCAATCATAGATTTGTATTTTCTTTGATTAGCTTTAACAAATTCATCATCTCTACTCAGCTTACATCCAGTTACCATAGAAGTACTAACCGGTTTGGAGTCATCCATTCCAAACTTCTTTAACATCTCTTTCACATATTTTTATTGTGAAATGAATATCCCTTTATTAGTTTGATTTTCTTGAAGACCAAGAAATAAATTCAACTCACCAATCATGGACATTTCAAATTATTTTTGTATTTCTTCTACAAATCTTTTACACATGCCTTCATTTCCACCAAAGATGATATCATCAACATATACTATCACTATCAACATTTTGTTACCTTGCACTTTTAAGTAAAGATTGGTTTTAGCAGAGCCTTTATTGAATCCTTTTTTTGTCAGGTATCTATCCAATCTTACATACCAAGCTCTGGGAGCTTGCTTCAGTCCATACAATTCCTTCTTCAACTTACATACCATATCTGGTTTGTCTGATAACTGAAATCCTTGAGGTTGTTCCATGTATAATTCTTCCCCCAATTCACCATTCAGGAATGCTGACTTGACATCCATCTGATATACTTTGAAATCCTTGTGGGCATAAAATTCCCAAAAAATCCTAATAGCTTCCATTCTAGCCATAGGGGAAAATGTTTCTTCAAAATCTATGCCTTCAACTTGTGAGTATTCCTTGCATACAAGTCTTGCTTTTTTTCTTATAACTTCACCATTTTTATTCAACTTATTCCTGAACACCCATTTTGAACCAATAATATTCTTATTCACGGGTCTAGGAACTAATTCCCGTGTCTAATTCTTTTCTATTTGATATAACTCTTCTTTCATAGCTCTAACCCAACTCTCATCTTGACATGATTCACATATAGATTTAGGTTCTATTTTAGAAAGTAAATACATATTTACCTCAGCTACTACTTTACTTCTAGTCCTCACACCTTCACTCTTATCTCCAATTATCTATTCCTCTGGATGATTCATCTGCACATACTTAGGAGTCTTAACAGTAGGTTCTGGGATTTCTTCTTCTTCTTCCCTGAGGTTGTTCCATGTATACTTCTTCCTCCAATTCACCATTTAGGAATGCTGACTTGACATCCATCTGATATAATTTGAAATCCTTGTGGGCATAAAATTCCAAAAAAATCCTAATAGCTTCCATTCTAGCCATAGGGGAAAATGTTTCTTCAAAATCTATGCCTTCAACTTGTGAGTATTCGTTGCATACAAGTCTTGCTTTTTTTCTTATAACTTCACCATTTTCATTCAACTTATTCTTGAACACCCATTTTGAACCAATAATATTCTTATTCATAGGTCTAGGAACTAATTCCCATGTCTAATTCTTTTCTATTTGTTGTAACTCTTCTTTCATAGCTCTAACCCAACTCTCATCTTGACATGATTCACATATAGACTTAGGTTCTATTTTAGAAGTAAATACATATTTACCTCAGCTACTACTTTATTCTAGTCCTCACACCTTCACTCTTATCTCCAATTATCTGTTCCTCTGGATGATTCATCTGCACATACTTAGGAGTCTTAACAGTAGGTTATGGGATTTCTTCTTCTTCTTCTTCAATATCTGTTCCTCTAGATTCTTCTTCTTCTTCTTCTTCTTCCTCTTCTTCCTCTTCTTCCTCTTCTTCTTCCTCTTCTTCTTCCTCTTCTTCCTCCTCTTCCTCTCCTCTTCATCAGGTTCCTTCACTTATCTCAATAGGTCTGTGCATGTCCTCATCAACTTTAACATTAGCAATCTCAACAATCTTCCTCAATCTTTTATTGAAGCATCTATATACTTTGCTGGTAGTAGAGTACCCAAGAAAAATTCCTTCATCACATCTAGCATCAAACTTCCAAAGATTTTCATCATCTCTTTTAATGTAATATTTACTTCCAAATACCTTAAAGTACTTCACAGTAGGACTCTTAACAGTCCATAACTCAAAAGGAGTCTTTGTGTTGTTGCCTCTAATCTGAACTTTGTTAAGAACATAAACAATAGTGTGTATTGCCTCTCTCGAGTACACATTAGGTACATTTGATTCTTTCATCATGGTTCTTGTAGCTTCTTGTACCATCTGGTTTTTCCTCTCAACTACTCCATTCTGCTGAGGGGTTCTTAGAGCATAAAACTATCTTTTTATGCCATGCTCTTCACAAAATGTATTAAATTCACTAGAAATGAATTCTCCACCTCTATAAGATCTCAAACATTTGATTCTCAAGTTCACTTCATTTTCCACTCTTGATTTGAACACTTTAAACCTATCTAGAGCCTATCTTTTCTCTAAGAAAAGTGACCCATGTCATTCGAGAATAATCATCAATAAGAAGCATGAAATAACTGTCACCATTTAGGCTTCCTATTCTAGTCAAACCACAAAGATCAATTAGAATTAATTCCAGCATCTTGATAGTAGATTTCTCTTTTCCCTTAAAACTGCATCTTGTTTGTTTCCCCAACTGACAACTTCTATAAATAGTATTAGCAGGCTTTGTGATTCTAGGCAGACCTTAGACAACATCTCTTGAACTGATCCTAACCAGATTATCAAAGTTTACATGTCCCATTCTTTGGTGCCACAACCAACTTTCATTGACTTGAGATACAAGACACTAACCATCAACACCCTTAAGCTGATAGTTGTTTCCATGAGTTCTCCTTCCTGCAACAACCATATCTTAAGATTCTTTTCTGATCTCGTAGGTATTATTTTGAAACACAAGTTTAAAACCATTGCTACACATCTTTCCAACACTCAAAAGGCTATGCCTTAAACCCTTTACATAATATGCATTATCAATGCTCTGTATTCCATCAAAACTAATTGTACCTTTCTCAACAATCTTTGCTCCCAAATCATCACCAAACATGACTAGACCACCATCATACTTTTCAAGTTTAGAAAACTTAATTTTATCTTTGGTCATGTGATTAGAGCATTCATTGTCAATCACCCAGTAGTCTTCATCCCATCTAGCATGAAAGGCAGTGACCAAAGTACCTTCCATCTCATTCTTTTTGTTCTTTGGAACATTCTTTCTTGCACATTTTCCAGGGTTAGCAGACATAGATTTATTCTCGAAAGCTAAAAAAAAGCATTCCCTATCATCACCCTCATAATCAGATTCATTATCAGAGATTCTGGATTCTTCTTTAACATAATACAACTTTTTTATATTTCTTACCATTTCTATCCTTATCTTTATGATCCTTTTTCTTCTTATGTATAGCTCTATTCAGACATCTTGAAGCATAATGACCAATATTACCACAACTAAAACATTTAAAGGGAAACATACCTTTATACTTACCAGTACCTTTCTTTAACTTCTTGGTAAAATTCGCTTCTAACTCATCAGAACCATCACTATCTGGATCATCATCAGTCTTTGTTGCTTTAAATGTTGTTTATGTCTTTTCCTCTTTCTTTCCAAACTTTCTCATTTCAAATGTTGTCAAGGTGCCAAATAGCTCTTCTTTAGTGTATTTCTTAGGATCATACATTTCTTCAATAACTGAGATCTTAGCACTGTAGCACTTAGGTAGGGTTATTAGGATCTTCTCAATTATATATTCATTAGTTAGTTTTCCCCCTTGATTCCTAACATCATTTGCTGCAAATTCAACCCTCTGGAAATAGCTTGCAAAATCTTCACCTTCTTCCATTTTCAAATTCTCATATCTGTGCTTTGCCATCAACTTCTTTGTCAATTTCACTCTGTCATTTCCTTCATAAATATCCTCCAAATTATTCCAAACTTGATAAGCAGTGTCCAAAGAAAGAACCTTAGTTCACTTAGTTTTAGACAGAGCACTGAAAATAGCATACCTCACCTTCCCATTTTCATCATAAGCAGAAACCTCATCTGCAGTAATAAGACCACTATATTCTCTCATTATCACTTTCTAGTATTGTAACCAGGAGAAATAATATATTCTCTCATTATCACTTTCTAGTCACTATAATTAGATCCATCAAACATAGGGATCACTAACATATGCGCCATTGGATCTTCCTTAAGTGGTTAAGCTCCACACCAAGGAACCAAAGCTTTGATATCAATTGTTAAAAGGTTCAAGACAACTGAGAGTGGGGGGGTGAATAAGTTGTCACCAAATTTAAACTCAAAACTTCAATACTTGTCAATTCCACAACCACACTATTCTATTATTAAGTATGAACATGAAATGTAGATAACAAAAAGCAAAATCAACACAATGAACACCATATTTTTTGTTGAAAACCCAATAAGGGAAAAACCATGGTGAGGATTAACTCACAATATAAAGAGATAGCAAAAATGAATACAAAGGCTCACTATGAAGGGCTCACTGTCCAAAAGAGGACTCATTGTCCAGATACAAAGGCTCACTACCTATAGAAAGGAGTCACTGTCCAATAGGGAGGCTCACTGCCTCCAGATACAAAAGAAAAAAAAAAGATCCACCACAACAATTTACACACACATCCGTAGCCTTGATCAGAAGATTGCAGAATCCTTCAACTCATTGCCTTCAGGAATCTAACACAATGAAGTAATGCTACCTCAACTCACTTTTGCACAACTCTTCTCTGCACTTGTGGCTTACTTCGTTACTTTGCATCATCCAAATCTTCGCATCTTGATTTGCAGTTAAACCATCTTCAACCTTAGAAACTTTCTCCAAGGTCGGCCACATAAGCTTCATTTCATAAATTCAAATTTGGTTCTAAATTCAACATTACCGTGGTGGAAAGGAATGAGAGTGGACATATTCAATACTTAACCAAGACCAAAAATAACATCTTAGATCAACCACATGCTTCCTTATATAAGTTTAATTCTTCATATGAAGTGTAAACACCATGTCATCCAAATCTAATGAAAACACAATGGAACATTGAAGTACACACTTCCGAACAAGAAGATAACATGTGGATGACGTAACATGCTTTATCATGCACAAGAACACATCTTATGTTCCTTCAGATACATCTATAGCAAGTGTAACAACCTTTGAATCCAAAACTCTTTCCATCAGTCCATCCGGACTGTGCAAACACATACAACAACTCTAAAACTCAACTTTTCAAATCACCAACTCACAAACAACTTTTCCAGAACCTAGAGAACACCATTAGAAGACATATTACAGATCCACAAGACCTAAAACAAAATAGTGAAGGACTATGGAGTAGACACATTTATCCTAGTCCACAAAAAAACAAATCTGTGAGAACAATTCACACACCGGTGAACACAACTTTCATATTCCATCAAACCAGAAGCTACAAATTAGTAGATATCACCATTAGATCATCACCAACAACCCTTCAGATCCACGCAAGCATAGGATCAACATGGGAGAAATGTAGAGCACATACCGGAGCACATTCTGAACACTTCCATAACTCTGACTTAACTCTTTATTAATTTTCTCAAAAACACTTGGAAACCCATCATTTCAGCACATCTGCAACATCATAAAGATAGCTCTATGTACTCACAACATCTCAATAGTATCACAAGTTTACATGCACAATCTACATTATATTGAACTGTGTTGAAATCAATGACAACATTAATGACAACACCACCAAACTTGCTCATACTTTTAACAAGTACTCCTATGGTGATCAGATGTAAGTTGAGTAAATATGATGAATCTACTAAAACTGATTAGAGTAAATACATATCTATGATTTGTGGACTGCTATACCTTATTGCTACTAGACTGGATATCATGCATGTAGTATGTTTAGTTGCCAAATTTCAAGTAGAACCTAAAGAAGCACATGTTACAGCTATAAAGAGGATATTCAGATATCTTAAAGGTACACTGAATTATGACTTATGGTATCCTAAGGATACTGATTTCACTTTAAGTGCTTATATTGATATAGATTGGGCTAGTTGTGTGGATGACCAGAAGAGTACCAGTGGTGGTGATTTCTTTCTTGGTGAAAGATTAGTTTCATGGTTAAGTAAGAAACATGATTCGGTTTCTTTATCCACTGCAAAAGTAGAGTATATTGCTGCAACATTTTGCTACGCAAAGGTTTTGTGGATGAAGCAAACACTGAAGGATATTGGAGTGATATGTGATGATCCTATTCCTATCTTATGTGAAAATACAAGTGCTATAAACATTTCAATGAATCTGGTAATGCATTCAAGAACAAAACATATATCTATTAGATAGAATTTCCTGAGAGAGAAGGTATTGGAGAATAAAGTCGGGCTGGAGTATGTGTCTACAAAGGAAAAGATTGCAAATATATTTACTAAGGCTCTTCCAAAGGATAATTTTGAGTATATTAGGGAGATGTTGGGGGTCATTGGTCCTCTGAACTAGGTGCACATGGAGGTGCATCAGTCCAGTGGATCCATAGATTCTTCATTTATCTTGACTGATGAATGGGTCTACTGCATAGGGGGAGTAGAAAGTTTTCATTGTTGTAGTATGAGTTGTATGGGTGTACTCCTAAGGGGGAGTGACCAGAGCTTTTGATCTTTTCCATTGATTTCAAAAGGGGAGAGAGAGTCATGTCAAAAGTAGTAGAAGAGGAAGAGAAGGTCTTTTCCTAGAATATTGAGAATGCAACAATGTTGTGTAGGTTGTCTAATCTGAAAATAAAGGAGAGTGTTGTCTTTGATGGTTTTTCACATAATGTGTTGCCATCAATGAAAAAGGGGGAGATTGTTGCAAGTATGAGAAAGTTTGGTGGTGTTGTCATTGATGTCAACATGGTTCAGATTGTGCATGTATAGTTGAGATGCTATTGAGATGTTGTGAGTACATGGAGCTATCCTTATGATCTTGTAGATATGTTGAAATGATGAGTTACTAAGTGCTTTTGAGAAAATTAATAAAGAGTGAAGTTAGAGTTATGTATGTGTTCAGAATGTGCTCTGGTATGTGCTCTATGTTTCTTCTATATTGATCCTATGCTTGTGTGGATCTGAAGGGTTGTAGTTGGGGATTTTTTGGTGACAGCTCCTGATTTGTAGCTTCTAGATTGATGGAGTGTGAAAGTTGTGTTCATCGGCGTGTGAATTGGTTTGGTAGAGTTGCTTGTCTGTGGATTGAGAGAAATGTTTCTACTCCACATTTCTCCATTGATTTTTTTTAGGTCTTGCAGATATGGAATATGTCTCGTAATAATGTTCTCCGGGTTTTGGAAGATATGTTTGTGGTTTTGTGCTCTAGAAGTTGAGTTTCAGAGTTGTATGTGTTTACACAATCCAAATGGACTATTGCAAGGTGTTATGTGTTTGAAGGTTGTTGCACTTGTTGCATATGTATCTGAAGGTATCTGAGATGTGTTCTCATGCATAATAAATCATGTTATGTCATCTGTGTGTTATCTTCTTGCTAGGAAGTGCGTACTTCAATGTTCATTTGTGTTTTCATTAGGTTTGGCTGACTTGGTGTTTACACTTCATATGAAGAATTAAAAATTTAATTAAGGAAGCATGTGGTTGATCCAAGACGTTGCTTTTGGTCTTGGTTAAGTGTTTAATTGGTCCACTCTCATTCCTTTCCACCGCAAGAATGTTGAGTTGCCTACCTAATTTGAATTTATGAAATGAAGGGTATGTAGCCAAACTTGGAGAAAGTTTCTAAGGTTGAAGATGGTATAAATGCAAGTCGATATGTGAAGGATTAAATCATACAATGTAACGAAATAAGCCACAAGTGAAGATTAGATTTGTGCAAAAGTAATTTGAGGCAATAGTACTTTATTGTGTTAGATTCCTGAAAGCCGTGAGCTAAAGTTTTCTGCAATCTTCTAATCAAGGCTGCAAATGTGTGTAAATTGTTGTAGTGGATCTTTCTGTTATCTTTTGTATTTGTAGGAAGTGAGCCTCCCTATTGGACAGTGAGTCCTTTCTGTAGGAAGTGAGCCTTTGTATTCGGGCAGTGAGCCCTTGACAGTGAGCCTCTTGTATTCGGTTTTGCTATTACTGTATATTGTGAGTTAATCCTCACCATGGTTTTTCTCTTATTGGGTTTTCCACATAAAATATGGTGTTCATTATGTTGATTTTTCTTTCTATTATTTGCATTTCATGTTCATAATTAATAACAAAAAAGTGTGGTTGTGAAGTTGATAAGTATTTGAAGTTTTGTGTTTGAATTTGGTGACAATTGATTCACCCCCCCTCTCAATTGTCCTGTGCCTTTTAACACATACAACCTACAAATAACCAAAAAACTAACTAACAAATAACTAATAAATAATCTCAACTAACTAAAGTTACTATTATATAATCACTTACATTATTAATTATTATTGAATAATCTCTATTAAGCACTAATTTATAACAACCACCTTTAGTGCTAACATAGTAATTTTATTTTAGTGCTACAATATAAACAATTATCCCACCTCAAATTCCCCCCCCCCCTTGAATACAATTTTTTCTAGATGTCAATTTCTACTGATAATGCATCCAATTACAATGTTCAAATACAAATTTTGTTTTACCCTTATGGCTCCATATAAAAAATTAAATTAGAAATTCAAATACCTCTATCTTCCACATCACACTTGAGTTAAATTGAAATTTTATTCTCAAATGGTTTTTGGGTTTTGTGCTTCTAGTCAATTAATTTTTAGAACGTTTTGAATTTTTGAATTTCATTAAGAAATGAGAAAGATATCATAGTTTTAGTGAGACTGTGTTAAATGACCAATTTTTTAAAATTAGAATAATATAATATAATGGTGCCTAATTAGAATATGTTTCCTTCTTTGCAAAAACTAAATTTCCATCAAAGAGTAGCATAATAGATTCATACCAATCTTGAAATAAACAAACGCTCATAACTGAAAGATAAAAAAGCTTCTTCGCAACCACCTTAATCTCTTGCACGTTTTTGCAACACCTTTCATTTTTGTATTTTTAATGATGCAAATTATTGTCATTGATGTCAAAAGGGAAATATTTTTTCATTGATGTCAAAGCTTTGCATTATGGGAAATTATTGCTTGTTATAGTATGCTCATGTCTACTCATGTCTTGGGAGTGCTTTTTGCATTCAACAATGGTAGTTTGATCTTCTCTAAATTGCATCAAGGTTAGGGTTTCATGATTTTCTAGGGTTTTTTCCCTAATTTCTCAAAACCCTAAGTGTTCTCTTTGGGTGTGCACTTTATCTTCTAATTTTTTGTTGACTTACTCTAGGCCATTCTAAATTGCTTAATTTACAACTTAAGCCCCTAGGTATCATTGGTTTATCGACCTTGTGCATTGCCTACTTGGCTCAAAAATATTTTCCTATGTCTAAAGTCCTTTAGCAGTGATTTTTGATGATGTCAGTGGAACATATGGTGCAACCTCAGTTCTGGGCTTGCAGTTACATGGAATGGAAAAAAGTGGTGATATTTCACAAGCCCACACAAAGAGGGAGAAGAAAGGAAGAAAGTATTGTGAAAGCCCAAGTAGGTGACATGTAGAAAAGGTGGGCCAAAAAAAAGTATGTTGTGTAGATACATGTTTTTTGTGTCCACTTATCCACAAAGGTTATGGCAGGTCCCATTTATAGTTCTATAGTGATGCAGGAGGTTGGCATGTGGTAGTTTTTTGTGTGATTGCAAGAAAAAAGAAAAGGTAAGAAAAATTTATGTTGTGTTGTAGGATGTCGACATGTGGCAGTGTTTCATGTGTTTGTAAGTAAAAATGAAAGAAAGGAAAAATTTATGTGGTGTAGCAGAAGGTTGACAATGTCCAAGATGACTTATCAACATTAGATTAGATAGCTACCTACATCCACAGAGAAGAGAGAGAAGGTTCTGTAGGGGCTCATAATATTGACACATGGTTATGCTTTTCTTGTTCACAAGAAGAAAGGGAAAGAGGAGAGAGAATACTCCAGGGGCTTGAAATGTTGATGAATGACCATGTTTTTCTTGTCCACAAGAAGAAAGGGAAAGAGGAGAGATAAAAATATAGGGGCTTGGAATGTTGATAAATGGTCATGTTTCACTTGACTACAAGAAGAAAGGGAAAGAGGAGAGAGAACACTATAGGGGCTTAGAATGGTTACATGTGGCCATGTTTTTCTTGTCTACAAAAAGAAATGGAAAGATGAGAGAAAGTATTGCAGGGGCATAAAATTTTGACATGTGTCCAAGACTTTTTAATTGTAGCTCTATAGATTTACAAAACAACATGTGTTCATGGTGGCATATGTTGAAACAATTTTCAATGTGGTATTTAAATTATTATTGGTTGTGAAATATTTACCTATCAGTGATATCTTGATTTAAATGTGTATCGTTTATTTTTCTCGCGATGATAAAAGATCAATGAATCTAATTCAAATGTGCTTAATGAATAGCTCTTGGTTCTAAATTTGAATTGCATAGGCTGACATGGTAGAGACTGTTAATAATTTATATAGGCTGACTTGACTTACACCAAATGTGCTATTTTTTTTGTCTTGGATGATATTGCAATATTTTCTATCAATGTAGATCATTATATAAGGAAATTACTTTGATTCATTGAGTGTGTTTATAATAGTGCAATCTCTAAGTTTGTACATGGTTCTTTAATATGTTTGAGCACTTCATGTTGAATATTTCAAGGAAAATGATGATTATGTAATGTAGAGTAGTGTATGTATCCGAGGCTATGAAATTGACAAAAAAATTGTAATATCTCTCTATAAGCTTCATGAAAGCAATTTGTCTATAAACTTCTCTACAATAATTTGTGAAGAACTCTATGGTTGGTGCCACAACTCATGCAAGGTTGGTGCCTTTTTTTCATTGAGTTGGTGATTTATTTATGAGGATGGTTCCTCTAAATAGGTTGGTTCTTATTAGTTTGGCTTGGGGATTTGTGTCTCCATTAGGTTGTTTCCTTCAAATTTATTGTAACATTTAAATTTCATTGTGAGGTTGGATTTGGACAATAGATCCAATTAACTCTTCTCACCATAGTTTTTCCCTTTAGGGTTTCCATGTAAATCTAGTGTTGTCTTATATGATTGTGTTGATTGTTATTTTTAATTTCATTGTTGATGCTTTGATGATTCATTGGTGCATTGAGTAAAATTAGAATTTAACGATATATTGATTCACCCCCCTCTCAAAATATTTGTGTTAAAAAATTGGTACCAAAGCTAAGTTCCTTGGTGTAGCTTAATAGTTGAAGGTAGATCTTGGATTAGAACACATGGGAGGTCATGATGGATGACACTCAAACAAAGCACCAAAATTTAAAGGCACAAATTATGTCTTCTAGAATATAAGGATGGAAGCATACCTAACTTCATTAGGGCTTGATGTTTGGTAATCTCTTTTGGATGGTTATATTACTCCTAAAAATCGTCCAACAAATTAGGCTGATAAGAAAACATGTGAGTATAATGCTAAGGTTAAGATTGCTATTTTGAGTGGACTAACAAATTTTGATTTTATCAAAGTAATGCACTGCAAGTCTGTTAAGGACATTTGGTAAAAACTTCATATCATCTATGAAGGTGATGATAAGGTGTAGCAAGCCGAGCTACAAACTCACAAAATCATGTTTGAAAATATAAAGATCAAAGAAGAGAATATTGCTGATTAGCTAATCCAAGTGGATGAAATAGTTATTGGTATTAGAGGACTAGGTGAAAAATTGAAAGAATGAATAATTATCAAGAAGGTACTTAGATATATCTCTCCATGGTATGATGCAAAAGTTTCTACTATTGAAGAAGCTAGAGATTTGAATAAATTTTCCGTGGATGATTTATTTGGATCTCTCATTGCTTATGAAATGAGGAATGGAAATGAAGAAACATCAAAGAGAGGAGTTGATTTCAATGTATTCAAAAAAGAGAAGGATGAGGAAGCTAACTTCGTGAGGAAGCTTAAGAAAGGATTTGGCAAGTATAAAGGTAAGCTACCTTTCAATTGTTTCAATTGTGGTAATGCAGGTCATATTGCCTCTATTTTTCCTTTTGGAGAAAATCAAAGTAATGATCATTACAAAAATAAAAGGAAGAACCCTCATAAGCACAAGAAGAACCTCTTTTAAAAAAATTGAAATAAATCATTTGAGGAAACCAATCATTGAGCTTTTGAAGAAGAAAAAGATAAAATCCTATTCATGGCATTGGAAGTTATAGAAGATGAAGAAAAACATGGAGGAGATGGTGAATACATACTTTATCCCAATGAAGAAGAATGTGAAGTAGATATAGAAGGAGAAATCATAGCTACATTAAATGATCTAAAAGTAGAAAGGAAAAAAAATCATAGACTGAAGGGGGAGCTTGAAGAGTATGAAAAGATGATTATTGATCTGAAAATCTAGATATAAGAGACAAAGAGGATAGAAGATGTCTTGTTAGAAAAAATGAGAGAAAAAGAGATAAACTATGTGAAATGAAAGGAGAAAGATGATTGGATAAGGTGTTGTGGATGATGATTATTAAAGTGGGTCACCAAAATGGAACACCTAAAATGCACCTTTTCCCTAATTTCATTAGAAAAAAGATATCTCCAAAGGATAAAATTGACTTTCAACCTTGAGATGAGTCCCTAATAGGAGGATTTGCTATTTTATTATTATATAAATGACTAAAATGAACTTTTGGGAGATAAAGTTAAATTCCTTAATAAACTCAATTATGTGACCTAAAACTTGTATTACAGAGTATTATGATAGCATAAACATAAACAATAACTTTCAGGAAGATCTGAGAAGGGAAGAATGGTATGTACTTGGCTCCAAAAGTGGGTTTTAAACATTATTGAAGGAAAAATTCACCCTAGGGTCAATGGATCTCTGTATAGGGGTCAAAAATCTGATTTGACAGTTCTCAGATCCTGGATCTAGGCTTCTAATTTCTCTAGATTGCACTATCAAAAGATCAAAAATAAATGCTATAGGTGAGTTTTTCGTGGCTCAAAAAATTTGCCAATTTTTTTGAAAAATTTGCAAAATTTCTCTTTTGAGTGATTTTCAATCCTTTTTCAGTTGCAAATTTGCACATATAAAGAGAGAAGAAAATTGTTTTTTTTTGGGTGAATAGGGGTTTTCCTTGCTCAAACCCTAGTTTGGTAATTAAACCTTAATGATAAAATAATGATAAATGAAAGGAATTTGATGAATCAACAATGCTATGTCACAACTCACTAAACCCTTAATCGCTTCCCTTAGAGGACTGAAGTCTAACACATCTCTCTACTTGGATTGGATTTTTCTTAAATTGGCTTGAATGATTTCTTGATTTGATGCTTGAATGCTTGAAACCTACATCACAATGTTAGCTCCAAAGCACCATATGAATACAAATGAACCTTGAAATGATGATATAACCTTTATTGATGTTTTAGATGACCGATAGATTTTCTCTTCAATGTTCTTGACAATAATTTTCGCTCATATAATCTCTTGATTATGCTTTTTAAGTTTTGATTGATAAAAGAACTATGTATTTATAAGGGTTTATATAATTTCCCAAGAATCAGATTCCACAAGCCAAAATTTGAAACATGAATTTGAATCATTAAAATGCTGCAAAAAACATATTAAAAATTGGGTCTTGACACTTAAGGAGGACCCATTCGCCCTTGGGTGAATGGGTTTTGGGACCTAAATCTAGGACATACATTTTCCAAGGTGTTTAAATTAATGATGGCAATTTTTTTATATAATTTTCCCTTTCGAAAAACAAGAATAATAAAGCTTTCAAATGCATAATTTAGGTAATTAGAAGCTTAATTAATTCCAATTAATTAGGGGGGTGCAAACATAGTGTGAAAATGTAAAGGAGTACATTTTTTTACACTAAATTTATCCCCCAATTTAGTGAGAGTATGAGCCCACACTCAAACTCACACTAAAGTAGACAAATAAGTCAAGGGAGGTCTAATTGTACAATTTTTAGAAAGATGAGATGAAAAGAATCAAGGAGGATGATCAAGCCCCTAAGATCAAAGATCCCATGGAAAACCAACTGAGGCACACATAGACATATGAGTGCAACAGTGACAAAAGATACAACATCATACAATGTCAAAATAAATGTAAAGATAAAGAAGAAAATGGATCAAGCCTAGGTTGTTTTTCCAAAAATATGCTCACAAGGGCTAGTGTAGTCGATACACACTAGGTGAGCCCCAAGGAAATTTGAGAAACAAAAAATGGTTTGGTGTAGTTTGATATACACTAGGTGTGTACCCACAACCATATTGAAAGTTATACTCCATAACTTTGATAAGGTGCCACATACAACAGTCACAAGGCTAGCAAGCTACATTGTGCTAGACACTCATGGAATAAAGGCACCACAAAGCAAGTTGTGTTATGCTTGGTGGAAAATACTTTTGTTTCTGATAGATGAAGGGGTTTTTATTTGTTCAAGAAACGTCTCACTTTAGGGAACATCAAACTTGATATCATCATCAAGAGAGGACTGATTGGGAGATAAAAGATTCACACCTTAGGGAATTCAAGCCATAGTATTACCACTAAGAGGAATGTCGTATACCAATAAAGGTCATGATCTTGAAGGAAATCAAACCCGATATCACCAAGAAGACACATTACATGAAATAAGAAGACCACACTTTGAACAAGGTCACGTCATCAAGAAAGCAACATGCAGGAGGCATAATACCCCCAAATTTAAAGGAATTGCTAAACACCATGTTGTGAACAATTAGTTTAAAGTAGAAGATGATAAATTCCAAGTGATATAGGAGACATGAGAGCTTATTTGGAAAGCCCTATGCTAAACATATGTTTCCAAATAGAGATACATCATGGAAAGGAAGTTACCCCCCATATGCAATCCTAAGATAACACATAAGGGATCCATGGATTTGGGGTCAATGTATGTCTTTGTTTCAATGATATAATAAAGCTCATAATCATCATAATTCCCAAAATAACTCATGGAACAACGAGCACACATGAAGAATGACAAATAGAAAGAAAAAACAAAGGAGAATCCTTTTGAGTCGACATGAAAGAGACCTAAATGTCTTGACACTTTGAATCATCCGCAAATGGAAAACACAAGAAAAATGAAAAGACAATGATTACGACATATAGAATAAGGAAGATACAAATAGAAGAATATCACAATAGATTCACTTCCTTTGTATACTTGCACCAATGAAGTGACAAGGGTCATCTAAAGTATGGGGGATCACATTATGCACATGCAATCACACAAAGAACATGAATAGGCATAAAGCTATTATTACACATGTGAGTCAACCTAAAGAAAGTTATCCACATCCCAATATTTTTCATCATATATGGAAGGTGAGTGACTAGCCAAAGGGGCAACAATGAGTTCCAAACTAGGACAAGGCTATCTAACTCCTTTCCCCTCAAATGTAGGAAAAGGATGAGTCAAGATAGATGATGAGAATGTGCTCCTTGAAATATGGAAATGGTTTTGCATTAAATGTAGTACATGTAATAGCGAGCATGCTATGATTCTACAACTATCACATGGAAAGGAGAAAAGTACATACATACATACTAATCAATTATATTATCAAGTAGTTCTTTAATAACACCAAATTCTTGAACTATCTTATCTAAAGCATGGCATTCATTATTAGTATGACCAAAATTTTGATTATATTGACAATAAAACATATTTGTAATTTTTCCTTGTTGATCTTCTTTGATAGGTGGTAATGTTATGAGACCTTGGTCAAGGAGTGTGTGTAAGGCTCTTTCCTTTTTGGATATGTGACAAGGAAATTTCAGCTTCTTGAGTTTCTATGGCTTATTTTTCTTGATTTGACAACTTGTTGAGGTGGAGGTGGAGGATGCAAGGTGACCCTATCATGCCCATGAGGCATTAGTTGGTGTTGGGAAGCAATCTTGTGAAAGAGAATACCTTTCCCATTGGGAGAGGTAGTGGGACGAGGGGATCCTTGATATCCTAGTCCCTTGGTATTATCTGGTGGTTGTTCTAGCAAGTGATGTATTTCATGTTCACTTGGTATGTCACATCCTTGTTTTCTTAAGATTTTAAAGACCTAACCATAACACTCTCCTAAGTTGATAGGTGTATTGGTAACTCGATGAGCATAAGATAGAAGAGTATCACTATTGTCCTTGTTAACAAGTTCTTTCATGATTGATGGTTGAGGCTTACTTTTTTGTTTCAATTTTAGGATGAAAAAGGTTGAACATGTCAAGTGATGGGATGATAGGAGGTGTTTGCATGGATGGGTAGAAGGATACATTGTTCTCAAGGTTATGTAAGGAGTGTTGTATGAATTGTTGCATGCTATCTTCATCTTGGCCTAAGATATTCACCTCATAGGGACATTCATTAGGAGGTGAAGATTCATGAGTGTTATTAATTACATTAGGATCATCTCCAAATATACAACTTGAAAACCAACCAATGGTCTTAAGGTCATCCATATGTTACCAAAACACATATCCATAATAATGCTTGATGTAAAGTTTTAGATCTACAATGATAATTGTCTGCTTTTAAAATGCATGAACCTAAAAATGATATCTTTTGAATGCATTTTTTAATTTTTGAACCAATGCACTTGTTTTGACCAATTAACTTGAATACAAATAATTTGAAAAAATTGCAATTCAAAAAATTAAAACTAAGATCTACAAACAACCAAAAATAAAGCAAACATAGACTGATTTATGCCTAAAAATTTAGAAAATGGCTTGTATAAGGATGCATTCACCCTAGGGAGAATGGGTCCTTGCAAAAGGGTTTGAAAAATTAAGTTCCGAGTTTCTAAGTTAATGTTTAAGGTTGTTGTTTCAAGTTGCAAATACATACTTTTAGTTACAGATTTCCATATTTTAATGTTTAGATGCAAATACAATTTGATGGAAAACAACAAGCAAAATGTTAACTTTTTAGATACAATTTTGTTTGAATTTTTTGATGTAAATGAATGAAAAACACTAATATGTAGACTACTATGTAAAGTGAATGCAATATCTATGTAAATTTTTGGATTTTTGATATTTTAAAGAATGCAAAATGCAATTTTAAAACCCTAAATGAAATGAAAACTAATGCAATTTTGAAAACCCTAAATGAGATGCAATGCAAACTAATGAAAATCCTAGATCTAGGGTTTTGAAAGACTACCAAATGAAAAATCTTATAGTGTAAGAATGTTGGGTTTACCAAAATGAAATGAAAGGAAAAATATGATTTGGGTAAGGTGTTGTGGATGATTTGTTAAAGGGGGTCAACAAAATGGAACACTTAAAATGTACCTTTTCCCTAATTTCATTAGAAAAAGAGATCTCCCAAGGATAATATAATTGACTTTCAACCTTGAAACGAGTCAACCTTATTAGGAGGATCCGTTATTTTATCATGACAAAAATGACTAAAATTTACTTTTGGGAGATAAAATTAAATGCCTTAATAAACTCAATTACATGACCTAAAACTTGTATTGTAGAGTATTATGATAGCACAAATAGGAACAATAACTTTCAGGAAGATTTGAGAAGGGAAGAATGGTATGTACTTGGCTCCAAACGTGGGACACTTTTGAAGGAAAAATTCACCCTAGGGCGAATGGGCCTCTATACAGGGGTCCAAAATCTGATTTGACAATCCTCAGATCTCAGATCTAGGATTTTTTATTTCTCTAGATTCCACTATTAGAAAATTAGAAATAAATCCTATAGGTGAGTTTCTGTGGCTTGAAAATTTTGATGGCAACTTGAACAACTTTGTAAAATTTCTCTTTTGAGGGATCTTCAATCCTTTTTCACCTATACATCTACACATACAAAGAGATAAGAAAAATGTTTATTTCTTGGGTGAATAGGGGTTTTCCTTGGTCAAACCTCTATTTGGTAATTAAAACTTAATGATAAAATTATGATAAATGAAAGGAATTTGATGAATGAACAATGCTATATCACAACTCACTAAATAGTTAATGGATTCCCTTAGAGGATTGAAGTCTAACACATCTCTCTGAGGATTGGGTCTTTCTTTAATTGGCTTGAATTATTGCTTGATTTGACACTTGAATGCTTGAAACCTTCATCACAATGCTAGCTCCAAAACATAATATGAACACACATGAACCTTGACATGATGATATGACCTTGATTTTTGTTGTAGATAATTGGTAGATCTTCTCTTCAATGCTCTCAACAATATTTTTTTCTCATATGATATCTTAACTATGCATGTTAAGTTTGAATTGATAAAATATCTATGTATTTATAGGTTTTTATCTAATTTATTGAAAATTAGATTCCACAAGCTGACATTTGAAACTTGAATTTGAATCATTGAATTTCTACCAAAAACATATTAAAAATTAGGTCTTGGCACTTAAGGAGGACCCATTCACCCTTGGGTGAATGGGCCCTGGTGGAACCCTTGTTGTTTCATGTTCCATTGGTCTGAAAATGATTTTCTTGGGTGTCTATTTGGTCTGGTAAGACTAGGGTTTAGGGTTTTATGTGGGGAGCTATTTTTACTTAGAATATTTTCTCCTATGTCTAAACCCTTGGTCTTCTGGTCTAATCCTTTATTGACCTATTGTGGCCCATTTTTGGTTGGTTTAGAACAATTCATGTACTTGAATCCATGAAATAACCATCCCCTTGTGGGTAGGGTTCCCTGTTACCTATCGCTTAAATTTTTCTCATGTGCCTTGGTCCGAGAAATTCCTTTATTTTAAAAGGTTGATAATTTTGGCCTTTACATCCTTTGCAAAATGTTATTGAGTCTTTTAAGGCTCTATCTTATGTTGTAGTAGGTGGTCCCTCTTTTAAAACAACTTGGTGCACGTGCATATTTCTGTCACTTAAGTCTATTGCTCATCGCTGAACTTGTTTCTATCATCAGATTCATTACCACAACGAGTGATGAGACTTTGGTCCTCTTTTACATTGTGTGTTGCTGAAAACATTTGATCTTCATAAATGATTACTGTGATGAGTGATATGGTTGTGTGCCTTTCATATTGCTTGTTGTTGAAACCTTTTGGCTTCTTGGTACCTTTGTAGCGAGGTGCGATGAATGTTGTTTCTCCCTTATATCGCACCATCGTAGAAATATTTAATTTCCTTTTTCAGTTACTACGATGAGCAATGGAAGGTTGAGAAGGGAGAGATGTGATCTTGCCACTTTTTAGCATCTAGTGTCATCGTTGGTTCCACCCATCACTGAAAGCACTCTAAACTTCAAATCTATTACGGTGATAAGCAATGGACTAAGGTTATGTCTTAGCATCGCTAGGGGGTCATCCTCACCAAAATACAAATGCAACTTTGTCACATTTCTGTGACTAGCGATGAAGGATATGTTGAGGAATATTCCTTCCATTGGAGATGTTTTCACTGATCGCTGAAGTTTGGACATGACTTCAAGGCATTACTGTGATGAGCAATGGAGTCGAAAAGGTATGGTGAATGTGTAGGTGGCTACATGGTAGTTCTCTAGGGTATCATTATTTTTTTAAAGCACATTTGTAGGAGCATGGAGTGATGGCTGATGATGATCATTGATCGTGTTTTAAATCAAAAAGATTAATGGATGAGTTTTAAACTGGAATGGCTATCTGTCAGTTCGCTTGCGTGAATAATTTATCAACCATTAATGGTGAGGATGCTCAAATTCTAAGTCATAATGAGGGTTGTGCATTTTTTTTCGATAACTACAATTTTCAAGAGTTGAAGGATTGGATAAGTGAAGAAGAGAAGAAGGAAAAGCTCCTGGTAAGGAAAATTTTGAAGAACAACCTACTGATTTTCCTGGGTAAGTTAATTTCTTAGCCTCTGTAAGTAATTTGTTGGATTGGGTAGTCTACGAATTAGGGTGAACAACTAGGGTTTGTGGTCAATATTGTCATTTTCATGTGTCCAAAGGGAATTGGAATTATTGCATGTAGGGTCTGTGGTAGAGGATTTAACTTTTTTTTTTTTTTTTAGTGAGTCCTCTGCTAAACTTGAGAGGAAACCTACCCAGAAAAGGGTCAAAAGATCTAATCCCCAAGGTGACAAGCCTAAACCTGAAATATTAGGAAAAACTACAAAGAAAACAACTGTAAAGAAGGATTATCCTAGGTTTATGGAAGAGGTCCCTAAGGACCCGACTGTAGAGATTAAGAAAGTGGGAAAAAGAAAAACTAGTGAAGGAGCTTTGATGCATCATTTTGAGGATTCTTCCTTTGGGATTGGTGATGTAGTGTTGTCATAGAGTGGCTGGGATTTATTTCTCTATGCTATCAAAAGAAGAACTGTAAATCACCCCACTTGTCACTTATGGACTTGTGGCATAGGTAAATTGGTATGCCCCAATGTATTTTTCGAGGTGGATTTCATTGTTGAACTGGAAAGGTGTTATGATCTAGTAGATAGAACAATAAAAATATTTCTAGACTTTGTTCCTATGCTAGAAATCTCAGGAAGCTAGATTATGGGGGCCTTTAAGTTGAATCCATCTACTTTTGAATCAATCAATTTCTATAAGCTATATAATGAATATAAGAAAAATAGGCTTGGGTAAAGAAAGAGTGTCTTGCCTATACACAAGAGGCATGACTTGAAGAAGAATGGTGTACCTTTTAGTCCCCTTGAAATGGAGCCATTTTATTGTGTTGAACTTGAGGTTTATTTCAAAAATACTATTATGCATTGTGTCAAGTTTTGCATAGGAAGTATGATATTGAGATGGATGTTTCCCTAATGGTCCTAGCAATTGATATTTAAAATAAGTATCAGAATAGGGTTTGGGATTATGCTTCTTATATTGCTGGGAATTTGAATGAGGACTTGATGAAGTTGAAAGATGCAACCCCTCCATTGTCATGTAGACACTATTTTCTGTTGATACACTTGTTGTTATGGAAAAGCATAAAGGTAGTGAGGAATTTTATGAAATTGACAGAAAGAGACAACATGGGAAATGAGATACCTATGCAGATGTGGACCCATGTTTGGGATGTGCATTTTCTGGAGTCTGATTACACTTTGTTTTGTAATGTTTTTAAGTTTATGATGCTGGAGTAGTTGGGCTTGAAGCCCATGTATAGGATTTCACAAAGTGTTAAGAAAATTTTGAGGCCCATGGACTATGAGCAGGACACCAAACCGAAGTTTAATTAGGGAGATTGGTATCTTCATGCCAATTATACAATAATCAGAATTTATGGAGCCCCAGGGCCACCTCACAAGTTTCCTATATATTTTTCAGATAGAAAAGCATTCATTGAAATAATGTGGCAACTGGATTCCATGGATAAGGAACATTTGAAAAAATCAAGGAATGGATCCCTTATGAACCCTGATTGTGGATTTTCCTATTTTACTTGTACCTCAAAGGATGGAATTTAGAGGTTTGGCTCTCTTTTGAATAATTATAGATTGAGGCAAGATATCATAAGGTTTTGTGACCCTGAGGGGGTGATTTCTACTGAGAGAAGAGTAAGGGGGTTATCAGGAAGATCCCATTAGTTCCTCTATCAAGAGGATGTGATTAGAAATTTATCTTCTGATGAAGAAGTTGCAACAAGGAAAAATGCATGGAAGAGGACACATGCAATTGAAGAAAGGATGTTGAAGGAAAACCCTTTCTATGTCAGCCCTTATTCTGAGATAGAGGATAAATTTGTGCAATAAAAATTAATGCTTGGTGATTTTAATGATAAGAGTTTCTTTGAGAAAGTTAAGAAAGCTGAAATAAAGGACAAGGTGGCCAAAAAAAACCATGATGCATTGTTGAGGAGCTAGTCGGCTCAATCTTCTACTCAAGGCATCCATGCACAAACAAAAGAGATAGGTGAGAAACTTGTAGTCACTTCATTAGTGGCTTATTCAACAAGTGAGAAGATTGGTGAGACTCAAGTTCCTGAGTTTGGAGACCACATTCCCATGGAGGCAGAAGTGGATCAAAGGTTTCTTGAAGACAAAGATGATGCTTTGAACATAGTGGTCCCTCCTAGAAGATTTTTGAAATGGAAATATGATGAGGCTGAGGATGGTGATGTCAAGATAAAGGCCTATGATGATTTCATGTGTGATGATGCTTTTGTCAAGACTAGAGAATTCAAAGATTTTTTCATCCATATAAAAGGCCCTGACATTAAGAAGAGAATTGAAGAAGCAAAGGAGAAGGTTGATCCCCCCTTGCAAGAGGAAGCTGAGAAGGAGGAGGATAAAATAATGCAAGAGATTTCTGCTATGTCTCCAACAGATGCAAGGAAATTGGTGAAAGGAATTAGGGTTCTCTTATGGCCTAGATGGGAATTATCATCTGCTATTGCACTAGACACAATTAGGAAAGACCCAGATGCCTCTATTTCTAAGGAGGTTTTTGAAAATAAATTTTTTGGCCCAAGTTTCAGCCCTAAGTAACATACGCTTTCTATTTCATCTATGACACCAAACACAAGGAAGCCTGAGGTCATAAAGTCAGTGGAAAAGGAGATTGGAGTAGTGGTTGTGAAAAGGGATACTAAAATGACTGCCACTTCAGCTACATAGTTGACAATGCATGGTGCAATGTTAAGTGTGGGCATTTCCCAAATTACAGAGGCTAATTACAAAAAGTTATTGGATAGATACAAAAAATGGTGGGATGAACATAATAAGGTGCTTACTACAGTACAAAAGGGTTTGCCATCTCCAACAAGTTCTTCTTCAGATTTTTCTACATGAGGTTGTCTTTAAGAATTCAAAATTTGAATAATTAGCTGAAGATAGAGAAAGAGAATACAATTAAAACCAAGATGAAAATAGTTAAAGTGGAAAATGACATTTTTGATGATGGATTGAAACATAGAGTAACCAAGTTGCTAAACAGGGTTGATGATGGATGGGCTACTTACAAGAACATCCATGAAGCTAATATCAAACATTTGTAGGTTCAAAAGGCTTTCCAAACTAAGTGGAAAAAATGGAGTACCAAGGCAGGATCCTTAAAGGAAATGATGTCTAAAATGCAAGAGGACCCCGAAGCTCTTACTAATCTTCTAGATCTATTAATGGAAATTGATCTTGTGAATGAAATATCAACTCTTCATGGGAAGTTAGGAATGCAGCTCCAGAATAAATTGAGAATGTTTAGAGATATGGAGGGGCATGGTATGCCTAAAATAGTGGATGATAAAGGTGAGTTAAAGTAGTTTGCAAAGTGGAAGGATGAGTTAGGAGATTTTATTTCTTAGGCTAAGATGATGTTAAGTGTTACTAATTATTCTATGTTAAATACAAACATTGATAACATGACTGGAGTTGAAATGAGAATGGACACTTTCATTAAGGAAGCTGAGGCTTTAATTGATGCAAGGTATACTTAGCACAATACAAAAGTGCAGAACCTATTGGACATGCAATGGCCAACTAAGGATGAATATAACACATGGCTGGAGAAGTTTATAGAATGAGCCTATGTATGGAAAATGATGACAGACATGGTGAGTAATGGATGGGAGACAAACAATGCATAGCCTAGAACTAGTACAAATTAGGATTTTACTAAAGTATTGCAAAATATTGTTAACTCCCCAACATGAATATTGATGACAAAAACGTTGACATGAATGGGTCTTCCTTCTCTCTTTTAGTTGCTTTTGTTTCTTTTAGATTTTTGCTGACTGGGCATACACGTGGAGAACTTTTTGGCTTGTGAAGAATATGGTTAAATGATTGTTACTACAATGGATAAAATATTCCTTTTGGAATGCAGGTATATCTTCTTCAACTAATGAAATTAATTTTGTCTTATATGCTTTCCCTCATTTTCAAAGGTGCAAATATAACCACTTGGGGAATTTTGAAATTTGTGTCACAAAAAATGTATCTTGGACATTTTCACACTCATTTGGGTCTCTCTTATGGATGTTGGCCTAGTTTTTCCTAGATTTAATGTTGTAATGTGGTCAACACATTCACATTAGGTATTGGACCCTTGTGAATCAATAATAATTCTATGATGTCTTGTAAAAGTGTTTTGAAGTGTTATAACCTACTTTCATGCTTTTCTAGGACCTTTTTAATATAATTCACTTAAATAACCTCTTTTTATCACTTACCAAGCCTTATTTCAAAGTGTTGTAAAGTGTTGTAACAAACTTTCACATGTTTCTAGGCTTGTCATCAATAATTTCACCCTTTCTTATGTTTAAATGACCCCTTAATGCACTTACAAGCCTTAGTTAAGTGTGTTTTGGAGAATAATCTCGTTAAACATCATTAAATACACTTTAATTCTCAACACCCATTAAAATTTCCCTAGTGGGACCATTTACCACTTGGGGCGACTTAGTCCCACTTGGCTCAAAAATCAAAATTATTTCAAAATTCTAGCAAGATATTATTTTCTAAACCTTGAGGTGGGCATGTGATGTGGTATTTTCAGGAAATTTTGTATAATATTGTATAAATAAAGGGTTTTCCTCTCATTTTCACCCCCAATTCATTCATACATTCATTCACTCACTAATTCATCCACTTAATCATTCTCAAGCATTCTAGGCTTTATCAAGTCTACATTCATTAGAGCATCTACTTGCATATCTTCAAATTTCTACTTCTAGGGTTTTGAGTTGTAGCATTACATGTTCATTCATAATTCTCTTTTCATTTCATTTCATTTTTAAGGGTTTAATTACCAAATTGGGGTTTGACCAAGGAAAACCCCTATTCACTAACCCTTAACCCTTTTTCCCCTCTTTTCATGTGTGTTTTGCAGGTCTTGTATTTAGATTTGTCAAAGAGCAAGGTGCTAAAAGGTGTCAAAAATTCATCAAAGTATTTCAAAGTCAAAAAATCCCTAAAAGAAGCTTGGAGATCACCTTCAGACTGAATTTTGTAGATTTAGATCTAGACACCTGCCAGGAACCAAAGTGCAGACCAAGAGCTACAAATTGCATCTTTGAAATTCCCAAAAGCTGAAGGTGGACTAAGTCTCTACCAGTGGTGAATTAGTCCCACTTCTAGGCTTGAAAAGTGTTTTCTACAATTTTGGATACCCTTTGGCTGAAACCTATTATGACAAAATTTCCCCAAAACAAGACTAAGTCGCCTAGCTTGGCGTAAGTGTCCCAGTTGGCTTCAACAAAAAATTCTATAAGATTCCAGAGCCTCTCTACATCACATTCTTGTTTCTAGGTGCACCTCTCCAGTCTCATTTAGTTATGTTATAGTTTGTTTGCATTCTTAGGTCATTTTGCATATCACATTGTGTTTTCAAACATTCTGTATTTCATTAGATTTGCATTACTATTCAATTGATTTTATCAATTATTTGCATTTAGGGAATACTATTTAGACATATTTCAATAATATTAGCATTAGTATTGAGTGAACCACCAAGTTTTTGTGGGATACCTTTCTCCTTTTAGGTGCAAAACCCTAGAAGTGCAAGAGAGTGCATATCTACAAAAAAAATTGGTTCATTTTGGTGAACCCGACTTTAGAACATTTTACCTCTGATTTCAAGTGAATTTACATCCTATGAATAGCTTGTATCTACATTGCATTAGGTTTTGCATTATTTTGCATCCTAGGATTTTGAAATTCTCATTAGTGAAAAGCTCATCTAGCTCAAGCATTTTTGCATTGCATTTCATTAAAAATTCACAAAACTTTACATGTTCATATTATATCTGCATCTAAAAACCTAAAAAAGCATAAAATGCAATTTAAAATTTAAAAATTCTCAAAAAAATCACTACTTAGACTAATTCGCCACACTGGGTGAGTTAGTCCACTTGCACATTTTGCACTGTAATTTCTGTCATTTCGAGATCATTTTCTGCATTTCTGTTTTCTATTATTGCATTTCTATTACAGTTTCTAGATTTGTTGTTTTATTCCATTTCTTGCATTTAGTTTTCTTTCATTCATTTGCATCATAGCTATGTGTTTTAATAAGCTTTGGATGTCCTTAAAATCCTTAGTTGACATGTCAAGTTGTGCCTTTGGAACTAATCCTAATGAAATTTAACTTCCTCGTGATCCTTCAACTCCTCATGAATGTCCTCCTTGTGATATTGACATCATTGGAGAAGATGATGACAACATGAATAAGTTCCTAAATGAATGCATTGACAACCTTGAAGCTAATGCATCCTTTTATCCATCCATGAAACCACATGAACTTCCTACAATACCACCTCCTGATATGTTTGGTTACTTACATCCTAAAACAAACAGAGGGCCTAAGTTCCCTCCACCAAGTGAACCTAGTTCTAAACAAAAAACTACTCAATCATTCTATGATAACAAAGTCACCAATACTCCAATAAACCTTGAAGAAACCTATGGAAAAGGTTTTACCATTTTGAGCAAACAAGGATGTGACACAACAACTAAACATGACATTCATCAACTCTTAGAGAAAAATTGAAAAGATGACAACACAAAAGGATTAGGATATCAAGATCCCTCTCATAACAATAAGCCTCCTAGAGAATATTGGAGACTTCATGATGACGGCATGGTGATCTTTGATTCCCCTCCTGATTTGAATGTCCTCCTTCCTCGAGAGAAACCCTTACCTGATAACAATGAAAATGATGAGAGGATCACTTTGGTTCCTCCTCCTTCCATTCAAGAAAAGGGTGAATCTAGCAAACACAAGAGGCCTTACAAGTTACAAAAATTAAAGTTTCCTCTACGTCCACCACTTGAATGTGAAATGAAATTGCACATACTTTTAAACAAAGGACTCATACTATTACCACCTATGAATAGGTTGGTGATATATCCTAAAGATGCTAATGTTCCACATTGTGTGTATCATCGTGTTCTTGGACATAGAAGTGATGAGTGTCATCAATTGAAAGAAATACTGAGCAAGTATCATTTTGATGGCGATAATTTCTATCCAATAATTCCATAAACCACCTTCTAACTCCTCATGTAATAGTTGTAGAACATTCCCTTCTCACTATTACATGCTCTTTCCCATCACCTACCTCGGCTCATTCTTTCCTCACACCCTATGGGGGCAAGAAATTACTAACCTTGTCCTAGTATTTCATTTTTTTTTGTCCCTTAGCTATGTTATTCACCTTCCTCTTATACCGAATGAGATTAGAAGGTGGATGACTTGCTCGATGGCTGACTCGGATTTTCCTTACTAGTCTTTTGCATTTACTTTTTCTTTTTCTTTTGTGTGTTTGCATGTGTGTAATGTGATCCCCAACGATGTTTTTTTTGATGTTCTCTCTCTTTGTGATGTTCCTTTGTTTGTACCTTCATTCTTTTCTATGTTGTACATCACTTTCACCTTTTTCTTTTGTCTTTTTCTTATGTTTTCCTTTTGGAGATGACACAAGGCATTGAGACATGCAGGTCTCTTTCATGTTGACCCAAAAGGCCTTTTCTTTTTCTTTTCCTTTTTATTTTGTCTTTTTCTTGTGTTTTCCTTTTGGGGATGATGCAAGGAACTGAGACATCCATGTCTCTTTCATGTTGACCCAAAAGGCCTTTTCTTTTTCTTTTCCTTTTTCTTTTGTATTTTTCTTGTGTTTTCCTTTTGGGGATGACATAAGGCATTGAGATATCCGTGTCTCTTTCATGTTGACCCAAAAGGCCTTTTCTTTTTCTTTTTCCTTTTTCTTGTGTTTTCCTTTTGGGGATGACGCAAGGCATTGAGACATCCATGTCTCTTTCATGCTGACCCAAAAGGCCTTTTCTTTTTCTTTTCCTTTTTCTTTTGTCTTTTTCATGTGTTTCTATTTTGGGGATGATGTAAGGCATCAAGACATTCATGTCTCTTTCATGTTGACCCAAAAGCTTTCCTTTTTTTTTTGTCTTTTCTTTTTCATTTGGCTTGTGTTTTCCTTTTGGGGATGACGCAAAGCATTGAGACACCCTATGTCTCTTCCATGTTGACCTAAGCGGATCTTTCTTTTTTCTTTGTTTTCACTCTTTTTGTGTCATTCTTCCAGTTCTATGTATTTGGGAAATGATGACAGTTTTGAGCTCTTTACACAACATTGCAGCAAAGAACATATTGACCCCAAATCCATATATCCCTTGTGTGTTTGGTGTTTGGGGGAAACCTCTTCCTTTTCTTTTTTATTTCCTTCACATGATGCAACCTTACTTGAAAACATATGACCTGGCATAGGGCTTTCCAAGTTGGCTCTCATGTCTTCTTTCTTGTTCACATTTTTCATTTGCTACTTCAAAGTAATTTCTCATAGTACAATGTGTAGCAATTCCTTTAAAGTGGCGGCATACATTGGCATTATTATTTTGTATTTTTCCTTTTTCTTGGTTCTTAGTGCAACCTTCTTACTTCATATGATGTGTTTTATCACTTTGTGGATGACATTGGGTGTAGTTTCCTTCATGATAATGATATATCTTAGCATATTACATTCCTCTTGGTGGCTTGGTGCAACACACTACATTCCCTAAGTTGCGAGTTTTCTATTCTTTGATCGGTACTCTCTTGGAGACATTAGAAACAATGTTCCCTAAGTTAAAGAACTCACATGAACTAAGCAAGACTCCTTTGAACATCCCTTTGCATGTTGCATTTTGTATTTTTTATATTCCCACCTTGCATAACATAGCTTGCATGCCTGCGGTGCCATCGCATTTGTTCATGAGCTCCAAACAAATGATGTTTTTCTTGTCTCATGAAGGTCAAAAAGTTATTTTATTTTGTGGCACCTTATTAAAGTTATCAAGAGGTATAAATTTGGTATGGTTGAGTGGGAAGCCCATTCCGAAGCATGAATTTCCCCATAGCCACTTGCATGTGTGTGAGTGCATACCAGCCATGAGTGTATGTTTCTCACATTTTTGGGCCTTCTCACCCAGCGAACAACCATGAGTTTCATCGCCTTAGAGTGAGAATATGTGTTTTCTAGACAAACAACCTACATTTGATTCACATCGGGATGGACAAATGATCAAAGCTTGATTCAATTCTCTATTTTTCCTTCCTCTTCTTTTTCTTTCATTCTTTTACATCATTTTCTTGTGTGTTCCTTTGTGCTAATGTTTGGTTATCCATGGGATCTTGATCACTCCTCTTGATTGTTGTTGTCTCATCTTTCCAGTATGGGTGCATTTGGATTCCTCTTGATGTGCATGTTGGGCTACTTTAGTGTGATTTTGAAGCAAGTTCATCCTCTCACTAAAGTGGGGGTTAAATGTGTCACAAAAAAATGTATCCTATACATTTTCACACTCATTTAGGTCTCTCTTATGGATGTTAGCCTAGTTTTTCCTAGATTTAATGTTGTAATGTGGTCAACACATTCACATTAGGTTTTGGATCCCTGTGAATCAATAAGAATTCTATGTTGTCTTGTAAAAGTGTTGTGAAGTGTTGTAACCAACTTTCACACTTTTCTAGGACCTTTTTAATATAATTCACTTAAATAACCTCTTTTTATCACTTACCAAGCCTTATTTCAAAGTTTTGTAAAGTGTTGTAACAAACTTTCACACTTTTTGAGGCTTGTCATGAATAATTTGACCCTTTCTTATGTTTAAATGACCCCTTAATGCACTTACAGGCCCTACTTAGGTGTGTTTCAAAGAATAATCCCATTAAACATCATTAAATACACTTTAATTCCTGAAACCCATGAAAATTTCCCTGGTGGGACCAAGTCACCACTTGGCTCAAAAATCAAAATTATTTCAAAATTATGGCAGGATATTATTTTCTAAACCTTGAGGTCAGCCTGTGACGTGGTATTTTTGGGAAATATTGTATAATATTGTATAAATAAATGGTTTTCCTCTCATTTTCACCCCCAATTCATTCATACATTCATTCACTCACTAATTCATCAACTTAATCATTCTCAAGCATTCTAGGCATTATCAAGTCTACATTCATTGCAACATCTACTTGCATATCTTCATATTTTTACTTCAAGGGTTTGGTGAGTTTTAGCATTGCATGTTGTTCATTCATAATTCTCTTTCCATTTCATTTCATTTTTAAATGTTTAATTACCAAATTGGGATTTGACCAAGGAAAACCCCTATTCACTAACCCTTAACCCTTTTCCCCCTCTTTGCATGTGCGTTTTGCAGGTCTTGTATGTAGATTTTTCAAAGAGAAAGGTGCTAAAAGGTGTCAACAATTCATTGAATTCTTTCAAAGTCAACAAATCCCTTAAAGAAGCTTGGAGATCAGCTACAAACTAAATTTTGCAGATTTAGATCTAGACACCTATTAGGAACCAAAGTGCAGACCAAGAGCTATAGATTGCATCTTCAAAATTCTCAAAAGGTGAAGGTGGACTAAGTCACCATCAATGGTGAATTAGTCCCACTACCAGGCCTGAAAAGTGTTTTTTGCAGTTTTGGATACCCTTTTGGTTGAAACTTGTTCTAGCATAATTTCCCTGAAACAGGACTAAGTTGCCCAGCTTGGTGTAAGTGTCCCATTTGGCTTCAACAACAAATTTTGTAGGATTCTAGAGCCTCTCTACATCACATTCTAGTTTCCAGGTGCACCTCTCCAGTATCATTTAGTTTTGTTATAGTTTGTTTGCATTCTTAGGTCATTTTGCATATTAGATTGTGTTTTCAAACATTATGTATTTCATTGGTTTTGCATTAGTATTTGTTGATGGCGATTTTGGCACCACAACAATGCAAGCAAAATATTGCTACTCTGCTTCTCCTGAAAGAGAAAGGTAACACATGGATGCCTTAGCTCCCAAGGTCTTGGTAGTTGGGTCTCAACTGTGCTGATGTTACTCAGTGGCCAATGCGATAGTAATATTCAAGGGGCCTACTAGTGTTGGGCTTCTGGATTGTTCTAAGATCAAGCATGAAATAAAACCTATTCTAACCAGGGGTTTTAAAGAAGTACAAAAAGATGGATCAGGGTTTTGGAACAGAAAAGAACAATAGTTCATCCAATTTAACCAGACTTATTGCCTTTCAAGGAATTTGTAAACTAAAATTGAAGAAAAAATTAACTTGTGATTAACACACAGTATCATTCATTCACAGTGCTGATTTTAACAACTAATTATAAACTACCATTTAAGCAAAACATAAAATGAGATTTCATTCCTTGAAAGCTTTCAAAATCAGATGATTAATTTTAGATAAATACCATTTTGGAACACAATATGAAGTAGATTCGAATCTGGTTGCTTCTACTGTGGGTTAGACAGATAAGCAACATTTACAAATCTGGCACAATCGCCAGTGTACAGAAAACCTGTGTCTTCAGACTGCTTCCATCTACACTAGAAGAACTTTGAAAATACATTACAATATGTATTGAAATATAACTGCTAACTAAGAAGACAGGAGAAGCTCTCATTACTGAGAATCAAGATGCAACTCGATCTCCTTCTGCTAGCTGACTAACTCCTAACAGTTCTAGTTCTCAACAGTTCTCTAAACCTAGAAGTTCTAATCTAGAAGTGCTAACACTAAAAATTCTGGAACCCCTTTACAAAGAGGCAAGAATGCCATATATACATCTCCCTGAGAAGAATGTTGGTGCCCATTTTTAGGGTTTACAAAATATCTTGTTCTGTCAGGAAGTCGGCACCTAGATCTTTAACAAAAGTGGATTTTGCAATAAATCCTAATCCTGGCTGTCTTATGTCGGTGAAGATTGTCTCCTAAGGTGCTCTGTAGATCTTTTGCAGCTACCACACTTATTTCTGGCCTCCATGTCCATTTTTGACATCCAACGGAGCCGCCTCGAGTGCTGCAAAATATTGCCATTAATGCTGAGCTTCCTCTATTAGCAAACCTCACAACTGTCCCCTTTTCACGTCTTTATCTTCTTCCTCGGCTCTCTTCTCATCTAGATCTATCCTTAGGCGAGTTTGTCAGAGAGACCGACCTCCTCCGCTGAGAAGCCACGCCAAAGGTGTGTCCTTTCATCGAGAGCCCATTTCAATTCGTGGAGACCCTACACTATAGGCCTGATCTCCTGGCGAGATCGTCCCGGTCATACTGATGCCTTCTTCATTTGGCGAGCCCATTCTGTATCGGTAAGAGTTACGATGATGCCAGACTCCTTTAGCGAGCTTTGTTTTTTGTCGGGGAGACTTCATGGTCTTGCGGAGACCTTACCCCCAATGGCTCTTTTCTTACTGAGCTGCTCCTTGTTGTCGGCATGACTTTCCGTGGTCGGGGAGATGTTATAGTGACCCTTTATTTTCTCGGCGAGCTCTCATTTCTTTCAGTCGATAGGACATCCTCCTTCGGCAAGATACTTAAGAAATATCCTCATGCCCATGACTTGATCCTACAAAACAAGGTCTCCATTAGTTCCCAAAGGCAAGTAAGATATATCACTATTTATCATGCCTCCAATTTTATCAAAAAGAAATATAAAACCGGCAGAGGCGGGGTCAAAACCGAGCGGGAACACACTATTTAAAACTGGCAGAACCGGGACCAAAACTAAAATGGGACGAGAGAGTAAAACTGGATGAATCCCGGCGGAACCAGGATCAGGACAAAATATGACCCATAAACGACATCCCTCGCCTTGAAATTGGTGAGGGTAGAGCCAAAAGAAAACCGGACTCGAGACCAAAGTCGGGGCGGGAATGAGCCAGGGAAATAATCAACATTCCCAAGTTCATACCTAGTCCCAGATCTGCGTCCGCGAGAAGCCCCAAAACGCAAAGGATGGGAACAAAGCACCGGCGAAGGCGGGGCAGAGCGACGAACAAGGCAGAACCGGGGTTGGAACCAAAATATGAACCAGAAACTTCTCCAAGTTTCGGGTTCAAATTCCATTCCGAACCCGCCTCCAGTGCCATCCAAAAGAGGAGGAAGAAAGGAATAGCAAGAGAATGAGGAAAGGGGGAGGACAACCCAACGATAAAGCAAAAAGAAACAAAACAAAAAGAACAGGACAAGCGGAACAACGCAAACAGACGCGCAAGGGAGAAAAGACCAAAGTGGCAGGACCGAGGCTAGGGAAGGAACAAAAATGGAGATTGGAAGAAGTTCCCAGTTCGGACTCCATTCCGGTTCTGGGCCCGCCAAAACATAAGAAAAAAAAATGCCCAAGGCCAAAAAGAAAACACCAAAGGCAAAGGACTTTTTTGACAAAGACCAATGAAAGAACAAAGAAAAGGCGGGGTCGGACCCGGGATAGGACCAAAATGAGGAACTTGAGAAAGTTCAACATTCTAAACCTGGTCTCGGACCCGACTCTGACAAAGAACAAAAGAAACGAAGACCAAGGTCTTTCTGAATGGGAACCGGGGAAGGAACAAGACCTGAACTTAGAAGAAATTTCCTAGTCCGGGATTGGTCCCGGTTCCACCTCCGACATAACTTAGAAAGGAAAATGCCTAAGGCAGAAAACCAAAGGCCAAAGGGAAAAGACAAAGGGGGACCTATCTTATTCCAGAATAAAATGGGGTGGTTATGCAAGGCATAACAGTATTCAATTGGATTTATCAATTATTTGCATTTAGGCATCCTATTTAGGCATATTTCAATCATATTAGCATTAGTATTGAGTGAACCACCAAGTTTTTGTGGGATACCTTTCTCCTTTTAGGTGAAATACCCTAGAAGTGCAAGAGAGAGTGCATATCTACAAAAAATTGTGTTTCAAAATTGAAATGTAAATGTTTGTCAAATGTAAAATGTGACTAAAATTGTAATTTGGCCCGAAGCTTGTTGGTCCCATGTTTCTATAAATGGGAATTCAAGGCCAATTGCATGGGTCTTTTGATGGTTAAGCATTTAGGCTCATGTGAGAGCAATTTTGTTAATTCAAGCACAAAGAAATAGAATAGTTCTGATTCATAGGTGCAAATTTTAGTTTGTAATAGGCATAATAGTTTTACAACAACAATGGCATATAAATGAAAATCATAAATTCTAGAACATTTTCGCTCCCATGTATTTTGTTGCACAAATTATGAATAAAATTTTTGAGGATCTTTTGTTTGTCTTCAATCTCTTCGGTTGAATGTGTGGTTTCATTTATGCTTTGGTTCAAAGAACTGATTAAATGCTTAAGTGAAATCATAGATCTATGTGATGGAGTATTAGGATTACTAAGTAGTTTTTATTTAGGTTATTTTGAGTTGTTTACTGCAAAGCAATATAACAATAGTCTTTAAATGCTAGGTTTAATTGTTGATGTATTACAGTTTGTTACAAATATGAGTCTATCACCCATGGATAAAGCACTGTTCTATTGATTTGGTTATCTTTGAAGTTAATTAAGTTGTTCTTACCTATCAAAGAAAAAAATCATATTGAAAATCACTTACATACCATAAATTGTTGCAAAGTTGTATGAGATCTACCCATTCCTTACTTTTAGATAATAATTTGTTAAAGGATTAGCCAAGTTCTTGAAGAATTATGTCTATTTGTAGTTGAAAGGGATGTATCTATAAATTACAATGTTATTGGTAATTTGGCACAAGAGTATCAATTCAAACATTGTCAGGAGCACCCTCCTGGGTCCTACAGAGCCTAAAGTGTAGAAGTAAAGGCCTAGAAATCCTTTACTTGTTCATTGGCCAATCCTTGCCTTTGCTAATTATTGAATTATGGTAGATTCATAGGAAATTGGTGAGAGTAAGTTTGGTTCTTAAAAAATAACCAATAGGCCTTGGGACCTAAATCTAGGACACAATTTCCAAGGTGTTTAAATTAATGATGACAATTATTTAATATAAGTTTCCCTTTCAAAAAATGGGAATAATAAGGCTTTGGAATGCATAATTTAGGTAATTAAAAGATTAATTAAGTCCAATTAATTAAGGGGATGCAAACATTGTGTGAAGATCCTAAGTGCTAATTGAAAAAATGCTTGAAGTATGAAAAGAGCACTAAAATTATAGATGGAATCCTAAGTTGCCAAAGGTCACCTTTCATCAAGATTGGTCGTGGGTCTAGTGAAGGTCAGAATAGAACTACAAAAAAATCTGGTGAGAATACCTCAGATATTTCAAAGAGTGATCAATTAAAGGAGACTAAAAATAAGAAAAAAAAAAGGTTTACCAAAGTCAACAATTAGAAGAGAAGATTTAGAGGTCCACCTTCTATGAGGCAATCCTTCACAACCATGTCAAATTACTCTTTCTTTGGCTATTAGTTTACATGTAATAATTTTGGTCATAAGGTAATAGATTGTAAAATATTTCTTATAAGAAGAAATAACCTTGTGAGCATGAATCAATTTTCTTATTTAGTTGATTTATGCATCATATGTTACAAGTGTAACAATTTTGGGCACAAAGCAGAGTCTTGTAGAAGTGACTTCCTATAGTATCATAAAATTGCATCACGTGGCAATTTCACACTTGTGCATTTAGCCTATTACATTTATGGCACCTCACCTCAATAATGAAAATAACCTATGAGTTGGAATTTCATGATTCCAACTTCATAGGGGACAATGACAAAGCATTAGCAGTTCGTACAACTCATTTCTTATGAAAGCTTGAGAAGGCCACTTGCACGACATGTGGATGTCCACATGACATGCTAGTGCCCCAAAGTTTTTGATTTTTAAATGAGGGAATATCACATCCTTTTCCTATGACACATGTCATTGTAGAAACCTCACAAAACTCCTCTTTTCACTCCTCTCATCCATTCTCACTCTCTCATTCAATCTTTCTCTCTTGATATATTCTCTTCTACATCTCTTCTTTCTCACTCTCCACCATGAAGCTATGTCGGATTCTTGTCTCGTCAACATACAAGGCTCTCTTGTAAGAAATATCATCTCATCTATCAAGCCAAGAGGGAGCCACAAACTGTTGGTAACACTCTCTTTTCTGCTTGATCTTGTTTATTTACAACTATCTACTCATCTTATCTATTTTATTCATGATAGGGGCTCTCCTCCACAGTGGGGTTTGTTTCTATCACACATCTTGTCTATTAAATTTTATTTCAGTTTGTCCATTTCTATCTATCTAGATGTCTGTGTAGGTGGAAGAATCAAAATGGGAGTTTGATTGAGGAAAGCCCCAAAATAGCCCCAACATTTTTCCTCATCCTCTTTGTGTGTAGGTTTTCAGACTTGAAGAAATGGGTATTACAATTTTCAAGTTTTTATCTCTCAATTTGACAAGGATGATAGCGAGGGGCGCATACATCCTCGTGATGCATTGTCATTTGTTGGCTATGACTTTATCCTTTTAGGGACAAAATCTATAAGTCTTAAGCTTTCTATTTCTATAATTATTATTTCTTAATTCTCTATTAGTTCCTGCTAATTTACAATTTTATCATTCTATCTTATTATTTTGTTTGATCAAGTTATTAAAATATTCTTCCTTTCACACTTTATCTTTTGAGTTTGTAATTTGAGGTAATCGAGGGCTATTTGCTCCATATAGACTCTTCTTTGTACTAGAGACTCAAGAGTAGAAAATCCCCTCCCTTGCATTTTGGTGAACCCAATGTGAACTAAATCATGTCAAATATTTTTCTTCAAAACTTTAATGCTTTTGACAATGCATTTTCTAAACAAGACTTCAATATGTTAAATGATTCCCTAGACGATTTCTTGGAGGCATCTCCTTCTTTCTATAGATTTGATAAACAAAATTATTCATCACAACTATCTTCTTCTTCACAAGTCGAAGAGTCCATGAATGTAGTTGTAGTCTCAACTACCCCTCAAAGGCCTAAGAGACACATCATTTATATTACTCTAGCTAGCTCATCTCCTAAAATAATTCATTATATTGATGGGGTCCCATTCACAAGTGACATGCTAAACCTTTACACGAGGTTTATGCAATCTAAGGCTCCCTCTTATAGAGTGGTAGCGCATACTTACAATACTAGAAGGAATCAAAAAAATCTTAATCAACCTACTTCTTTACCACCTTATCAATGAAGTCTCCCTCAAGCACCTAAACCTATAGCTAAGGTACATGGTGAGTATGATCTTGTAGATAAACTTCACGTTACTCCCTCCAAGATCTCATTATGGGATTTTCTTCATACTACATTGGTTTACCAAGGTATCTTCAGGAAGCCTTGCAAAAGATCCTTTTTCCTTCTTCCGCTAGGATGATTAATGTTAATGCATTGATGGCTCATATTCGTGTCGATTCGTTGAATATTATTTTCTATCCACATGAAATCCAACCTTTGAAAGTATAGAAGTAAGAGGATCCTTTAATGATAATAATTAATATTAATAATATTGGCATTAGGTGTGCTCTCATTGATACCAATTCGAAACTCAACATATATAGCATTGATTTGTTTCCTAAAATTTAAATTGATTCATTTTCTCTTGCTGATTCTTCTTTGTAAAATTGTGGATTTGATAACACTGATCATGAAGCCTTAGGCATGATAATCTTTCCTTTGAGATCAAGATCAGTTATCATACCCACCCTGGTATACATTATGCTAGGACCATTTCCTTACAATATTATCTTGGGAATACCCTAGATTCATGCTTTAGGAGCAGTCACTTCTACTTTGCATCATTATATAAAAATTGTTGATAATAAAAAAGTAGTTACAATCAAGGCTGACCCTAATGTTATACACTTGTGTGAGTTGGCAGTTGTTGGCTGAGCTTCGGTTGCTTCTACTCTTAAAGTTTTTGTTTCTTCATTATCTTCTAATGCATTGAAATCTACTCCAGTTGTGCCTATTCCAAAGGCTACTCTTGAGGCAGATATCCCTAAGGAATTTCGTCCTGAAGTAGTGAATCCTAGGTCTACCCATTCTACTTCTTCTAAATTGAATGCATGTCTCGATGAGGATTGGGGGTCCTTGGAATTTACTAAATATTTTATCAAGGAGTAGAAAGTATACCCTATACACCTAGACATTCTAATGATCTCATACACCTCTGTCATGAAAGCTAATTTTCCTCTTGCTAAGGAAAGTGATCGTGCTCTCGCTAAGGAAGATGATTGTGCCTCTGATAAGGAATATAATCATGGTTTTGTTAAAGAGGATAGTGTTTGTGTTCCTGCTAAGAAGGATGATTATGTCCATATAAAGGAATATGATAGTCGTTATTAGAATTGAACTCTTTACATCGATCCTCCTCCTTCCCAAGAATTGCAAACACATTATGGTACAAGTCTCAATATTTTATCTAAGCACGGATATGGTAGTAAGGGTTGTGGACATGTAGTGAACAAGGTATTAAAGTCCCCATAATCCTTTATCTTCTTAAGCATAATATGGGACTTAGATACCATCACACAAAGTCTAAAATGAAACCATGGTTGAATGTCAACATGATTTATATTGAGCATCCTCCTCTTAAATTAGTTCATCTTGAATTTATTGAAAACAAGGTAGATTCTAACAAAGTTCCTCTAGATTTTTCTCTTCAGAAGAAGTGCTAGATGAATTCTTAGGTGCCTACTCTCATTTTCCTTCTTATCACCATAAACTGTAATTTTGGTATCGCTTGAATAAATAGGCATGCTATGGAGAGTTTTTTATGAGTGTTGATGAGAAGAACCCATTGTCTAATGTGGATGATAACATTTCTATATCTCATCTTGAAGACCACAGTACTCTCGTTAAGGGGGATAATTTTGATGTTTTCATGGATCTTAAATCTTCTAAAAAAGTAATTAAGATTAGAATCTTACTTTCTTTAGAAGAGTCTAAACAACATGTCGATTTGTTACATTCTCATCCTTATATTTTTACTTGGTTGTATGAGGACATGCACAATATTGATGAGTCTATAGTGGTTCACAATATCGTACTATGTCCTGATTCCAAGAAAGTAAAACAAAAAATTCGTAAGATGAATCCCAAGGTCACTTTATTAGTCAAGACAAATAGAAAAGTTCTTGAAAGATGGATTTATCCATCCTATTGACTATTTACCTTGGATATTGAATATCATCACTATTAGTAAACCTGGCGATTGTATTCATATTTGCATAGATTTTTGTGATCTTAACAAGGATTCTCTTAAGGATGATTCTTTGTTGTCTAATAAAGATATAATTGTAGATTGAATTGTTGGCCATGCCTTATTATCCTTTAGGGATGGACTCTAGGGCTATAATTAGATTTATATTAACCTGAAAGATCAATATAAGATAGCCTTCACTACCCCTTGGTGTAATTTCTACTACGCAGTCATGTTGTTTGGGTTAAAGAATGTTGGAGAAACCTACCAACGAGAAATGACTCTTATCTTTCATGATTTCATTCACAAGATCCTAGAATATTACATCGATGACATCTTGGCTAAGTATACAACTATCAAGATGATGTCAAGAATCTTTGTCTTATCTTCAAAAGGCTTCAACTCTATAAAATGAGATTGGATCCTCTCAAGTGTGTTTTTGGCCTAGATTTTAAAAAGATTTTTAGGATTTATCATCTCTCACCATGGAATCAAATTTGATAAAAATTAAATTGATGCAATTGTTAATATTCCTCCGATGAAAAAAATCTCTCAACTATGTAGTTTGCAAGGGAAGAGTCAACAACTCATAGATTTGTATCTTGGTGAATCGTACCCTTCCATTCACACATTTTTTGAAGAAATATGTCCACTTCTGAAGGAATGATGAGTGCAAAAAATATTTTGAGTCAATCAAAATTATTTGGCCAATTCTCCTATTGTGATGTTAGCTATGCAAGATAGACCCTTTTTACTTTATATTTTTACATCAACTCATGCCTTAGTAGCTTTATTAGCTCAACATGATGATGATGGTAAAGAAAGAGTGATCTACTATATTAGTCGCATTCTAGTTGATGATGAAACTTGACACTCTACCATGGAGAAACAATGTCTCACTCTTTTTTTTGTAATGAAAAAGTTACAATGTTATCTTCATCATGTCTAAACTCATGTTATTGTAAAATGTGATCTTCTTAAACATTTGTTCACTAGAACTGATCTTTCAGGAAGGTTGGTGAAATGGGTAATGTTACTTTCTGAGTTTGATATTAAATTCATGACTCAAAAAGAGATTAAGGGTCAAGTTAGTGCCGATCAGTTGGTGGAAGCTCCCTCATCTCACTCCTTCCCTAATCCATATTTATTTCTTGATGAAAATATATTTGTGTTAGACCATGAACCTATATGGGAAATGTACTTTGATGGATCGAGATGTCAAATTGGCTCCAAGGTAGGTGTAGTCTTCATCTCACCTGAAGGTAAGCCATTTCCTCCATACTTTCGATTAGAATTTCATTACACTAATAACATCTCATTGACTACAAAGCCCTTATTGTTGTCTTACATGTCGTAATTCCATTCAAAATTAAACATATTCATATTCATGGTGATTATAAACTTATTGTAAATCAAACCATAGGAACGGATCAGGCTAAATAAAATAAGCTATCTCAGTATCAAGATAAAGCTTTATCCTTGCTTGATCATTTCTCATCCTTCACGATAGACAATGTTCCTAGGAGAGAAAACTATCATGCAGATGCAATACTGAGCACAACCTCCCTTGTAACCTCGAACAATGGTGTATAAGTGAATCAATTTGTGGTTCACATTATCCACTCTCTTGCTATCTTGAATCAACTTGAACCAAATGGTCTTGTGTGTGTGCACATAGACTTGAGGGAATGGTATTCTCACATTTATAATTATTTAAAGATTGGAACTTTTCCTAATGATGCGACTAAAATATTCACACTTAGATACAAATCTTTTTAGCCCAATATCTTATTCTATCTAATAATCTTTATCAAAATTCTTATAATGGTCTTCTTCTTTGATGTCTGACTAAGGCTAAAATACGTCTTTCCCTTCAAGAAGCTCATTTAGGCTTTGTAGGTGGACATTTTGGTGGTAAATCCTTAGTGCATAAACTAATTCATATGGGATATTATTGAAAAACAATGGAGCAAGACTCCTTTGCTTTTGTCAATAAATTCCCTCAATATCAACAACATAGCAATATCATCCAAGCTCCTACACAAGAGCTTCAAAAATCAAACCTCTCCTTGTACATTTGTAAAATGGGGGTTGGATATTATTGGTAAAATACCACCTCCTTCTAAAGGACATATCTTCATCATTACTGTTACTAATTACTTTATGAAGTGGGTCAAAGCCATTCCACTTCAATCTACTAATGCTGAAGTGATCTGTAGATTTCTTCTAAATAACATCATTGCTCTCATTTTAGATTGCCTTTTACCCTTATTTTTGATAATGGTACTTCATTTAAGAACAAAGAGGTGAATCAATTCTTGGAAAAGTTTCATATTCAACATCAATTTTCTACACCACATTATCCTCAATCTAATGGCCAAGCTAAAGTGTAATAAAACTCTTGAGCTGATTCTTCATAAAATGATAAAAAAACATGATAAAAACTATCATAATCAATTGAAATACACATTGTGGGCCTATCACATGAGTTTTCATATGACTATTTGTGCTACCCCATACAACCCCATGTATGGCGTCGAGGCTATCATGCCTTTAGAGTTGGAAAGTTTGTCTCTATGGTTTTCCCTTAAAGGGTTGATTGATGATGATACTTACCTTGTTGAACATCTCAACTAGCTTGAGTTGTTCGATGAGCACCGATTGTAGGTCCTCAAACATCTCCAATCTTATCAATGATCTCTTTCTAAACATTAAAATTATTGTGTTCTTTCTCATACCTTGAAGATAGGTGATCTCGTTCTCTATGAGAATCAGAGAAATGTAAATACACCACCTGATCAAAAGGGGAAGTTCAACCCTAATTGATTAGGTCCTTACATCATCACCTCTTTATATGCTTCTGGCATGTATGGACTATCATCTATGGATGTGGTGCGGGGGCACCAAATGCATTTTGTTTAATGTTGCCAAATGAGTTCTTTTGATAGGTTTAGGTTAATTTGAGTTATTTTTAGTGCCAATAATTCCATAATAGACCATCTATTATGTAATTTGATTCATTTGGTTGATTTGAGAGTTTATTGTGTTAAAATTGCAAAAATTATAAAGTTGTCAAAGTGAAAAAGTGCAAAATGCAACTTTAGGGAAGTCCACTAGTCATTGGAAGTTTAAATGTTAGTTGGGTCAGTTGATTAGCTAGTTTATAGGTAGGAAAAATTTAAATATTCTTCGAATCTCGTTGTAAACTCTCTCTTGAAAGTTTTGGTGAAGAAATCAATCAAGAAGCTCTCATTTTCTGTGTTTTAATTGGTAAATTTCCATTGTAGACTTCTGTACAGGTCCGTACAGTACAACAAGGGTCTAAAACCTTATGAAATTGTTAGAGGCATAAGATAGCTTGAATTTGGATTTGGTTTGGGGAGTTTTTGTAAAGTTTGGTTTATTTTGTAAACAAATTTCTAAAAGCGGGCTTGTATAGTCATTTTGAAGGTTTGTAGTCATTTAAATGGACTAATGGCCCATTCCACCATCTATATCTCCCGTGTCTTGGTGGAATGGGACCAATACAATAGATTTAGATGTCTAAATTGGTTTTGAGAGTAGGGGAAGGTGATTGGTGCTGGTTGGAGTGTTGTCCTAGATAAATTCTTGTGAATTTTGGCTTAGTTTGAATGGCTAGAGGCTATGGTTTGTGAAAATCCCTATAGGATTGGTCAAATAAGAGTGGAATGAGTTTGTACAAGGCATATGGAATGTGTTTGGAGCCCTATTTTGCAGAGTGAAGGCTTGGGTGTTAAAGTTTCATGAAACCCTCCTTGTTTAAAGTTTAGGGAAGCCTATAATAAGGGTTTATTGGCTTAGTGGTCTGGGTAGCGTCTTGGAGGCTAAGATTTTCTTGAATATGTGGTTTTGTAGGTTGGTGAAGGTCTGTCAACAATAATTTGGAGTTGGAGAAAAGTTTATGTTGAATTTGGTTTGAAAAAGAGACCTAATTGAGGTTTAGGACAACGTAGTAGCATGATTTTGGATAAGTTGGTCCAAAGTGACCTATTGAGTTTTTGGGATATGTGTTTGTAGGCCTTAAAGGGTATTTTGAATGACTACTAAGAAGTGGGTTTGAGATTGGAATTGAGAGCTATATTAAAGGAACTAATTTTGCATACCTATAAGAGAATAAGAAGAGTTGTTTAAGAAAACACCCTAGTTAGGGTTTTGAGGATTCAAGAATTGGTTGAAATAATCAGAATTGTGTTGATTTGTGGAAATCCTCCCTACTCTACATCAGTTGGTATCAGAGCATAGGATGTAGATATTTTGAAGGGAAAGAAGGTGTGAGAAAAGTGGATACGATACCTCCTAAGGGTAATAATGTGGCTAGGAAGATGCAAGAAATGGAAGAGAAGGATAAGAGAGAGATTAGGAAGTTGAAAGAACTACAAAATAGATTGGCAGCAAGGCTGGAAAGTGTTGAAATAGGTTAGAAGAGAAGTGTGGTTGTAAGTGATGAAAGTGACTTTGAAGAGGAAGAGGATGAAGAGTATGAAGATGTGGAAGAATAATTAGATCCTAAAGAGAAAAAGATGGAAAGGCTACTAAAGTAAATTAAGGGAGATAAATATAAGGTAAAAATTTATTTTCCTATGTATGGAGGTAACCTTAATGATGAAGAATTACTAGATTGGATTGTAGTATTGGATAACTACTCCGAATGCAAGGATGTACCTGATGAACAAAAGGTGAAGATAGCAAAAACCAAATTGAAGGGGCATGCACTAGTATGGTGGGATTATGAACAAGCTGAAAGGAGAAGGAAAGGTAAGGAAAAAGTTGGTTCTTGGGATAAAATGGTCGCCAAATTGAAAGGTAAATTTTTTCCAAATGATTATGCAATTCAAATGTCTAAAAAGCTTCAAGATTTGAAACAAAGGGAAATGGATGTTAAAACTTATACTAATGAGTTTTATAAGTTAATCATAAGAGCAAGTCACATGGGTGATGATGTAGAAAAGGTGGCTAAATATCTTAGTGGACTAAGGTTTAACATCCAAGATGAGTTGAGTTTGCACAATCCAAGGACAATTGAAGAGTGATACCAAATGAAAATAAGGGCTGAAGAGAAACTCAAAAGAAGGAAAGACAAATAAATAAGAGGCATAGGAAAAAATTCAAGTGGAAGAGACACATTTACCACTCCAAGGCAGCCACAAGAAAGTCAAGAAAACTCAAGCAAAAGAAAGGAGAAAGTTGTTGATTAAAGGGGTGGATTCAGAGGTTTCAGAGGAAGATATGGTGGAGGTAGAAGTTAAAATACATTTTTAGGAAGGTGTTACAATTGTAATCAATTTGGGAATCCAGCATTTAAGTTCCCTAAAAGACAAGGCTCTACTTCAAGTGGAGGTGAAAGAAGGAATACATTGGTGCATGAGGATGATTGTGAAAGTGTAAACTCTCCTAATCACATTGTTGCTCCAGAAGTTTTGGAAACTTTGATGGTGAGAAGAAAACTACTTCAAGCATCCAAGGAGAAGGAGATGAATCAAAGAAGACAATTATTCAGGACCACCTACAAATGCAAAGATAAGGTATGTAAGGTAGTGATAGATTTTGGTTCTATTGATAACATGGTGTCAACTAAGATCTTAGAAAAATTGAAGTTAGAAAGAATACCTCATGAAACACCATATAAGGCATCTTGGGTGAATGATAATAAATCAATTTTGGTGAATGAACAAGCATTAGTTGAGTTTCAAATTGGTGGTTATAAGGATAGGGTTCTTTGTGATATTTTACCAATGGATTGTTGTCGGTTACTACTTGGAAGACCATGGAAATTTGATAGGAACTCACTTTATGATGGAAGGAATAACACATATTAGATTGAAAAAGATGGTATTACTTTCACACTAACACCATTGCGGGAGGATGAAAAAGCAAAGAGTAAGGCAGAAAAATTCATCATGTTTGACAAGAAAGAGTTTTTGAAGCCTGAGGAAGAGAGAAACAAAGAGTGTGCAACCACTTCAAGGCATAAAGATGTTAGGACAACAGGTTTAAAAAGTGAACCAAGGCTTGAAGGTACTAAGGTGACAGAGGTAAAGAGTAATTTCATTTTGATGGGAATAGATGATGGTTTCATGTCAAGGACAGGTCAAGAGAAGGTCGGTAAAGGATGAATTGACCATGAAGGTGCAAGATTGATTACAAAAGTATGATGGGATTGTGGTAGGGATAGTGATATGTCCATTGAGAGAAAAAGAGGTGAAGGGGAAGTTTAGTATTGCCAAAACGGAGGATGATAAGTCTAATAGGACAAATTTTTTAAGGGCAGAGAACTCAGGGACAGTGATGAAGACAAAAAGTGGAATGAAAAAAGATGAATGGAAAGGACAAGTGAAATTTTTTGAGCATGTATCAAGAATGGAAGAGTGGAAAGTCAAGGATAGAGTTGGAATTGGTAAGTTAGCAGATAGAAATTTTAGTTTAGCATCAACATCAGATGAGAGAAAATTCAGGGAATATACATCAAGACAGTTTGCAAAGATGGGGCACTGTACAAGTGGCAACAAGTTCAAGGACAATGAAAATCAACACTATTTGAATTAGTGGCAAGGTGTACCTAATTATAGAGATTTAAGACGTCAAAGGCATGGAGTATTCATAGGTGGAGAAGCTACAACACAATTTCCAAGGTCGATTGTATGGTGCAGGGGCACCAAATGCATTTTGTGTTAATGTTGTCGAATGATGTCTTTTGATAGGTTTAGATGTGTTTGAGTCTTTTGTGGTGCTAGTAAGGTCATAATAGACCATCTATTATGTAATTTTTTGTCATTTGGTTTGTTTGAGAGTTTATTGTGTAAAATTGCAAAAATTGTAAAGTTGTCAAAGTGAAAAAGTGCAAAATGTAACTCTAGGGAATTCCAACGGTCATTGGAAGTTTAAATGTTAGTTGGGTCAGTTAATTAGTTATTTTGTAGGTAGGAAAAGTTTATATATTCTTGGCATCTCATTGTAAACTCTCTCTTGAAAGTTTTGGTGAAGAAATCAATCAAGAAGCTCTCATTTTCTGTGTTTTTAATTGGTAAATTTCCATTGCATACTTTTGTATGGGTCTGTATAGTATAACAAGGGTCTAAAACCTTATGAAATTGTTAGAGTCTTGAGATAGCTTGAATTTGGATTTGGTTTGGTGAGTTTTTGTAAAGTTTGGTGTATTTTGTAAACAAATTTCTAAAAGCGGGTCTATATAGTCATTTTGAAGGTTTGTAGTCATTTAAATGGACTAATGGCCCATTCCACTATCTGTAACTCCTATATCTTGGTGGAATGGGACCATTCCAGTAGGGTTAGATTTTTGAATAGTTTTTGAGAGTAGGGGAAGGCAATTGGTGGTGGTTGGAGTGTTGTCCTAGAGAAATTCTTGTGAATTTTGGCTTAGTTTGAATGGCTAGTGGCTAGGGTTTGTGCAAAGGCCTGTAGGATTGGTCAAATAAGAGTGGAATGAGTTTTTGTAGGGAATATGGAATGTGTTTGGAGCCTTTGTTTTTAGAGTGAAGGCTTGGGGGTTATAGTTTCATGAAACCCTCCTTGTTTCAAGTGTAGGGAAGCCTAAAATAAGGGTTTTTTGGCTTGGTGGTTTGGGCAGTGTCTTGGAGGATAATATTTGTTGAATTTGTGGTTTTGTAGGCTGGTGAAGGTCTGTCAACAAGAATTTGGAGCTGGAGAAAATTTTATGTTGAAGTTGCTTTGAAAAAGAAACCTAATTGAGGTCTAGGACATCGTAGTAGCATGATTTTGGATAAGTTGGTCCAAAGTGACCTATTGAGTTTTTGGGTATGTGTTTGTAGGCCATAAATGGTATTTGGAATGACTACTAAGAAGTGGGTTTGAGATTGGAACAAATATTTATGGTCAAAGAACTGAGTTTGCAGACCTACAAGAGAATAAGAAGAGTTTTTTAAGAAAACACCCTAGTTAGGGTTTTGAGGATTCAAGAATTGGTTGAAACAATCAGAATTATGTTGATTTTTCAAAAGCCTCCCTGCTCTGCATCAGGATGGTACACATCTAAAAGTATTGGTCAATATAATGCATGTCTCCCTCGATACTATGCATAGATTGTATGTGGCATGCGCATGACACTTGCTCCTCTTCGAGGATCGTAGTTTGTTACACTATGGCATTCCTTCATTAACACATTATCTTTTTTGATTTTTGTTATGATGTAAAAATTTGTATGTAATTAATACCTTTAATTAGGAATTATATATATACATGTGTTTTATTATGTGTGTATCCATGCATTGTTTTCGATAAACATCTTTTGGTTAGGCATTAGACCATCATTATATTTAATTAAGCATACATCCATGTGTGTTTATTAAATCATGATAGCATCTAATCTAAGAATAAATCCATAAACATATATCCATCACATAATCATACATGAAATAGAAATACACATAAGAATGCTAAGATGTTAGTCAAAAATATCACATATATATTGAAAAAATGCCATGTACATGTTGCAGACACTTAAAATTGTCTTGATTGATATTGCACATCTGAACTCAATTATTAACACCATTTTTTTCTTGATTCGACCCTTTTCAACTATTTAATTAAATGATCCTAATTATTTAATTAAATTCACCAGTTTCCTCTATTAATCGAATAATTAACATTATTAGGTTAATTCATCTTTTCCATACTAATTTTCATCGTATTTGATTAAATAATGTGAATTATTTAATTAAATTCCCTAAGTCCTCTCATTTGATTAAATAATATGAATTAATTAATTAAATGTCTTTAATTCCCTCTTTTTAATTAAATGAGAAAATTGTTTAATTAAATATTTTAATTCCTCCATCTTGCACAATTAAATAATATTCTAATTATTTAATTGACTAATTTCTTTCATCCCTCCAATTTCTCCCACTTGCAAAGGAATATATCTTGCACCTTCCTCCTAAATTTTAGGATTTTCCTCAAATCAATTTTAACCATTGATTAATTTCATCAATCCATGTCAACTTTCAATCTCCTCCATGGATTGAATCCTTGATCCATGCCAATTCCTCTCCTCAATTTACATCCATTGATTAAGCAATGATCTTGGCCATTGATTCACTTAATTTTCCTATAAATAGCCTCCATTTCTTGAGCAATTCATCCAATTTCATTGAGAGTGCCTTCATTATAATCATATTTAGAGAAATTCTTATGAGAATTTAATCCACTTGCATCCATTTTAGCAATTTATCATTCAATTTTCATCAGTTCTCCATTGGATAATCCATCAAGAGCTTGTTTCAACTATGGTGTTGGGAAAGGGCTAACATTCCACACCAATTTAGAACCAATCCCCCAATGGGATGAGGTTTGATGTATTAATTAGGTTTTCTTTGCAAGCATTTCATTGATATTTGATGTTTTAATGACTTCTTAGTTGAATATTTCAAGAATTTCATTGGGAGCATTTAATCCACTTGCATCCATTTTAGCAATTTAGCATTCAATTTTCATTAGTTCTCCATTGGAGAATCCATCAAGAGCTTGTTTCAACTATGGGGTTGGGAAAGGGCTAACATTCCACACCAATTCAGAACCAATCCCCCAATGGGATGAGGTTTGATGTATTAATTAGGTTTCCTTTGCAAGCATTTCATTGATATTTGATGTTTTAATGACTTCTTAGTTTAATATTTCAAGAATTTCATTGGGAACATGACTTAATTAGCTTAATACTTGGTTTAATTGTGTAATTCAATCATGTTTACCTTAGTTCATGATCATGTTCACATTTTGGCGCTAGAAGGAGGGATTTACTAATCAAATTTGATAAATTTTCCTTGATATTTTTATGTATTTCAAGGTAAAATTACAAAGCTATGTCACAAAAGTTTTTATAAAGAAATGACCAACACGGATCCAACTTTTAAAATTGAATCACTAAAAAGTGGCATATATGTTTTAAATTTTGAAATGATGTAAACTAATAAAATGTCTATTTTTTAGTATATTTTATGTTTGTATTTTTTGAAAAAAGTAAAAAAATATTTTAAAATAGTTTTTAATAAATTAATAGTATAATTTAGTTGTTGATAAAATGCTGAAAAATGAAGTTACATGAGACGTCAAACTTTATATAGTAAATTTTATTTATTTCCTTCAAATTTTTTGTCTGTTTATAACTTCTTCTTTTTTAGACTGCAGGAATCGATCGGGTATCCGTCCCCCTATAAACTGCAGTGCACCTAGTAAACTTTTTTCACATGACCAGTGGCACTGGAGCGACACGCCCTTCGGTACCACGGGTTTGGGGGGAGACTAAACCTTGTGACCTCTTGCCTACAATAGGATGCTTTAGCCAATCGAGCTAGGCCCCCTGCCCCTGTCTGTTTATAACTTGAAGATTTAGTGCATGGATATATTTTTTTCCAATTTTGCTAAATATATATTTTTAAAGAAATATTAAAATGTGTGTGTATTAAAACATAGTTGTTTCCATTCAACGTCAACTTTTACATTAAATGTTTATCTAAAATAGAAACAAAATTATACCATCTTGTTATAGATTCTTTTATCTAGTGCATCATACTTTTTTCAAAAAAATTAAATAAGTTTTAGTAATTATTCTTGACATGGTAATAAACCTAATATTTTTTGTTGAAAACCTACTTTTAGTAAAAATAAAAAATAAAATATAAATAATAATTAAACTATTCAAATATATATTTTTGAAAACTACACTTATGGATATACAAAAGGGTATTTTTTATATTTTAAAAAAATATTACTTACATGAGTAGGAGTTTTTGAAACATCAAGTTTTTCAAATGATCATATTTTTTTGGTAAATTTACCTCAAAGTAGTGTTACATATGCAATTAGCGTATAATTTTAGTTAGAAAAGTTGTGGAAATATCTAACTTAGCTAAAATTAATCTTACAATGTCATATGTTTGACCAAAATTATTTTTGTTAGAAATACTAAAATTTAGTTGTGTTGATAGGTTGGCCAAAAGTGTGACACAACTTTTTACTTTTACCCTTTAGATTTCAGGGTCGAGTGATACAATTGCTGCATGGTGACACATTTGTCTACAGTTGTTTGCATTGTGACATAGTTTTTTATTTTCCAAAGCGACACATTTGACATTTCCTATTTCAGTGTTTCAGGTTTACTAGAGCGATGCAGTTGTCATATTCCAACATAGTTTTTTTCTACTAGAGTAGCACATTTTTCATACAATGACATATTTGTCAGATTACAATGCAGTTGTGGGACTGATAGAGAAACACATTTGTCAAGTAAAATAGAGAATTAAATCATGATTACTTTAAATTTTCAATAACATATTTCAAATTTAAAGTGGAGCATAAAATCTTGAAGTGAAGGAGAAAAGTGTTCATTAACACTTGTAATGGCATCATTTAGTCTTTTTTTCTAAAAGTGTTCTTAAACACTCATGAAAGGATGACCTAACTTGTTGCTTAATTCATTCTTTAGATTAAATAACTTTCAATTTGGGCTTAAGAACTTATAATTCTATGAGTATTTCAAAGTTGGCTTGAAATTGAACCAAACATCCTCACATTTACTTTGGATCTAAAATTGAACAATGCAAATTCACACTTAGTTTGATGCTATTAAAATGAACATTCACATCTCTTTTGGTGCACTAAAATGAACCACTATTTTCTTTGCTTTCCATGATTGGTAAACTCTTAGTGTGTATCATCTCCCCTTGTGCTTCATGTGATATTGGGTGAAGAGAAACACTCTTAGTTTAAATTTTTTTTGAGTCACCCAAAGGATTGCTATGTATCATATCCCCTTGCGCTTCACACAATCTTGGGTGAAGATAAATAACATTTATTTCTTTTTTTATTAGAGAGATCCTCCCTTGAGATACATCTTGCAATGGAGAACTCAAGGTGACCTTCAAGCATGCTTACCGACATGCTATATAAATTATGTGAAAATGAAAGTAAGTAGCGTAAATCCATTGATGGCTACCTTGTGAACCTACTCTCATGCGAACAAATGGGTCACTTAGGGGAAGCTAGAGAATTTAGTGTCTCCCATTTGAAGTATGCCTAGTGGTGTTCATGGTGCCACTAAAATCCTTTGAATCTAGAGGCCAACCAAGTCTTCTAAAATGATTCTTGGGTAAGTGCACAAAGATGGTTCCCAAAAAGGGGGCTTAAGTGGCCACTTTTTTTTCTAAAATTAGGAAATACTGACCTTGGATGTGAAATTGAGGATAGTTACACTCAAAATTTTGAGATGGAACAAAAACAAGGATTGAAGTGTTTTGAGTCTACTTTCTAAACTACTAATTTATTTTGAAAATGGTTGAGATTAAGGGGTTTAATTGAGGGACGTACACAAATTGGTGTTGTTTTTGTCAAAAAAAACATAACAACAACTCTTGTATGACCCTAGCACGGTGAATTTTTTGTAGTATTTTTAAAATCACTACGGTCAGAAGTTAGCTAACCATATCTAGTTGATGCACGATTTTTCTAATAATTTTCTAAGTGCGCACTTCTTGGAAAGCAGAATTTTGGTCGTGCTCCCCCTAAAATTTTTGGAAAGTAATTGATTTTATTTTTATTTTTATTTTTTAAGTTTGTAGAATGGAGTCTAGTTTCTAAAAATGTAATTTATTTGAAATTTTGACGAAACACTAATTTTTGGAAAAAAAGAGACATACAAACAAAAGAAATTATGGATGAAAGGCTTAACATTGTCAAAAAGTGAAAAAAATTACATTGTTGGATAGCTAAGAGAGAACCTAACATTACCCATATGTTCAATTTTTTTGATATTGAACTAGATGCAATCGTGATGGTGAGCACGAACCCAATTATGTGAAAATTTGTAGAATTTGCAAAAACATGTCTCTGGTCATTAGGAATTCCCTCCAAGCCTTTGGGTTGGTATTCCAAGGCAAATAGAAATGCTAAGGCTCAAGGATTCCCCAAGTAAGATATAACACGAGCACATTATAACGCGCTCGTGTTATTTCCTAGTTTTGACATTTTTTTGCTTATCCCGGATACATGTCAACCAATACATAACACAAGCATGTTATAATGCACTCGCGTTATGTCTTCCTTTATGTTAAATTCCAGTCTATTGAATGTTTGTTCATATATTTGTATGTTTGTATGTATGTATGTATGCCTATATGTATCAGTGCATGTATATTGTATGGATGTAGGATTGTATGGATTGTATGTACATATGTATTATGCTTGTATGTATTTATGTATGTATTTAAGAGAGAGAGAGAGAGAGTTGTCTAGGTAGGGTGGGATGGGGAGAGAGAGAGAGAGTCTCTGGATAGAGGGAGAGGGGGTGGAAGTGAGAGTTTAAGAGAGGGAATGGGAGAGAAGGGGTTGGAGTGAGGGGGACTTAGCTAGGTAGGGTGAGAGGGAGATACTTGAGAGATAGGTAGGGGAGAGGGAGTGCAAGAGAGAGGGAGTGGGAGAGAGAGGGAGTGTGTGTGAGATACTTGAGAGAGGGAGAGGGTGTGGGAGGGAGTTCAACCTAAGAGAGGGAGAGAAAGAGGAGTGTGGAGTGAGAGGGACTTATCTAGGTAGGGTGGGAGGGATAGATAGAGAGAGGGATAGAGAGAGGGAGAGAGAGAGAGAGAAAGTTACCTAGGTAGTTTTCCAGAGGGAGCGACGGGAGGGAGAGAGAGAGTTTGGAGAGAGGGAGAGGGGGTGGAAGTGAGAGTTTAAGAGAGAGGGAGTGGGAGAGAAGGGTTTTGAGTGAGAGGGACTTAGCTAGGTAGGGTGGGAGGGATAGAGGGAGGGAGAGAGAGAGGGGGGATGGGAAAGAGAGAATTGAGAGAGGGTGGGATAGGGTGGGAGAGAGGGTGGGAGAGAGTGGGACAGGGTGGGAGAGAGTGGGTGAGAGAGTGAGAGAGAGTATAGACAAAGAGATAGAATAGATGTATAAAAGAAACCAACTTTATGATAACATGAGCACATTTTTAAGAAGTAGAGACATAGTTGTTCTAGGAAGAGATAACACACACACATTATAATGCAAGCGTGTTATATCTTGCACTAAAAATAGTAAAAAACACAATATACTCATGATGTCAGCCCAAATTCTGCATATACTCTTGGTTCTGCACGTGTTCTGACAAAAAGTAGCTTTTTGATGATTGAGTGAAGTGTCCATGCATGATTTTTAGATTCCACCACCTTTTTCATGATCTTTCCACCACCTTTGTATGAAATAGAAGAGTTTTCACATTGAAAGACATAATATCAATTCAATTTTGAATTCTAGTGATAACTGATATACAATTGAAGTTTGGAGGGGAACAAGCTTTTTAATTTAAGTCAAATTGTTGAGGATTTTGAGGAAAGAAGAACCAAAGGTTACATAATTGGGTAGAAATCCTCCATTTGAAACTCTAGTTTTTTAGGTATGTGAAGTCTTTGTACATTTTTTTCATTCTATTATGGCTTGCTTTCATTTTTGTTGTTTTGCATATTCCATGTTGATCATTGTTTGTTTGTCATGTTACAACCTTAGGTTGTCAATGGACATTTTAAATTACACAATTCCATACACTTTCCAATTATATTTTTAAACCACATCTCTTTGAGGCATTTTGTTATTTAACAATTGACTTACTTTGTGTATGATTTCAAAGTTTTCATTGAGGTATTTTGTCAAACAATTATAAAAACTAGTTGATTTCCTTGTCTATGCTACCAAATTTTCCATACATGTCTCTAAAAAATTGGAATATACTCCTAATGCAATAGGGGGAGGCCTGCAACACACAAACACACAACTCCAATCTGCAAACACAATTTTCAATTTACATTTTCATCAGGACCTCTTTATTCAACATATTCCCACTATCCCTTGTAGCATATCAAAGTCACTCAATCGGGTATAATTCCACTCACACAACCTTTCAACTCACAACACAACACACATCAGGGACCCATTATAGAGCCTTTCAACATATCCAACAATCACCAATGCTTTTTTTGTACTGAACTGCATAAATAAGGTTTTCTACGCTTATAAGTGCCCAAGTTAGCCCACTTTTACAAAGGGACCAACTTCAAAACTTGTCCAAATCTCTTGAAACCTTGGTGCAACACTTTATATCTGTCAAAACTTCAAATTATAGTGTTAGATTGCTAAAATTCAATCATTTACCACCCAAACCATAAAACCCTCTCCCTAGGCTTAGAAACCCTAGGTTTTATTGAAAGTAGCACTTGCCAAACACTCCAAAACTTGAAAATTGTTCAAAAAAGTCTAAAATAACCTGCTCATACTCAATCTAACATAAAATAATGCTTCCTAACTCATAAACTCAATTTCACTAACCAAAACCTCATTTTTCTTACGAAAATCTCAGCATTTCCTCATTTGGTTTGACACCCAATCCAAGGATCATCCTCCATTCAAGTTTCTCATGGCCTTTGATAATGTTTCACTCCTAAAATAAACCACTTCAACTTTGAAAACTAACATTTGAAAGAGGTGACCGTTGGTCTCCCTCTTTAATACACTTTTACAACCCTGGTGCAAGAGCACCTACACCTCATCCTCCTTATTTGATCATTTGATGGTAATTAGGAGGTTAATAGGTAGGTGTATGAGTCTTTGAGCATGTTTTGTTTTGAATAAGGTCAATCAAGACCACTAAGGATGTCTTATGTTGAGTTTTTGAGTTTAGGTGTTAAAATGTGAAAAATGGTGATCTTGCACTAAAGTATCTTTGTAGCCTTTGAAGGAAAGTTTTTGAATTTACATGTAAAGTGTACAAGATTAGTGTTTTGTGGATGTAATAAGGCTCATTTCAAGCCATTGGTGTGGTTTTAGTGAGTTATAGGTGTTAGGGGTGCAAACTTACAATATGAGTAATATTGTTGTTACATCATGTGTAAAGGATGTAAACTTGGCCTTCAACAGTCATTAAGGGTTTGAAATTCAGTTGCAAGGTAGTTGGTTGGTGGGATGTGAAGAAGCCTTTAAATGGCATGTAGACACAAAATGTAAGTTTGATTTGGAGTTTTTGAGAAGAAAATACATTGAAATCTCAAGTTTAGCAGCAATTTTCTGTGTTTTCATGTTTTTTCCTGACTTGTAACTCATGTAAGGGACCCTATGATGTCTGACTGTAGGATGCATGATTTGAGTGCTAGGAAAGAAATAGGAGTAATAAACCTACTGCTATAGTGAGTTTTGTGAACAAAAATGCATGTGAATGAGGGCTTAGGCCTAGGGTTTGGAAGAATCTCTATGGGAGGTCATGATGTTTTGAACTTTTAGGCATGTGCAAGGTTAATGTCCTTTGTTCAGGTTGGTTTTAAAGTTTGGGAAGTTGTGGAAGTAGCATATTCAATAAACCCCCTTGAATAGTGCATAAAACAAGGGTTTTTAGGTTTGGCATGAATTTTTCCGTACTAGATGAATCTAGTTGTGGTTTTGGAGGTTTGGGAACCTAAGAAATACTGCCCCAAGGTTTCAAGGTCCTGTGATAAGTTTGAGGGCATGTTGCTTTGTAAATTAGGCCTAATCAGCCTAATTAGGTCAACCTAGAAGGGGTGTTTTGGAGATTTGGTCCAAAGGACTTGTACTTGAAATTGAGATATGTGTAATAAATCTGAAATGGGTGTTTAAAACCATGAAGAGTTTTCCTAGTGTTTTGGAGAACATTTGAGTTATTGGGCAAAAACTGAGTTTCCACTACTACTAGGGTTCAAGGGGTGAAAGTGTGAAATCTAACTTTTGATGATTGTCAAGCTTTGAGGGTTGTTTGGTTTGTTCAAATAGGTCATCTTAATCTTGTTAGATGCTTCTTAAATGCATGTTGTCAAATTGGTTGTGATTGAGCCTCCCAGGTCTACATCAAACCCTTCACTATTTGTTAATTTCACAACTTAGCACGTTTTGCACATTTTGATAATTCTACTACCTATTTAAACTATTTTGGTTTTCATCTCTATTTCTAAATTACCTCATTAGTAAAGATACCTCATCACCTATGTTGTCTATTTATGAAGCCTTGAATGTCATATATATTTCATTTATTTTAATGGATACATTTTTGAGGAAGTAATATTCGTCTCATTAACATGCTACAGGTAAAATTATCTACCATGCCAAAGAAATGAACAAGGAAGAAACTAATAGAGGAAGAGTATGAAACATTCAAAGAAAAAGAGAGAGAATGGGTGTCGACATATCGTGAAAAGAAGAAATTGGAAACGATTGAATAAAACAAGCCAATTGAAGAGGAACCTCAACTATGAAAAAGAGAAAAGAAATTGGCAGCACAAAGGGAATGAATGTGAAAGATTCATGCTAGGACAGATGTAGATACCGTAGTTGGAGACACACCTCTACTGCAAGTGAATACAAAGGGAAACCATTAAGCACAAGTGATTATGGATGGACACCATCTACCACAAGTGAATATGATTGGACACCATCCATCACATCTCAAGTTGAGAATACATCATCACTCAGATTTGACAAAGTAGGTATACCATCATCCTCATGTGAATATCAAGGTATGTCTTCTACTCCAACCTCGATTGAAGGTACACAATCTAGCCCACCTCAATTAAATATTGATGAAATTGCTAATGTTGAGATGTATGTACCTAGGAGAACACCACCTAGAATTTTGTGTAGAAAGCCAAAGTTTTTGATTAATATTGATGAGGATATTTTTTAGCACATGGAAGGTAAGATTCCAGAACGCACTTGTAGAAGATATACTGATAAGATTTGGAAAATCTTCTTTGAAAGGATAAATGAGACTACAAGATGTCAACTATTCGTTCAAATGATGCAGGGTTTAAAGTACAAAAACATCATGAAGACTCTTGGGTTGAGAACATCGAATGCATCAAGTGAAAACACTATTGTGAAGAATCTAATGGATGCTTATGACAGTGTCGGTAAGACCTCATGCTCAAAGGATAGTAATGTCACCCGACGTGTCATTACATCAACTTTGGTAAGCTATAAAATAAAGAGATCTCTCTCATTAAAAAGACAAGTGAACAAATGGGAATTAGTAGAAAAACTTTATCAAAAGACGTTCAAAGGCGACAAAGAATTGAGGGCACCGATTCAAATGAATTATGGGCATTCTCGGAAGACTGCCACATAAAGATAAAAAAGTTGTTGAAGCATTGAGAACACTAATTGAAGAGTATTGGAAGAATAATACAAGGCCATCTCCAAATCAAAGGGATGTCATAAGAAGGAGAATCGGTAGTCAGAATCGTGAGCCACATCCAAAGAATTTTTTGGATACGACTCAAACCTAATCTTTTCATAAATTTCAAAATGATTATCCTAAAATTAGTATTTCTCAAAGATTTTTTGAAATGCTTAAACCTTTTTATGTCAAGATAAATTACACACACACTACTTGTTGTTGTAGACTACATATTGAATTCTCTAACCATTATGATGTTTATCATTCTATATGTTTAGATTTGCATACTAATAATGTTTTGCAGGATTATAGCATAGAGCCCCACCAAAATCTTCAAAAGAGTTCTTATCAAAAAATTTATGTCAAATTGATGATGGCCAAATATTCTACAAGACAACATGCTTGGATGGTTCATGTGAGCATTGTGGTGGCTTGCAACGAATGCCAGTATGTCAACATATGGAAAGCACAGATGAGGTGGGACAAAAACTAGTAGATTTTGGGAAGTATAAAATAGTGGCATACGCTACAAAATCTCAAGAAAAAAGGTGTGATTTTTTTATTGAGAAGATTCTAGTGTATTAGTTTATGTCCATGTTTCATGAGAATCTAGTGTATGATTATGCAAGGCATACCCATAGAGCCTGATGGATGGACACACAATTCAAGCTATTCAAGGAAACCTTTCTAGTTGGCAACATAGTATCAGTGGTTGAATTTGCAGATAACTACACTCTATAGCTATAGTGTGAGGTGCAATCACAGTATTACCAATCCACATAGGTTTTGATATTTGTGCACATAGCATTCATTCATGTAGCTGATAGTATAGAGGACCAAAGAAAGGTATTGAGGGAGTATCACTTTTATATTAGTGATGATCGCACACATTCTCCAAAGTTCGTGCAAGGTTGCTTCCAAATGTTCTATAGTGATTTGGCTCAGAGGGGCATAGCATATGGTTGGCATATAATATGGTCAGATAACTGTGCAACAAAGTTCAAGAATGCACACACACATGTTCTACTAGTTGTGCAGGATGCATCTCACTATAGGTGTTCAACATATGTGGAACTTTTGTGAGGCCGGGCATGGAAAGGGGGAGCATGATGGTGTAGGATCATGGGTGAAAAGAGCGTTAGCATGAGAAGAGTTAAAGTATAAAGACAATGCAAAGTTGACAGATGCAAGATCAATCATCGAGTGGTGTAATGCTTCGATGGGTCCATGTAATAAAGGTGCGTCTTCAGTTCATAGATTTTTTTGGTTGATGGATGATACTAACATTGCACTATATGAGGATTGTTGTACACTAACAACATTGAGTGAGCTACACCCTCTCCTTAGCTCAAATGTAGGTTCATGGAGTATCGATACACATAAGATGGCATGATTTTGTTCTTCATGTACAATGGAAGCTTGGAATGATTGTGAGTCAAAGGAGTTGGTTGACAAATGGTCGACATGTTATCTTAGCCCACTTCACATGTATCACCCACCGACAACATTGGAACTAACACAGTTGGAATCATTGGTCGACTTTGACCACGTATCAGATCTAGTTCAACCAGGTAATATATCTACTTGCTAGTTTTTAAAATTCCATATTGTTATCTTACTTTGTATTATATTTGTAATTTTGACTAATTTGAAGAGATATGCCACATATCAATGTAGGGCATGTTTATGCAGTTATTACAGATGAAGAGAACAAAGAGGGAACAAACTATTACTTGTGTTGTTGTGTTGAGGCCAAAAAGAATCTGGAAGGCCCAATTATAGATGGAGAAAACATCAAATACCCTATAGGCTTAGTTGTTGTTACTGGAACGTGGCTTAGAAGGTACCCACATAAGAGTGTTAAACATTGGTTGTCTTAGGACTTTGACACACATTGTAAGATTCTTCATTACTCAAACCTTGTTGTGGCATCCAATATTCATTTGACCAAATATGGGGGTAGACCTTTGAACAGGACCTTGTGGAAGGTCCGTGAGTTTGACCATGAGGCAATACTTGACACAATAAAGAGTAGAGCAGACCCAGATGGTTCATTTGATTAATTTGTAAGTATATGCACAATGGTTCTTATTAATTTATATTTGTATCCACGTTAATTTGTTTGATGCCAATGCTATCATCTTATTTTACTCTGTGTATCTGTAAGTAACCCAGTAAACATTGATTGGTGTCCCCTTGCAGAAAATGCAGATTTATGAGCCATCAAAGAGAATATTAGGCAAAAAAGAAATGCAACATCCCTATTTTGATGATCTTGAAAAATCTCAATTATGATTAAATAAGCCATTACAAAAGTTCCTGCAAAGCTTGGTGAGGGAATTTCAAGTTATTCATTTCAAGTTAACCTTATCATGAGAACCTATGATGTAGAAATTATAAGAGCATCTCGAATTTCAAGATATTTTATTCATGAGAGGTGTTGTGTGCAATAGTTATCTTGGAACTCCCAATGAAGATGTATGGCCAGGAGTGACTAAGTTGAGAGACTTCCATGCCTATCTGTAAGTTCCTTCCATCTATTTTCATTTCATTTCCATTTTGGATGAGTTATTTCTTTTTATTCTTTTACTTTGCGTATCTGTAAGTAAACTAGTAAAAATTGATTGGTCTCTCCTTGCAGAAAATGCTGATTTTGGAGCCATCGAAGAGAATCTCAGCGAAAAAAGCAATGCAACATCCTTATTTTGATGATCTTGACAAATCTCAATTCTGATTTGAAGCCATTATAAAAGAGCACGTGAAGCTTTGCGAGGGAATCTCAAGTTTCTCAATTGAAGTTAACCTCTAAATGAGAACCTATGATGTAGACATTATAAGAGAATCTCAAATGTATGAGTGACATTGTAAAATATCTAGGAAAACAGAGTACCTAAGGCATTGTAATGAGATTTACTTGTAATGAAATTTGGTGCAGGGGCACCAAGGTTATTGAGCAAATTTGGTTCACAGAAGTCTTTTAAATTAGTTTTGTGTTTTGAGTTTTTTCAGTTGAATAAGGTCATAACACATCCACAATTGATTTATAATGTAATAAGTCATGTTAGTTACAAAAATAATAGTTAGGCATGATTGGAAAGATGTAGAATCATTTGTAAAGGATATTTAAAGCCTCTTGAAGGCTATTTAAGTCAATATTTGAATTTGTAGTCTTTTGAAGCAAAATCTTTGAATATGGTTGTAAATGTACTATTAGTGAGATTGAGATTGTTAACCTTCAGAGAGAATTAGTATTTATGTTGATGAAATTTCCTTTAGATGCAAGGATTCAAAGCACATCAACCATGTGGTACAAATGATTAAATCCCAGAGATGATTTGTAGCAATGAAAGAGTCTGAAAAGGAAGAGAGAGCTACACTGATGACTCAGGAGAAACTTCAGCTTTCAAAAAAAAAGTCAATTAGGTTGGAAGACGTGTGGATTGGGCCAACATTTGGTGGAAGAGGAAGAAAGATGACTGGAACTCTAGAGGCCCACCATACTAGATTTCAGTATTCAACCATGAGAGTAGAAGAGAGAGCTGATATCATGTATCAAAACATTAAGCATGCACTCTTCCAACCAGCGAAGAAGGAGATGATTACTTTGCTTCATTTTCATTTGCATAACCATATCAAGGCATGGGAACCAGGAAGACCAAGGATGTTGAGTTTTATGTGGAGCTAATGGATGAGGTCCAAACTTTAGGAGGTGTAAGAAGGTCAATGTATGATCTTGATGAAATTGAGGAAGAACAACAAGAGAGGGATAGGAAAAATAAAATCAATATAGAGTTTCAAGGATTTGTCAGGCGAGTAAGAGAGCCATGGGAGAAGCCTCATCTAAAATATTTTGAACTAGAGTTTGATATACCATTTAGAGAGCTTGGTTTTCATGGAGTTCCTTTCAAAGCCTCTAATCTTATTGTTCCTATGGTAAACTATTTGGTAGATTTGGTGTAATTACCTTTCTTAGTAATCGCTATTAGTGAGATTGAGATTGTTAACCTTGAGAGAGTAGGAATTGGGCAAAAGGAATTTGATATGGCTATTGATTTTAAAGACTTCAAGTGGGATGTACTCCGCATTAATGCCATTCCTCAATCTTCACTTGATGGCATCAAGGAATGGTTGAACTCCATGGTTATAAAGTATTATGAAAGCATAATGAACTTGTACTAGTGGCCAATTTTCAAGACTATTACTGATAATCCAAATAAATTTATTGAAGATGTTGGTTAGGAATTTTTGAATATGGAAGCTAGTGATTCTGATTCTGATAATTCAAAAGAGTCAAATCAAGGATATGAACCCTCTAATGTAGAAGAGGAATCAGAATCAATCTTCATGTTGCAGGTACCAACTTTAATACCAACTATAATGACAACATTGAAATTCCATAGAAGTATTTGTGTAAAGGAGATTTCCTTTGGGTACAAGGATTCAAAGCACATCAACCATGTGGTTCAAATGATTAAATCCAAGAGACAATCTATAGCAATGAAAGAGTCTGAAAAGGCAGAGAGAGCTACATTGGTGACTCAGGAGAAACTTCAGCTTTGAAAAACATCGTCAATTAGGCTGGTAGATGTGTGGATTGAGCCAACATTTGGTGGAAGAGGAAGAAAGATGAATGGAACTCTGGAGGCCTACCATACTAGATTTCGGTATTCAACCATGAGAGTAGAAGAGAGAGCTGATATCATGTATCAAAATACTAAGCATGCATTGTTCCATCCAGTGGAGAAGGAGATGATTACTTTGCTTCATTTTTATTTGCATAACTATATCAAGGCATTAGAAACAAGAAGAACAAGGATGTCGAGTTTTATGTGGAGGTAATGGATGTGGTCCAAACTTTAGGAGGGGAAAGAAGGTCAATGTATGATCTTGATGAAATTGAGGAAGAACAATAAGAGAGGAACATGAAAAATAAAATCAATATAGAGTTTCAAGGATTTGTCAAGCGAGTAAGGGAGCTATGGGAGAAGCCTCATCTAAAAGATTTTGAACTAGAGTTTGATATACCATTTAGAGAGCCTGGTTTTCATGGAGTTCCTATCAAAGCCTTTGCTTTTATTGTTCCTATGATAAACTGTTTAGTAGAGCTGGTGGAATTACCTTTCTTAGTAATCGCTATTAGTGAGATTGAGATTGTAAACCTTGAGAGAGTAGGACTTGGGAAAAAGGAATTTGATATGCCTATTGCTTTCAAAGAATTCAAGTGGGATGTACTCCACATTGACGCCATTCCTCAATCTTCACTTGATGGCATCAAGGAATGGTTGAACTCCATGGTTATAAAGTATTATGAAAGTAGAATGCTATTGTACTAGCGGCCAATTTTGAATACTATTACTGATGATCCAAATAAATTTATTGAAGATGTTGGCTAGGAATTTTTAAATATGGAAACAAGTGATTTTGATTCTGATAATTCAGAAGAGTTAGATCAAGGATTTGAACCCTCTAATGTAGAAGAGGAATCAAAATCACTCTTCATGTTGTAGGTACCGACTTTAATACCAACTACAATGGCAACATTGAAATTCCCTAGAAGTATTTATGTAAAGGAAATTTCCTTTGGATGCAAGGATTCAAAGCACATCAACCATGTGGTACAGATGATTAAATCCCAAAGATGATTTGTAGTAATGAAAGAGTCTGAAAAGGAAGAGAGAGCTACATTGGTGACTCAAGAGAAACTTCAACTTTGAAAAACAAAGTCAATTAGGCTGGCAGACGTGTGGATCGGGCCAACATTTGGTGGAAGAGGAAGAAAGATGACTAGAACTCTGGAGGCCCACCATACTAGATTTTGGTATTTAGCCATGAGAGTAGAAGAGAGAGCTGATATCATGTATCAAAACATTAAGCATGCATTCTTCCAACCAGTGGAGAAGGAGATGATTACTTTTCTTCATTTCCATTTGCATAACCATATCAAGGCATGGGAACCAAGAAGACCAAGGATGTCGAGTTTTATGTGGAGGTAATGGATGTGTTCCAAACTTTAGGAGGGGCAAGAAGGTCAATGTATGATCTTGATGAAATTGAGGAAGAACAACAAGAGAGGGACAAGAAAAATAAAATCAATAGAGATGTTTCAAGGATTTCTCAAGCGAGTAAAAGAGCTATGGTATAAGCCTCATCTAAATTATTTTGAACTAGAGTTTGATATACCATTTAGAGAGCTTGGTTTTCATGGAGTTCCTGTCAAAGCCTTTTCTTTTATTGTTCCTATGGTAAACTATTTGGTAGAGTTGGTGGAATTACCTTTCTTAGTAATCACTATTAGTGAGATTGAGATTGTTAACCTTGAGAGAGTAGGATTTGGGCAAAAGGAATTTGATATGGCTATTGCTTTCAAATACTTCAAGTGGGATGTACTCTGCATTAATGTCATTCCTTAATCTTGACTTGATGGCATCAAGGAATGGCTAAACTCCATGGTTATAAAGTATTATGAAAGCAGAATGAACTTGTACTAGTGGCCAATTTTGAAGACTATTACTGATGATCCAAATAAATTTATTGAAGATGTTGGTTACAAATTTTTGAATATGGAAGCTAGTGATTCTGATTTTGATAATTCAGAAGAGTCAGATCAAGGATATGAACCATCTAATGTAGAAGAGGACTCAAAATCACTCTTCATGTTGTAGGTATTGGCTTTAATACCAACTACAATGGCAACATTTAAATTCCCTAGTAGTATTTATGTAAAGGAAATTTCCTTTGGATGCAAGGATTCAAAGCACATCAACCATGTGGTGTAGATGATTAAATCCCAGAGATGATTTGTAGAAATGAAAGAGTCTTAAAAGGCAGAGAGAGCTATATTAGTGACTCAGGAGAAACTTTAGGTTTAAAAAAAAGAGTCAATCAGGCTGGCAGACATGTGGATTGGGCTAGCATTTGGTGGAAGAGGAAGAAAGATGACTGGAACTCTTGAGGCCCACCATACTAGATTTCGGTATTCAACCATGAGAGTAGAACAAAGAGCTAATATCATGTATCAAAACATTAAGCATGCATTCTTCCAACTAGTAGAGAAGGAGATGATTACTTTGCTTCATTTTCATTTGCTTAACCATATCAAGGCATGGGAACCAAGAAGACCAAGGATGTCGAGTTTTATGTGGAGGTAATGGATGTGGTGCAAACTTTAGGAGGGGAAAGAAGGTCAATGTATGATCTCGATGAAATTGAGGAAGAACAACTAGATAGGGACAAGAAAAATAAAATCAATACAAAGTTTCAAGGATTTTTCAAGTGAGTAAGAGAGCTATGGGAGAAGCCTCATCTAAACGATTTTGATCTAGAGTTTGATATACCATTTAGAGAGCTTGGTTTTAATGGAGTTCCTTTCAAAGCCTCTACTTTTATTGTTCCTATGGTAAACTGTTTGGTAGAGTTGGTGGAATTACCTTTCTTAGTAATCACTATTAGTGAGATTGAGATTGTTAACCTTGAGAGAGTAGGACTTGGGCGAAAGGAATTTTAAATGGCTATTGCTTTCAAAGACTTCAAGCGGGATGTACTCCACATTGATGCCACTCCTCAATCTTGACTTGATGGCATCAAGGAATGGCTGAACTCCATGGTTATAAAGTATTATGAAAGCAAAATGAACTTGTACTAGCAACCAATTTTGAAGACTATTACTGATGATCCAAATAAATTTATTGAAGATGTTGGTTAGGAATTTTTGAATATGGAAGCTAGTGATTCTGATTCTAATAATTCAAAAGAGTTAGATCAAGGATATGAAACCTCTAATGTAGAAGAGGAAACCGAATCACTCTTCATGTTGCAGGTACTAGCTTTAATACCAACTACAATGGAAGCATTGAAATTCGCTAGCAGTATTTATGTAAAGGAAATTTCCTTTGGATGCAAGGATTGAAATCACATCAACCATGTGGTATAGATTAAATCCCAGAGATGATTTGTAGCAATGAAAGAGTCTGAAAAGGCAGAGAGAGCTACATTGGTCACTCAGGAGAAACTTCAGCTTTCAAAAACAAATTCAATTAGGCTGGCAGACGTGTGGATCAGGCCAACATTTTGTGGAAGAGGAAGAAAGATGACTAGAACTCTGGAGGACCATGATACTAGATTTCGGTATTCAACCATGAGAGTAGAAGAGAGAGCTGGTATCATGTATCAAAACATTAAGCATGCATTCTTTCAACCAGCGAAGAAGGAGATGATTACTTTGCTTCATTTTCATTTACATAACTATATCAATGCATGGGAACCAAGAAGACCAAGGATGTCGAGTTTTATGTGGAGGTAATGGATGTGGTGCAAAATTTAGGAGGGGAAAGAAGGTCAATGTATGATATTGATGAAATTGAGGAAGAACAACAAGAGAGGGATAGGAAAAATAAAATCAATAAAGAGTTTCAAGGATTTGTCATCCGAGTAAGAGAGCTATGGGAGAAGCCTCATCTAAAATATTTCGAACGAGAGTTTGATATACATTTTAGAGAGCTTGGTTTTCATGGAATTCCTTTCAAAGCCTCTTCTTTTATTGTTCCTATGGTAAACTGTTTGGTAGAGTTGGTGGAATTACCTTTCTTAGTAATCGCTATTAGTGAGTTTGAGATTGTAAACCTTGAGAGAGTAGGACTTGGGAAAAATGAATTTGATATGGCTATTTCTTTCAAAGAATTCAAGCAGGAAGTACTCTGCATTGATGTCATTCCTCAATCTTTACTTGATGGCATCAAGGAGTGGATGAACTCCATGGTTATAAATTATTATGAAAGCAGAATGAACTTGTACTAGCGGCCAATTTTGAAGACTATTATTGATGATCCAAATAAATTTATTGAAGATATTGGTTAGGAATTTTTGAATATGGAAGCTAGTGATTTTGATTCTAATAATTCAGAAAAGTCAGATCAAGGATATGAACCCTCTATTGTAGAAGAGGAATCAGAATCACTCGTCATGTTGCAGGTACCGAGTTTAATACCAACTACAATGGAAACATTGAAATTCCCTAGTAGTATTTATGTAAAGGAAATTTCCTTTGGATGCAAGGATGCAAAGAACACCAACCATGTGGTATAGATGATTAAATTCAAGATATGATTTGTAGCAATGAAAGAGTCTAAAAATGTAGAGAGAGCTACATTGGTGAGTCAGGAGAAACTTCAGCTTTCAAAAACAAATCCAATTAGGTTGGCAAACATGTGGATTAGGCCAACATTTGGTGGAAGAGGAAGAAAGATGAATGGAACTCTGGAGGCCCACCATACTGGATTTCAATATTCAACCATGAGAGTAGAAGAGAGAGTTGATATCATCTATCTAAACATTAAGCATGCATTCTTCCAGCCAGCAGAGGAGGAGATGATTACTTTGCTTCATTTTCATTTGGATAACCATATCAAGGCATGGGAACCAAGAAGACCAAGGATGTCAAGTTTTATGTGGAGGTAATGGATGTGGTCCAAACTTTAGGAAGGGAAAGAAGGTCAATGTATGATCCTGATGAAATTGAGGAAGAACAATAAGAGAGGGACAAGAAAAATAAAATCAATACAGAGTTTCAAGGATTTGTCAAGCGAGTAAGAGAGCTATGGGAGTAGCCTCATCTAAAAGATTTTGAACTAGAGTTCGATATAACATTTAGAGAGCTTGTTTTTCATGGAGTTCCTTTCAAAGCCTCTACTTTTATTGTCTTGGACCTAGAAACAAATCATGGAATTGGAGGTTTTGACACATAACATACTGTTGTTTGAGGAGTTTCAGTGAAGATTTAGTGTTTAAAGGTCATCTCTTTGTAAATAGGGCTAATTTAGTAGCCTTTATGCAAGGTGGTCTATTGGATCTTAATGATGGTACAAAGCAACATGGTATGATCTCTTGGGAATTTTTCTTAGGGTCTGTGTTAAAGCTTGATTGATGTTTGGTTGGCCATTGGATGACCTTCTCTAAAGGATAAGCCCATTTGATGAGATTTGGAGACTATAAGTTAGGAAAGGGTTAATTAAAACCCATGCTCGAAACCTTCCCACAGCCAACCGAAGCCTAATACACCTTCAAAAAGGTCTGCAAAAGCTTAAAAGTTCAAGAGATATCACTGCCCCCCAAAGATTTCTTCAAACTCTAGCAGTAAACCACCATTTTCCACTAAAAAATGCACCATTTGAAATCTAGGGCATCACCTAAAAACCATTTATTTGCCTCCATTGCACACAAAAATTTTCACACACGTTTTATAACCATAACTAAGCCTTTCCATTGAGTTATAGAAGCATACAATGGGTGAAAGGCTTAATATGACATTTTAATGCACTCAAAACCCTTAAAACAGGGTATACAAATCGACCTTCAGTAATTAGCTTCTAAAATGCACAAAATCACTTGAAATCCAACCAAACCTAAACTAAAATAGAGTTAAGTCTTATTCCCACTGAATTCCATTGAAAAGAGAGCACAATCACCCTGTACGGAATCGTAAAGTTCAATGAAACATCAAATCCCAAAGTGAAAAAGGGTAGCAATCTTTGACGGGGTATTACTCAGATACCATGGCACTTACGAAATCTATGTCTAAACCTATGAGACTGTGTTGGGGCCATGTACAATAACCTCTCTCAGTTTTTTTTTTATCTTGGAGTAGTTTTCCCGTGGTTTCCAATTTTCAGTTGATGGAAAAAGTGCCAAATGTAAGCAATGGAAAGTTGCAAAGTGGTGCAACTTTCATTCTACAACTCGTGTGACCAAACAAACTATTCGAACACATCTGAATAGGTATGTTTACGGTAGGAATGGTCCTCTTTTTCACCCAAACATGTGGAATCGCTCTGAGCTACATTCAACCAAATGGATCCCTTAAGGGTCCAAAGTGCAAAATGGCTGCAAACTTCAGCATGCTGCTACTCGGATACTATGATGCTTAGAAAATTATCGTCTAATCCTATGGGATCATGTTGGGCCCCTATACAATAAACTCTCTCAGTTTTTGTTATCTCGGGGTGGTTTTCCTTTGGTGTCCAGTTTTCAATTGATGGAAAAAGTGTCAAATGCAAGTAGTGGAAAGTTGCAAAGTGGTGCAACTTCATTCTGCAACTCATGTGACCAAACAATCTATTCCAACGCATCTAAATATGTATGTTTATGCTAGGCATGGTCCTCTTTCACACCCAAACACACCGAATCACTCCAAGTTACATTCAACCAGATCGATCCCTTAAGGGTCCAAAGTGCAAAATGACTGCAAATTTTAGCATGTTGTTACTCGGATACCGTGATGCTTAGAAAATTCTCATCTAATCCTATGGGATCATGTTGGGCCCCTCTACAATAACCTCTCTCAGTTTTTGTTATCTCAGAGTGGTTTTCCTGTGGTGTCTAGTTTTCAGTTGATGGAAAAAGTGTCAAATGCAAGTAGTGGAAAGTTGCAAAGTGGTGCAACTTTCGTTCTGAAACTCATGTGACCAAACAAACTATTCCAACGCGTCTGAATAGGTATTTTTACACTAGGAATGGTCCTCTTTCGCACCCAAACACACATAATCGCTTTGAGTTATGTTCAACCGAATCGATTCCTTAAGGGTCCAAAGTGCAAAATGGCTACAAAATTTAACATGTTGTTACTCAGATACTGTGACACTTGGAAACTTCTCGTCTAATCCTATGGGATCATTTTGGACCCCTCTACAATAACCTCTCTCAGTTTCTATTATCTCGGAGTGGTTTTCCTATGGTGTCCAGTTTTTAGTTGATGGAAAAAAGTGTCAAATGCAAGTAGTGGAAAGTTGCAAAGTGGTGCAACTTTCGTTCAGCAACTCGTGTGACCAAACAAACTATTCCAACGCATCCGAATAGGTATTTTTATGCTAGGAATGGTCCTCTTTTGCACCCAAACATGCAAAATCGCTCTGAGCTATGTTCAACTAGATCAATTCCTTAAGGGTCCAAAGTGCAAAATGGCTACAAACTTTAGCATGTTGTTACTCGGATACTGTGACACTTACAAACTTCTCATCTAATCCTGTGGGATTGTGTTGGACCCCTCTACAATAACCTCTCAGTTTTTTTTAATCTCAAAGTGGTTTTCCCATGGTGTCTAGTTTTCAGTTGATGGAAAAAGTGTCAAATGGAAGTAGTGGAGAGTTGCAAAGTGGTGCAACTTTCATTCTGCAACTCGTGTGACCAAATGAACTGTTTCAACGCATCTAAATAGGTATGTTTACACTAGTATTGGTCCTTTTTCACACCCAAACATGTGAAATTGCTCTGAGCTACGTTCAACCGGATCGATCCCTTAAGGGTCCAAAGTGCAAAATGGCTGCAAATTTTAGCATGTTGTTACTTAGATACCGTGACGCTTAGAAACTTCTCATTTGATCCTATGGGATTGTGTTGGGCCCATCTACAATAACCTCTCTCTATTTTTGTTATCTTAGAGTGGTTTCCCTGTGGTGTCCAGTTTTCAGTTGATGGAAAAAGTGTCAAATGCAAGTAGTGGAAAGTTTCAAAGTGGTACAACTTTCGTTCTGCAACTCGTGTGACCAAATGAACTATTCCAACACATCCAAATAGGTATGTTTATGCTAGGCATGGTCCTCTTTCACACCCAAACATGTGGAATCACTCTGAGCTACGTTCAATTGGATCGATCCCTTAAGGGTCTAAAGTGCAAAATGGCTGCAAACTTCAACATGTTGTTACTCGGATACCGTGATGCTTAGAAACTTCTCATTTGATCCTATGGGATCGCGTTGGACCCCTCTACAATAAAATATCTCTGTTTTTGTTATCTCCGAGTGGTTTTCCCGTGGTTTCTAGTTTTTAGTTGATGAAAAAAGTGTCAAATGCAAGTAGTGGAAAGTTGCAAATTGGTGCAACTTTCGTTCTACAACTCATGTGACCAAACAGACTATTCCAACACGTTCGAATAGGTATGTTTATGCTAGGAATTTTCCTCTTTAGCACCCAAACAAACAGAATCGCTCTGAGCTATGTTTAATCAGATGGATCACTTAAGGGTTCAAGTGTAATATTTTGAAATAGGCCATTCCACCTATTGTTCAGGCTATGTCTCGGTGATATGGGCCTGATGTAAGTAGGCTAGGGAGTAGGAATAAGAAAATAGCATTGGTAAAGGCATTGGAAGAGATTACTAACACTGCCCCTATTCAAAATTCAAAATTGAGGCCCCTTAAAAGCAAGGCTAGAAGAGATGAAAAGAAGAAATTGCTTGATAATAAGTTAGAATAGGTTGGAAATAGGGTGAGGTTGTGGATTTTGATGTGGTCAAAAGGTCTGCAAGGACAGGGGAGGTCAAAAGTATGTTATGGCATGATGCCCTACTTGGGAAAACATGATTTTTGAATGAAAAAGATATGTTTGAGGGAGTAAAAGTGGGTAAAGTGAAGAGGCAACATAATTTGGTGGTCAATTAATTTTGTGCAGGTAGAATGAAGAGTGTTGGAATAGGTTTTGAGGTTCGAGTTCAGGTTCGGGGGTTCGGTTCGCCAGTTAGGCCAATTTTTTTTGGAGGGGGGTTCGGTTCGTTTTGGGTTCATTGGTATAAAAATATGTAAAAATAAAATATAAATATATATGCATCCTAGAAGCATGCATTAGCATTAGAGTATCACATAACATCATATAAACAAAAAAACCACCATAAAGTTGAATGTCATTTAAAACATACACGATAAATATTCATCTTTGAAACTTGAATTGTGGTAACTTGATATATAAAGTCTATTGATGCTAGGGTTCAATTTGTATGATTTTGAAAAAAGAAGCCAACTGAGTAGAGTTATCAACGTTCTTCATAAATCATGAGAATTTGGTTAGTACACTACCCATTTTGATGTCTTCTTGCAGTCTCAAACATTATTTTGTATCATTTTTACATTGGTCTTGAGACTGGTAGCTTAATATAGCTCCACAATACAAAAAATGGTTTACCTATACAGTGTAACAATGACATAAGCATATTTTTCTTTCCAAGAACCAAAGGGTGAGTACACAATTGAAGTGTATAAACACATATCTTTTTGTAATATCAAGGATACTTTTTGAAACTTCCATGCATTGCTAATCTAAAATGAAAAGTCTTATGCACATATCCTTTGCTTAATTGAGTTCTTCCAATCAAATGATTAAATATATTGGAATATTTTTATCAATAATTTCATAGAATACCAATTGAAAACATGTTTTTTTTATTTTAGATAAAGTTGTTTACCATCAATCAATTAATTTATTCAAGACAAACCGTGAAGGACAACAATGACCAATGCTATGGCTAACCAATTAATAAGTATACATGTGAATAATTCAAGCATGTACATGTGAATAAGGGAAGCACAAGTAGTCAGAAACACATATTCCTTGAAGTATACACACGACTACATAGTATACACAACTTTAAAAAAAGTATATGCACAAATACAAGGTATACACATGAAAACACATAAGTCGCAAGTGCAGGTAGAATGAAGAGTGTTGGAATAGGTTTTGAGGTTCGGGTTCAGGTTCAAGGGTTCGGTTCGCCAGTTAGGCCAATATTTTTTAGAGGGGGGTTCGGTTCATTGGTACAAAAATCATGTAAAAATAAAATATAAATATATATGCAGCCTAGAAGCATGCATTAGGATTAGAATATCACATAACATCATATAAACAACAAAACCACCATAAACTTGAATTTCATTTAAAACATGTGTGATAAATATTCATCTTTGAAACTTGAATTGTGGTAACTTGATATACAAAGTCTATTGATGCTAGGGTTCAATTTGTATGATTTTGAAAAAAGAATCCAATTGAGTAGAGTTATCAGCATTCTTCATAAATCATAAGAATTTTTTTAGTACACTAGCCATTTTGGTGTCTTCTTGCAGTCTCAAACATTATTTTGTACCATTGTTAAATTGGTCTTGAGATTGGTAGCTTAATCTAGCTCCACAATACAAAATCTAGTTTACCTGTGCAGTGTAACAATGGCATAGGCAGATTTTTCTTTCAAAGAACCAAAGGGTGAGTGCACAATTGAAGTTTATAAACACATATCTTTTTGTAATATCTAGGATACTTTTGAAAATTCCATGCATTGCTAATCTTAAAGGAAAAATCTTATGTAGATAGCATTTGCTTAATTGAGTTGTTCCAATCAAAGGATTAAATATATTGGAATATTTTTATCAATCATTTCATAGAATACCAGTTGAAAATGTTTTTTTTTCTTTTAGATAAATTTGTTTACCATCAATCAATTAATTAATTGAAGACAAACCATGAAGGATAGCAATGATCAATGCTATGGCTAACCAATTAATAAGTATACACGTGAATAAGTCAAGCATGTATATGTGAATAAGGGAAGCACATGTAGTCACAAACACATATGCCTTGAAGTATACACACAAATACATAGTATATAGAACTTAAGACAAAGTATATGCATGAATACAAGGTATACACATGAAAACGTGTAAGTTGCAAAGTATACATTGGAACACACGTAAGTCACAAAGTATACATGCACATTGTAAAGTAAACACTTCAATACATGTAACTCATATCTATTGAACCATGAATTTATAACATGCAAATATGGACACCATCGTTAAAAAAGATTTGAATTAACCAAATAGCCATGTACGCATACATCAATATGTGTTGATATAAGTATAAAATACAGGTACAAAATAGCCATATAGGCTTATGAGAATGCTAGATAGGCATACAATGTGAAATATATCCAATACAAAATATGTACAAAACTGCCATGTAGGCATACAACAAAGGGCTCTGGAATCAAAAGTCATTTCTCTCCAGGCTCTCGAAATAAATTATTTCCCTTTGCTGGTCGATCGAATGGCGATAGGTCTGTCACTCGTTTCTTCTACACTTGAGGAGTGCTCCTACTACTCCTCTTATTACTGTTAAGTTCTTGGTGAAGTTTTAACTGTTACAATAAGAAGTAAAGACATTAATATATAGAAATTAAATTATTAAAAATGATATATTTAAAAAAAAATCACTTATGGTCATCTCACGATCACTCTCCTCGAGGGAAAGATTCACACGTCGATGTTGAGGTGTGCTCAAGCCCTATATAAACCATCCAAATAGAAATTAGACTACGAATCAATAATTTGGTTTGATTTTTCACTGGAACTAACATCTATAACAACAAATGTAAATTGAAATTTAGTAATTTTCCTCATACCTCCCCTGTCAGAGCCATCGAGGATTGTATAGCAGATGAAACACCGATATCCATTGCCCTCATAAAATTTGGAGGTGTTTCCACAACCAACATCTAAAAATAAAACAAAAAATTATTCAATCACAAAAAAGTTACAATAGTGATGGACACGTCATGACTTATAGTGTATGAGATCTAATGAACAAAATTTTGAGTACTTATTAAACTATATATTTATGATTATCATGCTTACTATTTTCCCTATCCATATCTTGTTCGAAAGGACATGTTTTTAAGGATTTTACCCATAGTAGCAAGTCGCTAAATCATTTGATTAAATGCTTTCATAGACATGTACGATAACTATGGTGGCATAGAGAAGGCAGTGAACTATTTGAAAAAATGCCTCAAAAGAAATGGGGTCTCATGGTGATGGAATGCCATTACAAACAAATGCACATCATGGCATTCCATCACCATAAGAATACATTTCTTTTAGGGATTTTTTCAAAAATTTCATCGCCTTCTCTATGACCAGCATTATTGCTCACTAGATTTTATCTTGTGTGTAAATGCAATCCTAGTGTTCTTTAGTCTAATATTTCAAATTTATTCTAAAAATTCTCCTTTTGCTTAAGGTAACCCACTATTATTTTACATGATTGTGTTTTGTGTGTTATTTTGGTTGTGTATTGCATGCTCTTTTATTCTATCTAAGGGATGCATTTGACATTATCCTCATAAGTGCCTTGAAGGCATACCAAGGTTTTGTTTGTTTCTTAGTTGTCAGATGTATTTCAAAGACTTATGAGCATATATATGAGGTTCCCTATGATACATTTGATAAAGATTGTGGAAGAACCCTTTCTAAGGAATAATGAGTGTCTCCTCTGAAAAAGGAAGAAACTAAGTTTGACCAAGCCAAATGAAAAGACAAATGCTAATGTATATGTGTAAGGGGTGAAAACTAGGATTGGAGATATTAGATTTCCACAGTTCATAGTATTGTGGAGATTTTTCTGGATTTGACTGTGTGATGTATTGGAGATATTTCTATTTAGAATATATTATATTTAGTTTTGTGATACTTTTTTCCACTTGGATTAGGATAAGGTAGAGTTTAATTTATCAGTTGTATCAATTTACTAGCACAAGTGAATTGAGATGGTTCAAATGTAAGCCTATTCCCCATAAAATTTATTTGCTAGAAAAATTATGTAACAAATTTTCTTATGCAACCAATTTTATTGGTTTCTTTTGTATTTAGTTGAAAGGATTAGATTGTTATATTAATATGCTTTGATAGATATTTTTCCAAGCATCTGTAGTTTGTTGGAAAGCACCTATTTTAGGCTTTTAGCCATAGCAGCAAGGAAGTATGAGTAGTTTGATAAAATGGTTTGGTGCACATGTATGAAAAATGTGGTATCATAGAAAAGGTGGTGAGCATTTTGAAGAAATTCCTCGAAGAAATGTGGTCTCATGGTGATGGAATGGAATTCCATCACCATGAGACCACATTTCTTCGAGGCATTTTTTGAAACTACAAACTACCTTGTCTATGTTATTGCTTACTATTATGGTTTCATAGATTTTTTCCAAGCATCCATAGTGTGTCGTGCAGGTGCACCTTTGCAAGCACATGCCTCAATGTGAAGAAATTGCATCACTGCTTATGTTGAATTTCTAAACAACTATATTGTAGTTGAAATTTTTTCATCTATCAACATATAGTTATTAGTTATGGAATGTGAAGTAATGCTTTGAGTTTGAATGATGTGCAATACGATGTAACCAACAATATGAATATAAACTAAACAAATCTATTAAGTACAATTCATTAGTTAAAATATTTATTCTATTACCTGTGTGAAGGTTTGAGTAAATCCACTGGCACTGGGAGGTGTTCCCTTGAAACCTCCAATATTACCATGTTCAACATCCAAAATCACATATTAAAATACCATTCGTAAAACAATGCTATTAACATGTAATAAATTTATAATTGTTTACTAATTACATACCTTTCCGATAGGTGTACTGCAGAAATAAGTAGGTGGAGGCCTGGTGTATCCAATCTCAACATTGTGACCCAACAATTTTATTAAAATAATAAAACTAAATTAGTTAATCTTGCATTTCAAAATCAAAATTTAATAAATTAAATTCAATGAACATGCTAACTTTTACCTGAGTATCAATTCCATATGTATCATTCAAAATTTCATCTGCCCTCTCCATCTCCATAGCTGCATAAGGATCCTCCACAACAACCTCCTAAGTTTTAGTGGGGTCATATGAACAAGTCGCCCTACAAGATTGACACACATGGGTTCGAAGGCCACCACTCGAAGACTCCCCTGGATGGGGCTGTAGAATAGGGCTAGTATGATGGTTGACACTCTGGGTCAAAGTGTTGATCACCTGCAATGTCTCTACGCCTACAGTCTCCTTTATGACTGTAGCAATAACAATGTTCTCACAAGGCGGCCTAGCGAGAGCTCGTCTCCCTTGTCGTGTAGGATCTAGCTATGCATCAGGCCTATCTTGAGCCAACCCCCCACCTCTCCCCTAGAAGTCCCTCATATCAAAATAATTTGGTATTTTGTTCAATATGAACTCACTGTATAGCTTCCTAAGAAAATACTGGGGGACTCCACAATTGTTGCACAGTCGGTCATCAAGGACCATGTACCACCTATCATAAAAATGGTTCCTAATATCTTGGTGGTGGCACCAATGAATAGGAAACCTCTTCGCATTGAGGCTAAGATTTTGATTTGTGCGTGGGTTAGTGAATAATGAGCACAAATCACCTTTTGTAATTTTTAAATCCTTTACTTGTTTATATGATAGTTTATCTCCATAATATGCCCTAGCCACCTGCCTCCTATCTTGCCATCCAGTTATTTGTTTGCTAATTGAATCTACATTTTTTAACATATATTTCAATGGATTTGTGAGGGTTATTCTTTCTATGGTTGAACCATTTGGATCACTTAACCTACTAATGAAATCCTCAATCTGTTTTTTGTTGTTCTCAATCTCACTCATTAAATTTTGTTGAGTTCTAGGAGGGTGTTGAGGGATTGGTGGAGGAGGTTGTTGTTGAGATTGATTTTCTTGTTGAGGATTTTGTTCTTCAAGATTTGGTTGCTCTTATTCTTGAGGATTTTGTGGGTTTGCAGGTTCATTTGCATCTCCCACAAATTCAAAAATTTATATATCAAATTTAACCTAAAACTAACAAAATCAACCTAAAACTAAGAAATTCAAAACAAACAATAAACAATACTTTCCTCTCCCACCTCTTTGTTGTTGTGGTGCGATCCTTGCAAAGAAATAGCAACTCTTGTTGAATATTTGTGCCCAATACCTCCTCCTAGAACGTGCATGCGAAAGTTGGGGGTTTTGGCCGCAGGTAGAAGAAGAAAACAGTTGAAGTGAAAATGAAGACTTTCACTTTTTTTTTTCCTTTTAATGTGCTATAACACGAGTGTGTTATAACGTGCTTGTGTTATAGCATTTTCAAAAAAAATTAGAAAGTGGCCACGAAATTGGTACCCAACTTCATGCACCTGCCCTCTTCAAAGTAGTGGATGAAAATAGCACCATTCCTAGAAGTTACCACGTCCGATTTATGGTTGAGCCATAAGGCTTAAGAGTTCATTCTATTTTACAAATCCAAGAGTATCAAGGTATCCCATGACCTTGGTATGGCCTATTTGACCCCTCCATAAATTATGATTACATCACTCTTTCGAAGGTGAGGTAGGCCTACTACAAAGAAATGTACCTTTATTCCTCTAGGATTGTTATTGACTATTTTTTTTGAGCTAAGCCAGTAAGTCTTATGGAAGAAGGCTTGTAAAATACCCCCCTCACCGATTAAGTTGGTAAATACACTTCTTGACATTTAATCTCAAAACAAAAATCAACATTGTCACAAAATTTTAAACCCTTTGAATATAATGGAGTACACTTGAAGAACACTATACTATTACATGGCTCTAAGTATATCTTTTTTTTATTAAAACAATATCTTAGTGGCTTCCTAGTATTTGGGTTCATATCTCTACTCATTATTTCAAAGTTAATCTAGGGGACTATGAATTTAGCACCTTGAATTTCACAAAATTTGAGCTTGTGGAAAGCAGTTTGCTTGGTTGTAGACTTTTTAGTTTCAAACATAATCATGATCTCTGTGTGGTAAAAAAAATCACATTAATCAAATTTTAAGAATTGAACCACAAAGCAGGTATCCATTGGTCCTATATTCCAAACATTTTGGTTACAAAAACAACAAAAAATAAGGAAATGCATACTTAAGTTGTTTTTATTAATTTTTTTTAGGTGTATCACACCTTCAAACATCATACCAAAGTTCCTTCATCAAACAATCATTGGTATTTTAGGTTTAAACACTCAAAGTAAAATTCATGTATTTTAACACCTTGATCTTGTCCCAAGTCCCTCTTGTTTCTAAACATTAAGATCAAACATCAACCAACACATTGACATCAAATGCCTCATCTCACCAACAACTTTAAATTTTGGAAAAATAAATCTCCTTGACCAAAGTTTTCATCAAACCATCATCTAGTTTAGCTACATGTTTGGAAATACATCCCTTTTCACACATTTAGTTGGACTAGAACACATCCTTTTGAGAAAACGTATCCTAAAGTCACAAGTATGCTCTTAGGATTTTCAAGTTCATTACTATCCTTATCAAACTTTTATCAAAACCTAAGTCTAGTTTTGTCCAAAATTGAGAGTTCTTTATCATCCACATCACTCATCCTTTGACCATTCATAAAATCATTGGTCCTAAATCCCTTAGAGGTTCACTTTTAGAAAATTTTGAATCAACTCAAGAGTTTCAACAATTCAAATCCCATCACACTACTCCAAAATTTGATCCAAGTTTTGTGGTAACAACAAGGTCAAAACACAAGAGATACATGGAGAAAACAAAAATTTATCTACCATGAGTGATCCAAACCAATAAAACCTTACAATGCAAGAATTCGATCCTAGAGGTTTCAAAACTCCATTGCAAAATCTACCTCAAACTTCACAAGAAATGGGGTACCAAGTAGAGGATGTTACCAGAAATCCCAATGAACTCACTGCAAATGAACTACTTGAGTTGCAACAAGATCCTAAGACTCACCATCTTATAAAAAAAATGATGAAATTGAATCCAACCCAATACATGTTAGTCTTGGAAAAATAAGTAGCTAAACTCCCTTCCACATTTGATTTGAACACACTTAGGGAACAACCTTTGGAAAATATTGCATCTATTCCTCAAACATCTGTCACACAACCCTTGGTCTAAAATGTTGTTCAATCTATCACTCAACCATCTTCATCACATGTACCAATTCAAATTTTAACTTCTAGGGTGGTTTCATCTATTCTTCCAACTCAACAAGGAACCCAACTTGGTCTCACTCAAAGTCTAGGGAACAAAAAAAATGTGGGTACTCAAAACACAAGCATCCCCCAGAACATCTCTATTCCACAACATTGTCAACATCCCAACATGCCCCTTACATCACATATCCACAACAAAAAAATGGCACCAATATTTTGTGCCCAACCATATTCTTAAATCATAACAAATACCCAAAGTGTTCAAACCAATGTCCCTAGTGTCCAACAACCCCAATTCAATAGCCAAGGACAAGTGAACACAACATTGCAAGGTCAATCATCACAAATGACATCCAATAGATCCCTAAAATCAAATGGCTTCACAACAAGTGCCTCGACATCAAGGAAATTCATTGACACAAAATCAAATAAATCAAGGTAATCCTCCAAATAAAGGTTCTCCACTAACAACGCAACACCAAGTGGCATCCTATCAAGTTGAAATGATGAAAAACGCTGGCTCTCTTTCACCTTTAGGGTTTTGGAGCTAAAAGGAGAGAGGCAATCTTCACACATGCTTCACTCAAGAATAAACCCTTGAGATATCGATGCAAAAGAGAAGGAAATATTGCAAGAGGGTTGTCCTAAAGGCTGAATGAAATCTAATGAGGGGTTCACCACCAAGTTTAGAATTGGAAAAGAAAATACAATGCAATATGAAATGTTGAACCCTAATTGAATGCAAACTAGCTCTAAATGACCTAGAAATATGCACAAAATGCAATAGAAAGTTATGAAATAGAAAGTGTGCACCTAGGAGACTGAAGAAGGCAGAATGGAGCTCTAGAATTTTAGAAAATCTATTGTTAATGCTAACTAGGACTCATTCGCAAGCTAGGCGAATCAGTCCTGCTTCTGGGAAAATGTGCAGCTACAGGTTTCAGCCAAAAGGATATCCAGATCTGTAAAAATCTCTGTCAGGCCTATACATTGGGACTCATTTTCCACTCATGGTGAATCAGTCTACTTCTTCTTTTTTGGAAGTTCAGGACCTGATTCTATTCCTCTTAGTCTGCTTTTCTCTTTTTAATTGGTTGCCAGATATGAAACTACAAATTGCCACCTGTGGGTCTTCTCCAAGTTTCTCCAAGGCTTGATGACAACTTTAGGGATTTGAAAAATTTTCTCCAACTTTGTTCCTTGAAAAATCTACAACTTATCCCTACAAACCACACACAAGAAAAGGGAAAAATGTTGTGGGGTTAGTGAATAGGGCTTTTCCTTGGTCAAACCTCTTGTTGGTAATTAAACCTTGAAATGAAAGAAAATGTGAATGGAGAATAATGAATGAAAAAATAGCAATGTTGCAACTCATCAAACCCTAGAAATAAGGTGCTACAAATATGCTTGAAATGGTTGCAATGGTTGTGGTTCTTGAATATTTCTTGAATGATGTTGATCTTGCATGAAAGACTTGCTTGAATCATAAACTACATCACAATTTTTAGCACAATAACAAACATGAAGAATGCAATCTTTGACATGATGATTGGTACTTGAAGAATGCTCTAAAATTATTGATAATCTTCCCTTGAAATGCTCTTGAATTCTCTTGTGAATGCTCAATAACTTGTAAACTTTCTAAGTGATCTCTTGAATGCTAGGTGAGAATATGAGTGAAAGAACCTTATATTTATGCAAGAATTCCTGAAATTACAACACTAAAAGTCGACATCAGATCTAGGAGAATAAAATCCTATTGGAATTTTGAATTAAATTTAAATTTGGGCCACATGGGACTCATTCGCCCAAGGTGGTGAATGAGACTCATTAGACATAATGTATGGGACCAAAAATGAAAAGTGCTTATACATGTGTTAAAACTGGTTTAGGGCCAAAAGATCCAGGTGGGACCCATTTGTCCAAGGTGGTGAATGAGTCCCATACATTAAATATGGGCCACACAAGCTAGGAACACCTAAATTATGATTGGTCAATGGTTGGTGTCAGGACTATCCTAAAAAAGATGTAATAAATGAGGCTTGTGGATACAAAATAGGGCCAATTAAAGCATAAAAAAGCCCAATTATTAATGAAAATCCTAGAGAAATTTGAAAGTGAGTTACAACACTTTATAACATTTTATATGTTTATTATGGTTAGTTAATTGATAAAGCCCTAGAAAAGTGTTAAAGTGTGTTACAACACTTTAGCAAGGCACCATTAAACTCCATTAGTTTATAAGGGCCCAAGAACTAATGTGAATGTGTTATCCACATTACAACACTAAATCAAGGCAACATTAAGCCAAAATCCACAAGGAAGGCCCAAACAAGTGAAAAAATGCAAAGGGATACATTTTACTACACTATACAAGTATCTCAACCTTTGATTCAACATCAAGGAGTCCCTAAAATAATGCAAAATCAAATGGGTCCTCAAACTTACATTCCTCCATCACAATCTCAAATTTTGTAAGGATTGATAGCACAACAAAATAAAGGACAAGTTTCACAACAATCCCAACACGTATCAAATCAAAATCAAGTGTCCAACAATCAAAATTTTATCACACATCAATATAAAAATAAACTCAATCCTCCATCAAAATCTCATAACATGATTCCAAAAAATCAACTCAATTCTCCATCACAAGCTCACAACATGATTCCACAAAATATACCACAAAATCAAAACACCTCATCAAGAAAACACATTCAATCAAACCAATTTGTCCCAAATCAAAACACCATTCCATCACCTCAAGGATAAAATGCTTTTTCTTATCAACAATCTATTGCATATCAACAAGCTCAACAAGTATTGCAAGCACAAGAAGCACAAGCCCAATTGCAAGCCCAACAACAAGCTCAATTGCAAGTGAAACAAACCCAACAACTACTACAAGCACAACAACAATACGCCTAACAACAACACTTGCTTGTACATCAACAACAACAACACCAATAAGGCTTGTATTACAACAAACAAAAACAATACTCAAATTTGCAACAAAATATCTTGAATAAAAATTTATAAGAAGCATACAACACACCACCACCATCATCACTTCAAAATTTACAATACCAAACCAATCCACAATTCACACCATATAACACATATCAAAATACAATTTACAATTCATCTACCATTCCTCAATACAATATGTATGCTCCACCACCAAACAATCCTCAAGATGGTCTTTCATCACAAATCAAAATTCTTACACAACAAATTCAAGATATCTAATCTAGAAAAACAAAAAAATCATATTTTGTATGAGACTTGTGTCCATATCCTTTTGATCATAATATCACAATGATACCATTCCCGCCAAGACTTGAAATCCCCAAATTTGACAAATACAAAGGGCATGGAAATCCAGATTATCAAATTAAGGGATTTTATGTGGCATGTACATAGAAGTAGCATACAATGACTCCTATTTGATGTGTCTCTTCCCATGTAGTTTGGGAGGCCAAGTGATAGAATGGTTCTCGCACCTACCTCCTAGAATCCAAACTTTTCAAGAAATAATAGATCAGTTTGTAGAACACTTCTCCTACAACCTTGATATGGATGTAAGTTTGGAAGAACTATATACCATTAAACAGAGCAACGGTGAATCATTTGCAAACTTTTTGCAATGATGGAGGAATATAGATAGTAAATGCAAATGGCCAATTCCCAAAAAGAAACAAGTAGAGATCATTATTTCAAATGTGGAAACAAACTTATCCTTCTAGCTAAAAATATAATGTGTGTCAACATATGAAGAACCCATCCCTAGGGGCCTTAACATTGAAAAATCCCTCCTCACAAAAGTAACAACACAAAATCAAAACCAACCATCTAGTTTCAATGAAAAACCTTGATACTGGGCTTAAAAAAAGAATGTTACTAATGACGGTGCGGTAGATGAAAAGGTAGTAATTAAAGCACCATAAAACACACAAACCATACAACATAACACTCAATAGAATACTTGACAAAACAAGAAACAAAATAACCAACAAAATGTCAACAATGCCAACCCTTGAAGAGGACAACAATGAAATTAGAACAACTACATACTGCAAAGAACAAATAATGCTCCTAAATGACGATTCACTCTCTTAGGAGAACCAATGGAAATCGTATTGAATAATTTGATACAATCAAATCTTCTCACACTCCCAGATTTCAAAAACTACCAAGAACACCAAGTCAAATATCCTGGGTATAGAGAGGATCATTATTATGAATTTCACTGATATAAGGGCCATAACACACAAAATTTCTTCAGACTCAAACACCTAATCCACGATCTTATTGAACAAGGAGAAATCGATGTTGATAAAAATTAGGGAATGAAGATTTGAAAATCTACAAAACTCCTATGCCTAATCATGCAAAAATGAAAGATTCTGGAAAGGCATCAAGCTTAAACTTTGCAAACCATACCTATGATAACACAGTAGGACACATTCATGTTATTCATTCATCACAACATGAGGAATAAGACATGCATCAAGATATTGTCTTAAAAAAATTGCAAATCAATCAATAGTTTCTAGCAATATTTCATATCGAGATGGAATCAAATATGTATTAGATTTTAATATCCCTCCCTCATATGAATTCATGATTGGGCATATTGAAGAAGTTCCAAAGAAACAAGAAACATCCTTTATTTCACTCATACCTACTAAAGGTTGCGAAGAGTCTTTCACTGAGACTATACCATCCACCCAAGGATCATATCAAGAGGATGATCTTGAGTATAATGAAAGTAGCTCTGAATTGAATCGGGATCAAGAGCCCATATCAACACAATATTTTCATGATTTGCATAATATTTTCTAATCCATAAGTGATAGTTGCTATACCCTAAGTCAAGGTGAAGAGCTCACTTCCCCAGAATATTATCATGAGTTAATGAACATCTTCCAATGCATTCAAAATTTTAAAGGTACCCTCGATATCACCCATGAGATGTTTCCTTCTGATGGACATATATATGTTCTTCATCCAAAATAAGGATCTCCAACTCTTGACATTATCACACAAGAACAAGCAATGGTAGAGATTCTTGATTCTTACATTGATTGTGTGGAATCAACATCTTTTGTAGTAGTATTAACAAAGGACACATCCACAATTCCAGTTGAAGACATTGAGTATGAGGATACCTTGGAATCAATGCAAATAGTTAACATTCTTGAATAGCGAGAATTAATGGAAATATCATGTGTTCAAAACAAGTCATATTAGTGGCCATTGATTAGAGGATACATTACCAAAGCAACCCATCAATTCCTATTAAGCATGACATCTTGAAGTTAGTAGAATCAACACATGTCAATAATATCTCCAGAATGTCAGGGAAAAAATTATCTTATGCAAACACCAACATAGGGGGCATGAAGGATCCTTATGATGAAAATGTTTCCAATGCTACAACTAGCCGTATCATTAATCATCATCCACCCATCATCCCATCCACAAATTGGGACCAACATAGAAATAAAGATTCCTATTAAAGCAAGGAGAAGATCATCAAAGAAAAATAAGCAATAAATCCAAAAGGACAAAGAATATACAAATGGATATCAAAGAATACAAAATAAAATCATCGCAAGCATACTCCATTAGTCAAAGAAAACTATGGGAAAAAATAAAAAAGGGTAATGTATCCATCAAATACATTCATAAATACAAAAGTAAGCTTCTCAAGCAACATACAAATTATACTACACAGTTGGTCCCAATTTCACACAAACCTCCATATCTAACCATCATTGCTCATCTACCCAAGCTTGGAGAGTCAAAGGTTCCAAACTATTGACCAATCCATCTCATATCCCTTCACGCATTTCACCATCCACTCCCCCTTTCATGATATCTAATTCTTGCATTGATTGTGTGTTGGCAACTACTATCCATCGTAAGGATTCTGAAGGAAGTCTATTGCAATGTGTGCACCTAGAAAAGGTTAATTCCGATATTAACAAGGAAAATTAGAATTCTCAAGAGTGGCATTCAAGCGCCTCTATCTTAGCAAAGAATATTCTTCAAGTAGGATATCATTGGCACATTATGACAATTGCCTCTACATCAATACTACTAGGTGGTTCAACATGAGCATAAAATTTCAAAAAAATCAAAAAATCAAAAAATCAAGAAACTAACTTAAAGATAAAAATCATCCTCAAATGAAAACCACTACGATGGAACTTTGGGAAAGTACTATGATGAAAACCTAGAAAAAAGGTGTCATGAGTAGAATTGAGTTTCTATATGATCCTTTGTAGATGGAAGCATCTCATTCCCTCCATCCATCCAATCCATCATTATCCAGATCTTTCAGTATATCTTCATCTTGACAAAGGTTCGATGTATACTTCAACTCTACTCATGGAAAAGTCATGACATGGTCTTTTCAATTCTATTTTATCCCATGAAGTCTCATTTCCTATCTACAGAATTGATCCTAGTGCCCACTAAAACTTTGTCACATACTCTTCGCATATACATTACCTATCTTGATTTGCTCATAAAATTTGAAACATTGCTAGACACTGGTGGTAGGTTATGGTACTCTTTTTTTTTAATAAATCTTGATCCATGTCTTATATCCCACAAGTGTGATATCAACGACATTGTGATCTAGGTATCATTTATACTCAAAAATCCAAAAAAAAGTTGCAAAATCTCAAAAAATCCAAAAACAGTCACAAAATCTCAAAATCCAAAAATAGTCACAAAATCTCAAAAATCCAAAAACATTCAAAACACTTGTAAAGTCAAAAATCTAAAACACATCTAAAATCTTGTAAAGTTCAAAATCTAAAAATAGTGGCAAAATATCAAAATCCCAAAACATTTGAAAAGTTGTATAGTCAACGCCCAAAAACATTCAAAATTTTGTAAAGTCAAAAATTCCAAAACATCTAAAAATTTGTCTAGGAAAAATCTAAAAACTTGTAAAGTTCAAAAAATATAAAAGCATTCAAAACGTCTCCAAAATCCAACAACATCCAAATCACATCAAAATCCATAAACAGGTCTAAAAGTCAAAAATTCAAAAACACTTCTCAAACTTTGTTGTCTTTGAGCTTGAACGTAGGAAAGGCCACCATCAATGAGTCCTTGAGGCATTAGGTCAGTATTTAGGAGTCTGTAAAAATAAACTGACAATCCATCAATGTTCATATCTCATCAATAAATAGTTACTACTCAGAGTTAGTGAAACTATGCCATCTTTGTGCTTATGTAGGAAAGGCCATCATTGATGAGCCCCTGAGGAATTAGGTCAGTTTCTCCTTACGTCTTGGTCTAACTTGTTGTGAATGCTTTCCAAACATGCCCCGCCGAAGGAATGGACCCCATCTTTTCACTCTTGACTGGTCGATTTTGCTCCTGACGAGCTATTTTGCTTTGCGACCCCTATTTCCAAGCCTAGGTTGGTCACATGCTTTCAAATGATTGAATTCCCCTTGGCCATATTAACCCACCTAAATTTTGCTAAGTCTTTTGCTTTTGTAGGTTGGGCCCTGCGGGTTTCCATTGGCTTATTTCCCTGGCATCCATTGAGCGTCCCGGACCCGCATTCATGGGTCTCCTCTTGCTGCTTTGTGTTGCATCACGTGACTCATCCATGGCCAAGCCTCAGTGTTCGCATGACATGTGGACCCCACATTCACTTTCTCCACTACATCCATAGAGCACCACAGACTGGAAATTGTGAGTTGCCTCATGCGGGTTTTTTCCTCCATTTCCCCGCTACAAAATGATCGATCTTCAAATTTTTCCCGCATGGTAGACTCCATAGCCAACTCCTTCATCACCGTCATCATAGTTACCAAACCAGGCCCAACACACTCCAAAATTTCCCAAGTCCAAAATGTTTGCGGGTATGTGCACACGGCTTGCCTTCACCCGACCACCATTTCCTAATGGCTAAGCTCTCACGTCATCCCACTAGGTGAGACCCACATACACTATTTCCTCATAATAAAACCTTAGGTTATGGGTGAATTCTTTAGTTAAAGGTCAGTTGTGGGTCTGCCCTCCTGGAAGCTGCTTGCGGGAGGCTATAACCATGACGTTGTTTCATGACGACGAAGCTTCACTACCTCCCCGCTTCGCAGGCCCATAACTTGCTAATGTCGTCATCTTCTTGTAGGCTCCCTCATGGTGGTTGTTGTCCATCATCTTGCCATTGTAAAAATGGAGTTCATACATGGCGTACCCACACGTTTCACCCACATGCACTTATTCGCTGCACTATGGCCATCACTCGCTCGGTCGTTCCTGAACGACATTCTTGATGAAAGCTTCGATTTGGTTCTTTGCGTTGGGTCTCACAGACTTTCTTTGTTGCCAAGGCCGCAGGCCACTTCACTGTTTATAATGGTCCTCCTTGATGAGTTTTCCTCAGTTGACATGCTCATGTCTAATTTTCACATCATTCCATCCAAGCATGGTATCTATTGGCATATGGCTTCTAGTGTTGTCATTGATGGCAACCTAAGTCACTATTCTAGTCCGCAGATTAGGATTTGTTCATACCGGCAGAAAGAGTAATGAACATAGTATTACTAGAAGTGAGAATGAAGAACAAGGTATCCGATTAATATGTCGATCTATATGCTTCATTGGATTATCATTTTGAGTTGTGGATCTTGGGGAAGGTTGTTAAGTATCTATTTTATCTTATTGTTAAGTTTTGTGTTGTCGCATTAATCGGTGTATAAGTTAGGAGATCCAGTAGGATGAATTTATGTTTATCAGCTCATGGTGGCCAACTTAGTGAATATGGAATGTCACAGATATTTGAGGTATAATTAATTATGGTATTCTTGTGTTGGAAATTTTGTTTTGGGTCATAGCTATGGTTTGGCCGACTTATGTGGATGCGCATTAAAGATTACTCATGATCTAAGCCGACATTTGAAAGATATTTTCTATTCTATTGAAGCTGACATATAGCAATTGAATTCTTGCTAGTGGATGCATGTTCAAAGTGTGCAAATAGTAGAAGGGTTGTTGAGTGATTTGGCATAGTTTCACTTGTGTAGAAGAGGATTTTTGTGAAGTGAATTAAGGTAGAGTAGAGCGAAGTACAAAATTAGACAGAAGGTACATAATCTGATCTATGAGCCTCACCAAAATTGAAACCAGGCATTTGTAGATGCTATTCTCTTAGTTCAACTTTTTGTTGTAATCCAAATATATTGTAAGGTAGTGAGCCTTTCTGATTTTGAGCAGTGAGCTCTAGGCAGTGTGCCTGAATGCATGTGCATTCCCCTTTTTTTCCATACTTTTAATAGAGTATAAATTGTGGATTAACCTCCACCATGGTTTTTCCCTTAATAGGGTTTTGACATAAAAATCTTTGTGTTATGATGTTTTGATTGTTTCCTTCATATGCTTGAACCTTTAATTTTTTTGAAATGTTGTAAATGGTTTAAGATCTGAATTGAAATTCAAATATTGTTGAACACTAATTCACCCTCCCCTCTTAGTGTTCCTTGATTCCAACAATTGGTATCAGAGCAAGGTTCCTTTGAAGAAGTTTAACAACTTGAGGTGGATCTTGGAATGCAATGGACTATAGTGGTATATTCAACAACAACTTTTTGTGGGACTCAGTGATCTTGATCAGTCTAAAGCAGAAGTCATGGAATTAAAAGAAAATCTTGAGGATGCTAAAAAATTCATTCAATCATTAAAGGATAAAATCAATGAATCAAGAGACAAGAGGAAGGAACTATGTGATTAGTTGAAGAAGAAAGAAAGTAAAATCTTGGAAGATGTTCACCTAAATCAGACCTTAAAATAAATAACTAAAGAATGTGAAAAGCTTTCTAGAGACAATGCTACTCTAAAGCTTGAGATGGAATCTATGGTGATGAAGCAAACTGAGGAGATTGAAGAAAGGAAGAAGAATGAGGAGAATCTGGCCCAATCCTTAAAAGAAAGATCTAAAGAATGCAACAAAGTTAATAGTGTATTCATTCAACTAGAGATTGAACTGCAACAATCGAGAATTAATGAACAAGAGCTTGAAAGACAAATAATTATTCTTAGAGATGAACTCGCTACTACAAATGCATACAAGGAGAAGTTTAAGATTAGTTCTACTAAGCTTGATGAGTTGAATAAAGGACATAAGGATGAAAATGACAAGTGAGGTCTTGGATATGAGAAGGGAGAAAGCTCTGGGTCTGAACATAAGGATTCCAAACAAAGAAATCAAATGAACAAAGGTAGAAGGTATCCGGTAAGACAACCCAATGCTCAAAAGTTCAATGTTCATTTCTTTTCTTGTAATAAATTTGGTCATATGGCTTCTCATGTAGAAGTAAAATAAATTCAAGTAGTCCATCATTTCTCGGTTAGTGTTTTAGTTGCAATAAGTTTGGTCACAAGTCAATTGAATGTAGAAGTATGTCTGTTAGTGTAAGGAATGTTAAGTGCTACACCTGTGGAAGATTTGGGAATATTGATAATCAATGAAAATCAAGAGAAAATCAATGGAATGAATGGTCTAGACAAATAAATCATGTGTGTTACAATTGTAACAAATTTGGTCACATTGCAAGATTTTGCAGGAATAAAAACATGGATAGGAGAGGTCTGGTATACAAAGGAAGAATTTCATACAAAGATGATAAAGGAAAAGAGAAAGTGACTATGGAAGAGATAAGAGATTAGATGAAGAGAACATGGGTAAGGAAGAGTGAATATGATGAAGGAAATAAGCCCGCACCAAAAGTAGTTTCTAGTAATTCCTCCATAAATTGATCTTAGGCCATTGGCCTAGGGGGAGTTTTTCAAGAGAATTCTTTGTCCCCCTATTGGTAGTTGGCACCAGAATGTAGGAAGTTTCCAATAGGCATCCTAATAGTTTACAAACGTATCTATGATTGCTTGTGCAAAAATTTGAGAAGTAGAAGGTCCACAGATGAATTATTTTTTTGTTGTCTGAGAAAACAGAGTATCCAGGAAACCCCTAGGGAAAAACATTTAATGCAATTAAAAGGTTAGGTGTGTGAGTTATAAAAGGGTATTTGGAACCCTCATTTTTCACCTTGCATTGAAGAAGAATAGAAGGAGAGCCTCTGCAATATAATTTTGAAGGAGTAAAGTCAATTCAGCCACGAATTCATCAGGTATTTCAGTTGCTTGTATAATTTTCACTCAATTTAGTAGAAACTTGTTTTGTACAGAAAGGAAAATGAAGCAAATCAAAGGATTGGTGAATTTAGACAAATACAACAGTGAAAAGATTAGGGATGTAAGAAATATGTTGTCGACCGATGAATTGAAATGGCTTGAAGGTGTGAGACACAAAATTTTGGACATTTGGAGTGAATTTCCCTATTTTGATAATGCGGAAGTCGTTAGGTTTATCCTAAACAAATTAAATGATGACATTCTAACTTTGGATAAACCCTATCCCATTTCAAAAGAGGTGATTAAGAATCTAACTAGATTATGCAATGTTGGGGATATACTGAAAAAGAAGTCGATTCAGAACAAGGAAGTCAAAACCCTAACCGAAGTAATTGGAGATCAAAAGGCTTTGATAATTTCGACAATTGAAGATCTAATAACAAGGTACATAGTGCATGGAATCTCATACAAAATATTTTTCAAAAATAGGGAAGCCGCAACTTTAGCAGGTGTAGTTTACATTTCTCATAAAATGATAATGAAGGATCATGATTTTGACCTGTGTGGATTGCTAAAAGATTAGTTGATGGAAAATGTGCAACTAACAAAGGAGGAAGATTACCCCTTCAGGTTTGGTACCTTGTTCATATGTCTTGTGATGTATTTTTTGAATTGCTTGGCACAGATCAATAATGTTGTATGGAAAGAGAATGAACCAGTTTGTAAACAAATTTTTGAACACTCTAATACTTTGGAAAATTGTGAGCATGAGTATGAAAATTTCTTTAAAGAATTGCTAGGGAAGTTTGGAGCAATTAGCATTTCCATTCCAGTAAGAGCACTTGAAGTCGGATCCTCTTCCGGTGAGATGAAGAGGAAGAAGAAAAGAGCACAATAGATTGATGGTTACACTTCTCTGACACACAAGACTCCAAGAATTGAAGGAAAAGGTAAAGAACAAGTGATTGTGGACATACCATATGAGGAATCTGATGAGTATACTCCAAGGGAAGAACCAAAATTAGTTGAACTAGATGTAGTTATAGCCGAAGGAAGTGAAGAAGAAGGTGTTTTATCCAAAGTAAAGATATTGTAGCTTGTTCAGGAAAAAGATGGGATGCAAAAAATTGCTGACATATGGTTTGATAGACCCTCATGTGAGCAGGACATAATCAAGAGCACACTAAGTACTTATTTTTTGCACAATAATATTGGATTGGAGAGTTTGCAGAATGTGTTTCTTGAAGAGATGATTGAGTGCATTAAGGAAGCCATGGTCTCTGAGTCCCAAGACAGGAAAGAGGAAGAAATAATTCTACATTTGAAGGAGCAGTTCAGGCTATCTCTTACCAAACTAAAAAGGAAAATGAATGTGTTGATACAATGCATAAATACAACAAATAACATCTACAACTATTGTCTTTGTTGGCCTCATGCAGTTGGGAGATACAAAGGTAAGCTAGAGTAGATTGAATCTAAGCTAAACAAGACTGGTTAGGATTATAACATGTTTCAGGATCAGGATGGTGTAGTCAAGAAAAGGATTCAAGAGTTACAGTCTGAGCATACAAAATTTCAATTCACCAAAAACAACCTTGTGGACACCTTTTGGAAAGTAAAGGATTTAACCAAATGCAGGCTGGAGTAGTTAATTGAGGTTCTGAGGAAAGGAGAGAAATTAGAAGAGGCAATCACAATTCCAAAATCTCTCATCTTGATTATCAACCAAACATCTAAGAACAACATCTTGATCTTAATCATTGGGATTATAGTAGAAGCTTGGAGGAAATTTCTTTTGGAAATGAAACATAAGTACAAGATAATTTTTTGACTCAAGTAGCAGGTGTATTTTTTCAAATTTTGATCCAATTTTTGAATTAGAAAGGGGGGAGATCCAAAATATGTTTGTCATTGATTTCAAAGGGGGAGAGAGAGCAGTGAAAAATGCTTTATCATTCTAAGGGGGAGTTGGAGTTATGTTTTGAAGTTGTGTTTTGAAATTTTGAACTCTAGCAACATAATCATATTGGTTCCGACACTTAGTCATTTTTCACTAAGTGTTGCCATCAATGCCAAAGGGGGAGATTGTTGGCATATGGCTTCTAGTGTTGTCATTGATGGAAACCTTAGTCACTATTCTGGTCTACAGATCAAGATTTGTTCATACTGGCAGACAAAGTAATGAACAGAGTATTACCGGAAGTGAGAATGAAGAATAGGGTATTTGGTTAGTATGTCAATCTGTATGCTTCACTGGATTATCATTTTGAGTTGTGGATCTCAGGGAAGGTTGTTATGTATCTGTTTTATCTTATTGTTAAGTTTTTTTATGTCACATTAATCATTGTATAAGGTAGGAGATCCGATAGGATTATTTTCTGTTTATCAGCTCATGGTGGCCAACTTAGTGAATATGGAATGTCGCGGATATTCGAGGTATAATTAATTAAGGTATTCTTGTGTTGGAAATTTTGTTTTGGGTCCTAGCTATGGTTTGGCCAACTTATGTGGATGCGCATTAAATATTACTCATAATCTGAGCCAACATTTGAAAGATATTTTCTATTCTATTGAAGCCGACATATAGCAATTGAATTCTTGCTAGTGGATATATATATGAGATTAGTTAATTCATTTTGGAGTGCGAGTGGATGCATGTTCAAAGTGTACGAATAGAAGAAGGGTTGTTGAGTGATTTGGCACAGTTTCACTTGTGCAGAAGAGGATTTTTTTGAAGTGAATTAAGGTAGAGCAAAGCGAAGTACAAAATTAGATAGAAGGTCCAGAATATGATCTATGAGCCTCACTGAAACTGAAACTAGGCATTTGTAGATGCCATTCTCTTAGTTCAAGTTTTTATTGTAATACAAATATATTATAAGGTAGTGAGCCTTTCTAATTTTAAGCGGTGAGCTCTAGGTAGTTTTCCTGAATGCATGTGCATTCCCCTTTTTCTTCATACTTTTAACAAAGTACAAATTGTGGATTAACCTCCACAGTGGTTTTTCCCCTCACAGGGTTTCCATGTAAAAATCTTTGTGTTATGATGTTTTGATTGTTTCCTTCATGTGCTTGCACCTTTAATTTTTTTGAAATGTTGTAAATGGTTTAATATCTGAACTGAAATTCAAATATTGTTGAACACTGATTCACCCCCCCTCTCAGTGTTCCTTGAGTCCAACAATATCAGGGTGAGGTCTTGAGTTAACGATGATTATTGGGGAGAGGTAGTGCCGCACACCACAGCTTTCCACTCTAGTTGCCTCCCCTTGCACATTACAGATGATGATACGTGAGATTGGCGTCAGTGGCAGTCATCTATGTGGGTGCCACAATGTGGGATTCCGCTTGTCTCTCACCGTTCTTTTAACAGCTTTTCTAGAACATCCCCCACATGATCTTGCTCGCACCTACGAGATGACACTTTTTAATGGTATGTCTGCATTTTTTCTCTGCACTTGCTTGCCACAAAGGGGTCCAAGGATTCACACCATTTTATTGTACACACGTTTCACGATAATTTGAGGATCCTTATCAATATGCTTAGGCCATGGATGCTTTGAAAAGGGGCGTATATGATATGTTTGATGGGTCATTTCAATGTATGTGTTTGGGATCAATGTTATCATTAATACTAATGTACTTCACATGAAAGTGAACTTCTAATGTTGGTAATGAAAACAAAATAGAGCAACATGGAAAAGTTGTGGGCTATAGTGTATTAAGAGTGTTTTGTTGTTACACCCGGCGACATCATCCCTTATTCCTGCAGGCTCTTCTGTCACGAACCACTATTTTCTAGGGGTCATGAGACTTCTTATTGCCATGATGCAATTAGCACTACTATTAAAATAAAACCACTATGTGGCAAGCGCGAGTAAACCAACGCAATTCTCTAGAAATTGGAAAACTATGAATTAATGGCTTGCTCAGATCATGAACAGAGAGGCATGATGAACTCGGCCGACAAAGAGTGGCAGAAGTTTGTTCTATGGGGCTCATTATGTGGGTTGTTGTTGGTGTTTATCCATTATCTTGGTGGTGCCATCACCTAGGCTCCCTACACCCCTACATTCGTAGTTCCCTTGACAGAGATTTCTTGTGCGGGCTCCGCTTGTGCAGAGGCTGTCTCTCCCAGGACTATTATTAATGACTCTTTCACCATGGTGCCTTGCTTCTTAACATCTGCACGTGTTCTTCATGGACTTTAGGAATATGGAGGTAGCTATTTCCTTGGCTACTAGCTAACGACACCCACTAATGGCTCACTAGCATGTTATTCTCGCAGTGCTCTTACCTCGAGGATCTAGTATGGTGAAAGAGAAAACCAACTATATTGGCCTGCTTGAGACAAATTCAACATGCCTGTGTGCACAAGTGTAATAAATCATTTTTTTAAAACCAATCAAAAAAGTGGTACGCATGCAAGAAGAGGAGGCTCGATGAAGATGGGTGCACCAAATAAATTGATCAAGATCTGAACTCTGAAGCTCTATGAACAAATATTTAAAGCATCGTGGGTGATGATTGATTGGCATTAGTAGCTCCCAAGGATAGTGATTATGCCACCTGAGAGCTTTATGCAACATTTCTATCTTCAAATTGTAGACACTATTCATTCTAATGTTTGAACCAAGTTTTTGAGGTGGTGGTGCCCGTGGATTGATGGTCAGTGTATTTTATGAGGAGATTCGATGGTGGTAAGCGAAAGTCCCGCAACCTCAACAATGAAGGATGAATTAGAAGGAACATGAGAAGTGATATTTCCTTTGAATGTGGAGAGCAATGCCCCTATAATGCTCCCTTTAACATTTTGGTAGAAGTAGGAATCCTCTCAGAGGAAGTTGTTGTTCCTTATGCCACTCTCCATCACCGTCCCATGATGCTTAACCCTTGGCATGACTACTTACGTAAATGTGGGATGACAAACGATTAAGACCAAGGAATGGATGTCATAAATGAAACAAAAATTGGATGAGCATAAAATTTTGAATGAAGAATGTTGCAGGAACCCTTGATAGCACAACTAGAGTAGTCGTGTGGTAGTTATAAGTAATGTGTTTTGGTAATATTGATAGATAAGAGAGCAAGGAAATGCTATAAATGGTGTCAATGTCCCACTCGGTACCCTCTCAATTTGGAAAAGTTGGTTGTGGGCATTGGTGTGCGAAATTCACCATGATGGAGGCTATCATTTCTATAACTTCCCTTAGTGGTGCTTCCCAAATGTTCTTCTGCACACTTACCTCCACAAAATTCTTGTATGTGGAGCCCACCATTTCCCCTACCATGTACATTTAAGAGTGGCTTCTCATGACGTGCATGCCACCACCTCTAAGGTCATCTGTCTAACAATGGTATCATAGTAGCACCCCGGTTTTTGTCCCTGAAAATGGTGGTACCACCTCCCCTCCCCAAAAACATGAACCTTGTAGCTTTGGCGTGATTTTAGACTGTGATTTCACACATTCATCAGGGACCAATTAATGGTGAAAGATGGAGGACCCTTGGCAATAATGGTACTTTTCATGATTGAAAAAAACATTTCCTTAGAGTGCACATTTAAAATGATTCCAACATATCATGTTTTGGAGGGTCAACCTATATTGATGCATTGAGGATTCGTGAGTTGGTACGTGCTTGTAAAACTCTCCATATCAGAATTTTCAAAGTTGCATGAGGGAGAATGACTGTGGTAAGTCCATGGGGTCCTTGGGCCACCAGAATGTTATTGGAATGTAAATAACTCTAACACTCAACTCTTTAACCTGAGTATTTGAGAGCTGCAGGGATGATTGGATGGCGAAGGGTGGAGTTATGAGTAGTGGTTGTCACTACGAAGACAAAGCGTTTAGAGTTTGGAAGAAACATTGTGTGTGGAGGGTTGTCTCATCTGAAGGCATGGATCCACCTAGGTGAAACACGATGGTACTCTATGAAGCAAAATGAAGGAGGTCTTTGAGTTTATTGCCCGCTTCTGAGTTTCTAATCTAAGCGTTTAACAAACGGTGGTGGTTTGGCGCCTTCTCCATCATCACAGCCTCTTGCTATTACTTTCGACTGGTAGAAAATAATGAGTAGGGATTCCTTTGGATTATAGTTTCATATCTATGAAAAATAATCAGAATCTTTAAAGTCATGAAGGTTATAAATTCGGTATGATCATGAAAACACATTCTCTTTCACAGCCTATAAGAATCTGACATGCACAAATAAGATGGGGCTGAGTCATGGGGTACTCTCTAGAATTACCAAAGATAGAGCTTCAATGTAATGGTTTGTTGCATAAACGTAGGTGCGGGCACCTACTTTTGTAACACCATTTCCATCCACTCATGAGACTACCTCTACAGAGTTCTAGTGGGAAGAATCTTCCATTCCTTCCACCACTTTGGTTTGTGGGTATTTGCTTCGTGGAGTCCACTACCTCCTCGACCATTCACAATGACATTTTCTCTACTCCACGCTGTACAGAGTAATCATGGTAAGTGTTCTCATAAATGGAATAGAACCTCTTCATTCCCATACCCCCATAATAGTAGATTCATCACCAACACCACCTTATGCAAAATCACTTATGAAAGAGAGGGGTATTATGGGTTTTAAAAGAAAGGAAAAGCTCAAATTTTATAAAATCAATGCCTAAAATTAAAAAAGAGAATGATCTCATTTTCCCATCCACCATAAGAATATAGATAAATTTGGTCATGAAGGGGGAAGGTTGTTTTAAAAGTAATTAGAAATTTAAAAAAGGTGTTAAGTAACGATGTCACTTTGTATTTATGGTGATCAATTTTAAGAATTCTGCTAGGGTCCTTATTTGTAGTTACACATATAAATGATTTAATGAGGCTTTAATTGAGACATTGAAAATATCATGTGCAGGTATTTTATTTGCAGAAGAAGATACTTCTACGAGCCTTCAGGGATGCTTACTAAAGAGACACTTGTACACGAGGAACCTGCATATGGACTTATGCTAAAAGATATTTCCAAAATATGATCGAGAAGGCACTATCATGTATCCAAATAACACCAAGGTTGCTAAAGACCTACTAAGGGAATGCAGTCAGGGGTAGCTAATCTATTTCACAATGATGCAAATCTAAAAACAAGATACACTTGATCGACTGGAGGGATGACTACAAGGGGTATCAAACAGAGGGAAGATTTCCACAATTTTAGCCACAATGCAAAAAATAGCTAGAAGAAAAAAATGCTATAGTACTAGGGCCACTAAAAGGAAAAATAGGGAAAGCACAAAACTATATTTTATATTGTTGTATATTGGGGGTAGGTGAAACCCTAACTTGTAATGAATCTTGGCCACACAATGTAAATCAATCCTAGCCATTCATTTGCGTTGTGGAAAAATATAAATAGGGGCTTGCTACTCATTTGAAAGTGTTGGTGAACTGGTGTAAAGGGAATTTTGCAGCAATAGAAAGAAGCATTGCATGAATTTGGGCATTTCTTTTGAGTTTGTTCATTATGCATGCATGGTTCAGCCTATGTTAGATTTAGCTTGTAGTTTCTTGAATTGCTTTAATGGTGGATGCTATTATGGTATTTGATGGACTCTTAGACCATACTTTTGGCACTTGTTGATGAAATCTACAATGTAAAGTTATCCTGGGCTTGTTTATTTCATTTCTACAACTCAGTTCAATTGTATGTTCATGAATTGAATGCAAAATCTAAAAATTTGTAGTCCTTAGAAGATTGCACTGGTTTTGTGTAGTTGTAGGTCCTCTTAGTGAAGAAAAACTTTGTTAACTAGTGGGAGTCTATCTACTGTAGCATCCTCTATTGTTACTATTCATTCATAGCTTAGATTTAGAACAACTTCTCTTACCCTTCCTCTTTTTCCATTTCTTTTGGCCCCTTTGTTAGAGTAGGATTCCAAGCACCATCACAATGTCAAACTTGGTGAAGAGGTGAGTTTCAACTTGCTATTTTGAGTGAGTAGCCACTATTCATTCACTTCTAGCACCTTGAAACTCCATTTGCAGACCCAACTTCCCATGCTTTGTAAACCATAAAGGTCGCCATGTGATTACCAACAAAATAAATCAACCAACTAAACTATTCCAAGCATTGTCATGACCTGACACCCGAGAGACCTTGGGGTAGTAATTTGTAACTTTTTTGTAGATTTCTACCTTTCAAGAGAGGTAGTGCACTTGTGTGATTCCTATGTTGAGAAGGTGAAAAAACACCCATCAATAGAACTCGCACTAGAAGGAGGGAATGGCTATGCACAAGGCTATGAAGCTGAGAGTTGGAAGTTGGAAAGCACTTTCAAGTAGAAATTAGAGATAGAGAAGATCTCATCATATGCTAGAAATTTAAAATTAGAAATTTGAAGAGAAACAAGAACTCAACTAAAATGGAGTAGCATTTGCAAATCAACATCACTCAGCTACATGTAGATTTAAATAGGAGATTAAATAAGTCGTTGCAACACTTTGCATTGATAGATAAGTGTAGAATCCAGGGCACTTGTAGGCATAATGAGTTGGAATATTTCACATTCTTAGGAAGAATTGATAGAGTTTTGCAAGGGGAAATTCCCTTTTAGGAAATATATCAACCCTTAGCTCCGCTAGACCCAGAAATGAAATTGGTTAATATGGCTACCAAAGCTTTCAAGGAGCTGATCCAAGAACACTTGAATAGCAAGGATGGACCAAGATTGGAGGAGGTACTAATGTCTAGTTGGTGCAGATTCCATAATGCACCCCACTCAGAATTTACTTGTCTATCATGTGCGAACATCATCACTCAAGTCAGGGGCAGTTTGGATAAGCTAGAGCAACCATCTCTCAACAAGGAGGAATCATCCACTTAGGTAGGAGAGTTGTCAACATCTGAGGCACAACATATTGAAGTTGAACTAAGAATCTCTACTGAAGTAAGTGTTGGGACAACAAATATAGATGCTGAAAATCAAGAGGAAGGAGTTGATTTCCTTAGGACAACAAGAAGCTTTGGTGAGAGTTCACTTAGAAGGGAATTAAAAAACCTTTTCTCCATCAGTAAAGAGCATCCTTCCACTAAGAAGAGGAACCATTCAAAATTGAAGATGAATTAACAAAGCGTACAACAACATATGTTGGGACAACCAATGTACATGTTGAAGATCAAAAGGAGGAAGAGGTTGAAAGTCTTGGGGCAACAAAAAATGATGATGAAAGCATAAGTGAAATAATATTAGAGGATCTCTCCTTCATGAATGACAGTGATTAGGCATCTAAAACAAAAGTTTTAGGGGAGTGGGAACAACCACATGCCACAACTTTCTACTATCAAACTTCCTTCCCAACTATTGATGAGGATCTAGTGGTGAAAAGATACAACGTGCTCGTGTCAAGACTCACGTGGGATTGGTACGAGCTAAGATACCAAGTGGGTTTGGAGGTGTTATTGCTTCCAAATTGGTGCAGGCTCCATGATTTTCCACATTCGGAGTTCACGTGTGAGCTATGCCAAGAGGCCATCGAGCAAGTTAAAGAACAAGTGGGGTAGCCAAGTGCACTACTTCCCGTAGTTGCTTCAAGGATCGAACTAGAGGACCAAGAGACAGAACCAAGTGACAACTTAGCTGAAAGTAGTCCTCAAGAAGGTGTTGGCATAGCAACAAAAGAAGAGTGATATAGTCCCAAACCTCTAAACAATGAAGCAAAACAAATGGGGAGGTTGTCCATCGGGCATCAAGAGTCTTTCCCTTTTGTAGAGAATTTATATGCGATGGATGATAGACTTTATGGAGGACTTTCGAAGGCAGACCACTCATTATACATTGATCCCCTCAATGGGCCCGTGTCACTTGATGATTTATTTCCACTTGGAATTGTGCCACAAAGGTATAGCGACACCGAAGAAGAGTACATTTCAGAAGATGGTGGTGATGAGGACATATTACTTGAGCCTCCAGATAGTGAAATATCAGAGCTCCGAGATTGGGAAAGGAACTCCTTCTCCATTTATAGTGATGATGAACAAGAGGAAATGAACAAACATCTAGATGGGCTACAAGAATTGCAAAAAGAAGAGGACCAAGGCTCTAATGTGTTGGCGACTGACCACGAAGATGATGTACCTTGCCAAATATGAGCTTCACTTGAGAGCTCCTCCACTTTGATCATTGCTAATCCACCTACACCCTTTGAGGGTTGTAATAGGATATATTTTTCCATGTTATGTTTATGTGACATGGAACATCATAAAATTGAGATCAACACGATGGAAAGGAGATGGGATAGCATGCTAACCTCTGAGGATGACAATCAAGCACAACCTTGGACTATATATCATCAACAAGATGAGATCTGTTTCCTCAAAGAATAGTTGATAGAGGTTGTGGGTCCCACTGGTAGCTTCGATGAGGTGTTTTTTGCCTCATTCTCTTAGTCTCATACGAGCTCAAAATTAGGTACAAGGTTCCTTGATATTGAAAATTCTAATTTTTCACAGTGTCTACTGCCTAATCAATTTAATTGTGACTTGCAGATTTTTGATGCAAGTGGGGTGCTACACCATCCATTATTTCCTCTCGAGGCTTTCAACGCAATGATCGGCGATGTAGTGCTTGCTCTCAATTTTCAAACATTTCCACCTTTGCATGGCGATATCCAGGTTCTATATTTCCTTGCTCCTATGAATACTTACAATTGCGTTTATTATTTTGATTATGGGAATGAGGGGAGACATACTTGTTTAGGGATTCACCATGGGTTTAATGAACCACATCAATTGCTAATTCTTTCTGAATGTGTTATTGAATTTGAATGCTGCAACGTTGAACTTCTTTTTTTAGAATATAAGGATGAGTCTGTGTGGTTTAGAATGGTAATGATTTCCTTTATACTTGTGCATGCATTATGAAGACAGATGGGTGTAAATGTTGGTTTGGCTTGCCTGAATGCCATTCTACGTAAATATTCATGTACATAGCCTATTTTGAGTAGTGTAGGTTTCATGTACATATCTCGCTTTTGTGTATATAACCCGTTTACCTACTTTCGTTAGGTTGGTTGGTTTGTCATAGGTTAGTTTGATTTAGAGTAGTTTCCTTGCTATTTGTTTTCTCTTTCTAACTTTGGTTACTTTAGGTGTTTACCTTTCATTTTCTTTTTGTTTTCTTGTTGTTTGCTTCTGGTTTGCTCGGGGTCCCCTAGCTTGCGGCTGGGTACATCTGCACATGCAATGTTCAACTATTTCTTATTACTTGGGGTTGTTCTAAGTATTTCCTCGATAAACTTCAATCAAGTTTTTGGAATAGATGGTGAAGATCTTCTGTTACTGTCGAGTGACCCAGATGTTTGATTTGAAGAGGATAAGTTGTTGGTTGGTCTGATTCCTGATGCATTCTAAAATCTTATATCTCTCACATGTTTTAAAGAATCTAAAGGTTGGTGTAGGTCCTTTTGCGAAGTCTAGTTAAGTGAAAAATCTAAAATCCTACTTTAGTGACACTATGATTCTCAACCCCGAGTCTTTAATGCTTGTGGGTTGAAATGAAAAGAACTGAAAAGATAAAATCAAAAGAAAAGAAAAATATTGAAAATCAAAAGAAATAAATTCAACTTTCAGGAGGATCCGAATAACTCTACCAGGGCTATGGACGCCTGGCTGGTAGTAGAGGAATGTTTGAGAGAATCACAATGACAACCTCCTCAGGGCTATGGATGCCTAATTGGCAGTGAGGAAATGTCTCAAATGCTTTAGGATTTAGAATCAATCACATAGCTTAAGGATGGGAATTAATGCATTTGCACACACTTGGATTTTTCAGCATACTGAAGGTTGGGTTGACTAGTGGTTTTGATCCTTTGGTTGAGCATCTAGTTTGTTTGCCCTAGCGTGAAGGTTGGACTTAGAGATTTTGGGTTCGTGATTCTAGTTTTTCATCGAAATGCTCTGGAGCATTTCCCCAGCAAGTCGCTATTTGTTGTGCATGTTTTGTACACACGCCCTGCCGAAGGCAGGGACCCTCTCTTTTTGATCCTAACTCATCATTTTTGCTCTCAATGAGCTATTTTTCTTTACGAGCCCCAGTTTGAAGCCCAAGTTTGTCATATGCTTTCAAACAATCGAATTCCCATTGGCCAAATTCACCCACCTAAATTTTGCTAAGTCTTTTTCTTTTGCGAGCTGGGCCTTGCGGTTTTCCCTTGGCTTATCACCCCGGTGTCTTTCGGGCTTGGCGGACCCACATTCGTGGGTCTCCTCTTGTTGTTTTTCATTGTGTCCTATCACTCATCCACATCCAAGCCTCAATGTCCTCTCGACGTGCGGACCCCGCATTCACTTTCACCACTGTGTCCATAGAGCACCATGGACCCACAAATGTGGGTCACCTCATGTGGGTTTTTGCCTCCGTTTCACCACTACGAAATGACCAACCTTTGGATTTTTCCCACATGATGGACTAAATGGCCAACTCCTCCATCCCCGTCATCACCGTTACCAAACTAGGCCCGACACACTCCAAAATTTCCCAAGTCCAAAATGTTTGCGGGTCTTTGCACACGATTTTCCTTCACCTGATCGTCATTGCCTAACAATGAAGCTCTCACGTCATCCCACTGGGTGGGACACACATACACCATTTACTTGGAATGAAACCTTAGGTTATGGGTGAATTCTTAAGTTAAAGCTTGCTAGTGGGTTCGCCTTCATGAGCCATTGCTTGTGGGAGCCCGTCACCACGATGTCGATTCATGATGATGAAGATTTTTTGCCTCCTCACATCATGGGCCCATAACCCACCAACATCGTCATCTTCTTATGGGATTCCCCATGGTGGTTTCCATCCATCATCTCACCATTGTAAAAATAGAGTTCATACCCGACATACCCACACATTTCACTTGCATGCACTTATTCTCTACACTGTGGCCATCATGTGCTCAGCCGTTCTTGAATGAAATTCTTTGCGACAACTTCGAGTTGGTTCTCTACATTGGGTCTCATAGAATTTCTTTGTTTCCAGGGCCATGTGCCACCTTTCTATTTATAATGGTCCTCGCTGATGACTTTTCCGCAACTGGCATGCTCACTTCTAATTTCTGCATCATTCCATCCAAGCATGGTATCAGGGTGAGGTCTTGAGTTAATGATGATTATTGGCGAGGGGAAATGCCGCACACCATATGTTTCCACTCTAGTTTCCTTCCCTTGCATGTTATAGATGAAGATACTTGAGATTGGTGTTTGCGGCGGTCATCTTTGAGGGTGCCGCAATGCGGGATTTTTCTTGTCTCTCACCGTTCTTTTAACAACTTTTCTAGAACATCCCCCCACATGATCTTTCCCACACCTACAAGATGGCACTCTTTAATGGTATGTATGAATTCATTCTCTGTGCTTCCCTATCACAAAGGGGTCCAAGGACTCACACCATTTTATTACACACACATTTCATGATCATTTGAGGATCCTTATCAATATGCTTAGGTTGTGGATGCTTGAAAAGGAGGCGTATGTGATATGTTTGATGGGTCATTTCAATGTATGTGTTTGGGATCAATGTTATCATCAATACTAATGCAAATTCACATGAAAGATAACTTCTAATGTTGGTAATGGAAATAAAATAGAGAAACATAGCAAAGCCACAGGCTATAGTGTATTAAGAGTGTTTTTTTGTTATAGCCGGTGGTGTCATCCCTTATTCCCGCAGACTCTTCTTTTGTGGGACACTATTTTGGAGTGGCCTTGAGCCTTCTTATTGTCATGATGTGATTAGCATGACCATTAAAATCAAACAACTGTGTGTCAAGCATGAGTAAACCAATGCAATGCTCCAAAAATTGGCAAAGTATGAATTAATGGCTTGCTCAGATTATGAATAGAGAGGGGGCATGAACTTGGCCGACAAAGAGTGGAGGATGTTTGTTTTGTGGGGATCACTATGCAGGTTCTTGTTGGTGATTTTTCATTATCTTTCTGGTGCCATCACCTGGGCTCCCCGCACCCCTACAATTACAGTTCCCCTAAGGGAGATTGCTTGTGCGGGCTCTGCTTGTGTGGAGGCTATCTCTCCCAAGACCATTATTAACGACTCTCTCACCATAGTGCCCCAATTATTAACACCCACACGTATTCTTCATGGAATTTAGGTGTGCAGAGGTTTTTGCTTCCTTGGCTATTCACCAGCAACACTCACTAGCGGCTCACTAGCATGTTATTCTCATAGTGCTCTTACCTCAAGGATCTTGTATGGAAAAATAGAAAACCAACTAGATTGGCCTGCTTGAGAAAAATTCAACATTCCTGTGTGCACAAACGTAATAAATCATTTTGTTTAAACCAATCGAATAAGTCACAGATGCACAAGAAGAGGAGGCTTGATGAAGATGGGTCCACTACATAAATTGATCAAGATTTGAACTCCAAAGCTCTGTGAACAGATATTTAAATCATTGTAGGTGATGATTGATTGGCATATGTAGCTCCCAAGGATAGTGATTATTCCAACCAAGAGCTTTATGCACGTTTCTATCCTCAAATTATAGACACTATTCATTATAATGTTTGAACCGAGTGTTCAAGGTGGTGGCACCCATGGATTGATGGTTAGTGTATTTTATGAGGATATTTGATGGTGGTAAGCAAAAGTCCCACAAGCTAAAAAATGGAGGACAAACCTGAAGGAACGTGCAAATTGATATGCCCTTTGAATATGGAGAACAATATCCCTGTAATGTTGCCTATGACATTTTGGTAGACACGAGAATCCTCTCATAGGAAGTTTTTGCTCCTTCCGTCGATCTCCATTGGTGTCCTACGATGCTTAACCCGTGGCATGACTACTTACGTAAATGTAGGATGATGAACGATTAACACCAAGGAATCGATGTCATAAATGAAACACAAATTGGATGAGCAACAAAATTTGAACGAAGAATGTTGTGGGCACATTCGATAGCATAATTGGAGTAGTCACGTGGTAGCTATAATTAATATGTTTTGGTAATAATGATATCGAAGAAAGTAGGGAACTATTATAAATGGTGTCAAGTCCCACTTGGAGACCTCTTGAGTTGGTAAAGTTGGTTGCGGGCGTGGGTGTGTGGAGTTCACCATGATGGAGGCTGCTATTTCTCTAGCCGCCCTTAGCGGAACTTCCCAGATGTTCTTCTGCACACTTACCTCCATGGAATTCTTGTATGCGGAGCCCGCCATTTACCCCACCATGTACTTTTAAGAGTCGCTTCTCATGACATGGATGCCACCACCTCTGAGGCCATTCGTCTAATAGCGATATCATAACAGCACCCCACATTCTATCCCCGCAAATGGCGGCACCACCTTGCCTACCCGCAAACATGGACCTTGCAACTTTGGCGTGATTTCATACTGTGAGTTCACACATTCATCAAGGATGGATTAATGGTGAAAGATAGAGGCCCCTTGGCGATAATGGTACTTTTCATGATTGAACAAAACCTTGTCTTAGAGTGTGCATTTAAAATGATTCCAGCATATCATGTTTTGGAGGCTTGACCTATATTGATGCATTGAGGATCCATGAGATGTGACGTGCTTGTAAACCTCTGCATATCAGAATTTTCAAAGTCACATGAGGGAGAATGACTGTGGCAAGTCCGCAGGGTCCTTGGGCCGATAGAATGTTATTGGAACATAAATAAATCTGACACTCAATTCTTTAACCTGAGTATTTGAGAGTTGCAAGGATGATTGCATGATGAAAAGAAGAGTTATGAGTAGTGGCCGTCATTGCGAAGACAAAGTGTTCAAAGTTTGGAAGAAACATTGTGTGCGTGGAGGGTTATCTCGTCCGAAGGCATGGATCCACCTGGGTGAAACATGATGGTACTCTATGAAGCAAATTGAAGGAGGTCTTTGAGTTTATTGCCCGCTTCTAAGTTTCTAATCTAGGCGTTTAACAAACAGTGGTGGATTGGTGCCTTCTCCATCATCGCAACCTCTTGTTATTACTTTTGACTGGCATAAAATCATGAGTAGGGATTCCATTGGATTATAGTTTCATATCTACAATAGATAATTAGAATCTTTAAAGTCATGAAGTTTATAAATTCGATATGATCATGAAAACACATTCTCTTTTGCAGCCTATAAGAATCTAACGTGCACAAATGAGATGGGGCTGAGTCAAGGGGCACTCTCTAGAATTACCAAAGAAATGGCTTCAATGTAATGGTTTGTTGTGTAAACGTAGGTGCGGGCGCCCACTTTTTTAATGCCATTTCCATCCACTTGTGAGCTTACCTTCGTAGAGTTCTAGTGGGCAGAACCTGTCGTTCCTTCCACCACTTTGGTTTGTAGGTATTTGCTTCATGGAGGTCACTATCACCTCGGCTGTTCACAATGACATTTTCTCCACTCCACCCTACACCTCTTTCGTGTAGGGATTAATCATGGAAAGTGTTCCTATAAATGGCATAGAACCTCTTCATTCCCATACCCCCATAATAGTAGATTCATCACCAACACTGCCTTATGCAAAATCACTTACGAAAGAGAGGGGTATTATGGGTTTTAAAAGAAAGGAAAGCCTCAAATTTTATAAAATCAATGTTGAAAGTTAAAAAAGAGAATGATCTCATTTTCCCATCCACCATAAGAATATAGATAAATTTGGTCATGAAGGGGGAAGGCTGTTTTAAAAGTAATTAGAAATTTAAAAAAGGTGTTAAGTAACGATGTCATTTTGTCTTTATGGTGATCAATTTTAAGCATTTTTCTAAGGTCCTTATTTGCAGTTACACATATAAATGCTTTAATGAGGCTTTAATTGAGACATTGAAAATATTATGTGCAAGTATTTTCTTTGCAGAAGAAGATGCTTCCATGTGCCTTCAGGGCTACTTACTAAAGAGACACTTGTACACGAGGAACCTACATATGGACTTATGCTAAAAGAGATTTCCAAATTTTGATCGAGAAGGTGTCATCACATATCCAAATAACACCAAGGTTTCTAAAGACCTAATAAGGGAATGCACTTAGGGGAATGCTTTCACCTTGATGACATGTGGAACCCTATCCAATAAGGGAGTGATTCAAATCAAATATGCTCAAACAATGGACAATTTACAAAAGGGGGGACTGACCAACACATGGCCGCATATCAAAAGGAAGTGAGTGCAAAGGAATTAGAAATTTGTCCACTAAAGTCTCATCGGATCAGGGCTAGCTAATCTATTTCACAATGATGCAAATCTACAAACAAGATACACTTGATTGGCTAGAGGAATGATTGTAAGGGGCATCAAACAGAGGGTAGCTTTCCACAGTTTCAGCGACAACGCAGAAAACAACTAGAAGACAAAAATGCTACAGTACTAGGGCCACTAAAAGGAAAAATAGAGAAAAGGACAAAACTATATTTTATATTGTTGTATATTGGGGGGTAGGTGAAACCCTAACTTGTAATGAATCTTGGACCCACAATGTAAATCAATCCTGGCCATTCATTTGGGCTATGGAAAACTATAAATAGGGGCTTTCTCCTCATTTGTAAGTGTTGGTGAATTGGTTTAAAGGGCATTTTGCAACAATAGAAAGAAGTATTGCATGAATTTGGGTTTTTCTTTTGAGTTTGTTCATTATGCATGCATGGTTCAACCTCTATGTTAGATTTAGCCTGTAGTTTCTTGAATGGATTTAATACTGAATGTTGTTATGGTATTTGCCGGACTCTTAGCCCATACTTTTGGCACTTGTTAATGACAAACTCTTGTGTAAAGTTAGCCTGGGCTTGTTTATTTCATTTCTGCAACTTAGTTCAATTGTATGTTCATGAATTGAATACAAAATCTAAAAATTTGTAGTCCTTAGAAGATTGCACTAGTTTTGTGTAGCTATAGGTTCTATTGGTCATGCAAAACTTAGTTTATGGGAGTTTTTCTATTGTAGCATCCTCCATTGTTATTGTTCATTCATAGCTTAGATTTAGAACAACTTCTCTTACCCTTCCTCTTTTGCTATTTCTTTTGGCCCCTTGGTTAGAGTAGGATTCCAAGCACCATCACAATGTCAAACTTGGTGAAAGAGGTGAGTTTTAACTTCTTGTTTTGAGTGAGCACACTATTCATTCACTTCCAACACCTGGAAAATCCATTTGTAGACCCAAGTTCCCATGCTTTGTAAACCATAAAATCTGCCATGTGATTACTAGCATAACACATCAACCAACTAAACTATTCCAAGCATTGTCATGACCTGACCCCCAAGAGACCTTGAGGTAGTAATTTGTAACTTGTTTGCAGATTTCTACCTTCCAAGAGAGGTAGTGCACTTGTGTGGTTCCTATGTTGAGAAGGTGCAAAAACACCCATCAACATAACCATAAAAAACACAAAAAACATTTGGAAGATCTTGAAAACACAAAACATCACAAAAGATTCAAAAACCCTGAACAACCTCAAATAACTTGAAAAACTTAAACATTCACATAATCTTAAAAGATAAAACCAACCTCAAAACATTCCAAAACATTTAAAAACATTGAAATATTTTTAAAACAAAATCACCCATTCCATCTCACTTTCACTCGCAATAATCATTCATCGATAATAAATTGATCGTCATCCTCACCCTTTGGTAACACAAACAAAAGCGAGTGCAACAATAACTAGAAAGCAAACCTTAAACTCAAAAAAACAAACTCTTGATCATTATCAAACATGTTAGTTGAACATTATACCGACGACATTTTAAACAAACTATCACTTGATAGCCAACATCCACTAACATATCCTAGGATACATCTTTCCTACAATGGGCATCATCATTGGAAATCATTTTGGATATTTATCCACAAAACACATCACACATTTTGGCAAGAGATGAATAATATTGATTGTTTATTTATTTTGATATTTTCTTATGATTTATCTTGTTGGTCCATTCCAATGACCTCTGGATGATGTCTATCAAAATGATTTAGAGAGAAATGAATGGGGCATTGATATTTATCTTTTATTTGTTGTGCTTTTTGGATGTACTTATAATACAACCTCGATGAATACTTACCTTGCATGTGCAGGATAGTCTGAAGTAAAACAATGGCTAGGACATATCAGGTTCTTCATACCTAGGTATGTGTAGGATCATGATGGGCCAACAAGTGGCGATATGATGGATATGTGTAGGGTATGTGGCTAACGACATTTTTTTTACCCAAAATTAATGAAACAAAAAGGGTTTTTAAAGGATATTCTCAGCTTTCCACCAATATAAATTATGCTTTATTTTAAATTTAATAAATAATTCTTATTCATTTTCTATTTGAATTTTGACTAAAGTCCGGATTAATAGGCTGATTGAAAAAAATCTATAGCTTTCAAACAGTATCACATTTTTTGAATCTAAAACATGCGTCACATTCTATGCTTGACATACTATAGGATTAAAAAAAAATGAATTTCATGAAGTTTTGACCAAGTTAAGGTGGTCAGACATACAAGTTTTTATATTTTTTAAAAGTTGTAATAAAAAATTCTAATTAATTATTTACTTGCAAAAAAATTACAAAAAAATATGCATCACATTGGGACATGAGTCCTCTACTTATATCTAAAATCTTATAAAAAAATATTATCATTAAATTATTGTGGTTAGGGTGGTCAAATAGACACCTACTTATTTTTTCCCTGAAATTTAAGTACTACTGCATTGAAATTTCAAATTTTCACCAAATAGATTTTATTTTTTATAAAAAACCTAGTAGTTTAGAAACTACATTCAATTTGTTACAACTTCTATTATTGCATATTTTTGAAATAATATAGATAACTTATTCAAAATTATATGTCAAGTTTCCTAACTCTAATTTTTCTGATTTTTTCGCCACTTAGGGATTTTTTTTTCCATGATGATCCTACATATGCCCACCTTTTGTGTGCTAGTCGCATTACTTCGATGGCTTATACTTTCACATTTCCAAACAAGCCTTTTGTATGTCAGGTATGAACAAGGATACTCCTATATGTTTGCAGAGTCAAAGTCCATCACATTAGATACAACGTCATCTTGGTTTTCAATACCTTGATGCATCGTGTCTATTTTCTATATCAAAAATAAGGAATGATATGATGAAGTTATCCCAATCCTAGAAACAAGCAAATCATCTTTCTCATCACCATATCTAATAAAGTCTCAATAAATCATAGGCTTGTTGGACTTTTAAATCAATCTCAAAACAATGGTTAATCAATATCCATTTCATTCTTCTACTTCTATCTCATTCAAGAATTCTTCTTATTCTTCTATCTTTACTTACATTTTTATCCAAGTATTGAATATGTGGGATATATCAAAATATACATGAGGTTACTCATGGCCAATGACTGTCTATACATCATAATATTCATCTACATCAAACATCTAAGCTTTCTAAGAAGTATCTTTGCATCCTTTTTGTACTTGAACCTATATAATATTTTTTGTCATGATCTCAACCTAAAAGATCAAATTTTCCACTTGATCTCTCAAGGTGGTAGTATACAAAAATAATTCCTTTCGTTGGGGCATAGTGGAGCATTTGAAAAAATCATGAATTTTTATTTATTTTTATCTAAGTAGCAACGTTGATCTAAAAGTGTCAATCTTTGAAATAATGCAATAGGTACCTCACTAGCAACATTGGTATCATCAATGTTTGAACCAATGCAATAGGTACCTCGCTTCAAAGAGGGGTGAAATGTAAACACTTAAAATTTTCCTAATTGATATCATGCATTTGAACTCAATTATTAACACCATTTTCATCCCAATTCGACCCTTTTCAACTACTTAATTAAATGGTCCTAATTGTTTAACTAAATTCACCAGTTTCCTCTATTAATCGAATAATTGACATTATTAGGTTGATTCATCTTTTCCATACTAATTTTCATCCTATTTGATTAAATAATGTGAATTATTTAATTAAATACCCTAAGTCCTCTCATTTGATTAAATAATCTGAATTATTTAATTAAATGTCACTAATTCCCTCTTTTTAATTAAATGAGCAAATTGTTTAATTAAATATTTTAATTCCTTCATCTTGCACAATTAAATAATATTCTAATTATTTAATTGACTAATTTCTTTTATCCCTCCAATTTCTCCCACTTACAAAGGAATATTCCCATAGAATATTCCTCCAATTCAAATTCAAACAATTTCCCTCTTAAAAGAAAATATCTTGCAAATTACTCCTAAATTTTAGGATTTGTTTCCTTAAATAAATTTTAACCATTGATTAATTTCATCAATCCATGTCAACTTCCAGTCTCCTCCATGGATTGAATCCTTGATCTATGCCAATTCCTCTCCTCAATTTACATCCATTGATTAAGCAAATTGATCTTGGCCATTCATTCACTAAATTTTCCTAGAAAAAGCCTCCATTTCTTGAGCAATTCATCCACATTCATTGAGAGCACCTACATTATACTCATTTTTAGAGCAATTATTATGAGCATTTAATCCATTTGCATCCATTTTAGCAATTTAACATTCAATTTTCATCAATTCTCCATTGGAGCATCCATCAAGAGCTTGTTTCAACTATGGGGTTGGGAAAGGGCTGACATTCCACACCAATTCAACACCAATCCCCCAATGGGATGAGGTTTTATGTATTAATTAGGTTTCCTTTAAGTATTTCATTGATATTTGATGTTTTAATAGTTTCTTAGCTTAATATTTCAAGAATTTCATTGGGAGCATGGCTTAATTAGCTAAATAATTGGTTTAATTATGTAATTCAATCATGTTTACCTTAGTTCATGATCATGTCCACACATGTATCACACCACTATGTCAAAATGTGGTGTCTATATATTTGTATGTTTCTATACATCAAAATCGGGCCTCTATCCCTCGAGTGCATGGATCCCTAAGCCCTTTGGCACTAGTGGTGGCAGAGGTGGAGGAGGATGTTGGATAGATATGTATGAATGTGATTGATGAGACCACGACATGAACATACATTGTGACTACAGTCCTTGAATCTCCCCTATGAGCTTTGTTGCATCCTCCTGTAGTTGTGTGACACGATCCTATAGGGATGCCTCCAAATTATGGGCTTGCCACAACTCCTCTTAGGGATATTGCACCTAGGGATCATTGGTTTCCATCCTCACCCCATTTTCTTGCCTCTTGAGTTCATCGAGTTAGCTTTGTAGGGTGTAACATGCTACTACAACACTCTTTGCCCACATCATGACCTGATATCACTCGAGTAAGGTAATGAGGAGCTCTATAGGTCATTGACTCTGCTGGTCGATCGTGATGGTTAGCTCCACAATAATCTAGATGGCCTCCACCCATGTATCCTCATACATCATCCTTAGGTGTGCCACATGCTCAAACATGTATACATGGCACCCTATTGACGAAGGAATATATACATTGACCATCCCAAAGATCTGGATGGTTGTGGCCACCTTTGATATGCATCACCTGATGAAGTCTATCCACTCCTATGTGTCCACTGCAACCACAAAGAAAGTGGACACTATTAGTACCAAATCATATAAAACCATGTATATATATGAGAAAGATGAAGGGAAAAGGAATTGAAAAGAAATAACATGTATCACATTCATAACTGGGTCCTGATCTTGCTAGTGTGGATCAAGGGGGAACTACACTCGATCCTATTGATGTCACCAAAACAGTTGCAACTATTTGGATGCTAGGTTTTGCTAATGAGATGAGGAATACACATGGGGGTGAAGATACCCTCATTGCTGCCTCGTCCTCTCCAGTGCTCAGGCTATCTCTACCTCACTCTCCTCGCCACTGTTGCTGATACCATCACCTCTTGGCCCCTATGCACCAACATTAACCATGAGGGAATCTTCTAGGAAAATCAAGGCCAAACCCATCATCACCCACCACTTTGCAAAATCATGGGTGATGCCAACTTCATCAATCAGAAGGGTTGGGATGATCATCACTATCTGAACCGTCATCACAAAGTGTGGTGTCTACAATAGTCGGATGAGGTTGATCCCCTACTTGAGACGTGCTCGTAACTGGCTGCACATACATAGGAGCCATTGAGGGGATGCTTTGAAGCTACTCAAAATGTTGGCCCACCCTATCCCAATAATATGATACTATAATATGGTCTAACTAACCCACTAATAGTCAATCATGTTGCATCCTATTCAGCTACCTCCTATTGTTTAGCTAGATGCCCACCTACCTATATGGGTGCAATATGACATCTTGTTCATGTAATGAGTCCATCTACAATAGCCAAAATTCCATGTTATCATATTTCCAATCACACACCAAGGGTATGAATGCGTGAGAGGTGTACCATGTGATAGGTCAAGGGGAAACCCAACCAACCTCATGCATTTGATAAGCTCAAATACCTACACTTGTAGCAGATGGTGAGGCTATAGTACTCATAGTGAACATAGCCCCCAAGGTCATGGTAGAGATGCATGAGAATACTCCTACCCTAGGAAAAAAATTGTGCCTCTCTCCTCCATTATGCAGATGTAATGGACAAGTCCCTCTTGTAGGTATGAGCTATTGGAAACAAGCAACACTGAGAGGGGGGGTGAATCAGTGTTCTACAAAACTTAAATTTATTATTTTGATCTTTAACCCACCTAAAAAATTCAACCAAGAGAAATATGCAGAAACAAAAGCAAACAACCACAACACCATAACACAAGGATTTTTATGTGTTAACCTTGTTAGGGTAAAAACCACGATGGATGGCCAATCCACAATATGATATGAGTATACTCAAAAAAAAGTTTACAATATGAGAATGCATTTGCATTCAGGCTCACTGCCTAGAGCTCATTTCTCAAAATAGAAAGGCACACTGCCTTACAAATATTTGGATTAAATCCAAGAGAATGAACTGAGAGAGTAGAATCTACAAATGCTTGATTACAATTCCGATTAGGCTCAGTAGCCGATTTTCTATCCTTCTGATTGATTCTGCACTTCTGCTATATTCTGCTCTTACTCACATCACAAAAACTTTAATGCACAAGTGAAACTATGCATTAATCGCTCAATCACCCTTCTGATATTCACAATAAAAATTTACACACCTCTCACACACAAATGATATAATTGATCATTTATATATATCCGCGACTAAGAATTTAATCGCAACTTGTTGGCTCCAATAAAACTTAAGAATATTTACAACTGTCGACTCAAATCATGAATGATATTCAATGTGCACCCACAATGGTCATTCACAACTTAGCTTGGACCCAAATCAAGATGATCGAACATAAAAGCATTTGAGTAAACACTCCTCGAATATCTGTGACACTTAATATCAACTGGATCGACCACAAAACATTGATGAACAAAAAGATATCCAACTGGATCTCCAAACTTGCAAACAACTTGATACAAGGCACTAATATTTTCAGAAAACACAAGACATACATTGATTAACCTCCCATAAGATGCACAACTCAAAATAACGACAAAAAATCTATATGTCAATCGACGAACACAGAACTGTCGAATGCTCTATTCTTCCTTGACTGTCCTCAAACTGTCTGCTGGTAGGAGCAAATGATGACATGTGGATCCAATCACCGACTAGGGTTTCCATCAATGACAACACCAAAAAACATTTGTAGTGTCTCTTTCCAACAATCTCCCCCTTTGGCATTGATAGAAATACTTAGTGAAAAATGACTAAGTGTTGGATCAGTACCAACATGAATTACATTGCCACTTTAAAACTTCAAAAAGAATCTTCAATCTCAGCTTAGAAATGAAACTCCCCCTAAGATGATAGTACATTTTTCACTGCACAACTCTCCCCCTTTGACATCAATGGCAAAACTGGGGAAACAAAATTTCAAAAATGTACAAGCATGAACTTGTTATTTACACAAATTTGAAAATATCTACAAAGTCTCTCTTGAACACACTCAAATTTGTGTCCCAAACCCTTTTGAAACTCTCCAGAATTGTTATGTGACCAAAAAATAAATAAGATTGAGCTTCTGCAGTCTCAAGATTCATTGGGTCACTAACTGCCATAGCATCTTTGGCTTCCTTTAGTGCATTCACCATTATTTCAATCTTAGGACCAATTAGTCTTCTGAGTTCACATGATCTTCCTACAATCTTGTCATTTTCATGCTTCAAGCTCCTTATTTTGTTAGGTAGAGATGTTACTTGACCTTCTTTCTTACCAACATCACTAGCTACCAGATCAAAAGCACCAGAAATGGTAACCAATTGTTTTTCAAGATCCTTCACCTTCTTATCATTGACTTCAGTAAATTTGGAGAAAACTAAACATGACTTGTAGGCCTTTCCACCTTCAGATATAGAATCTTGAATATTTTTCATACAAGTGGATAATAGAGTTTTATCCTTAGCAATCACTTCTTTCAACCAACTAAATATTTTTCCATCAAACTCCTTCTGCACTTTAACCATGGCTAATTTTTCAAGAGACTCGAAATGAGTATTACAAAATTTATGAGCTTCTTCAGTTCACCGAAAGGGGAACCTGATGGATCCTTAGCATGAGGTTGTATAATTTTCTCCAGGACTCCAAATGCAAGACTTAATAATTCATTGTCCTTAATGTGACACTTCAGAATCTGCTCATTGGCCTTAGCTTGTGAAAATGATGTGGCCTTCATTATCTGAATTGGAGACAAGGTGGATAGATTGATCAGGCCTTCACCCAATTCAGGATCAAATTATTCATGTTGTTCCACTAGAGATTTCTTCACTTCCTGGGCAGTGTCTCTTGCTTCCATTGGGATTTCCCTAACCTGAACCTTTTCTTCTTCTTCAAATTTTGGTTCTTCAGAAACTATTTCTTGATTGAATTTAGGAGCTTCAGCTTCTTTATTTGACATCTCCTTTTCTTCAGCAGCTACAACCTTAGGAACTTCAGTCTCCATAGGTGCTTCTGAATTATCCACATCAGGAGGAATCTAATTATCCTCACTATCCACATTCACCTCCTCATTTATCAAACTAGATACAACATCTTTAGCATTCACTTCTTCAACATTGATCTTGTTTCTTGACATAAATGCTTCCAAGATTTTCTTGGTTTCATCAGCAACAACACCAGTTTCATTGATCATAATTTTGTTCACCCTTACTTTAATTTTGAATTCCTTCTTGGATTTGTTAAGGAGTGAATTCATTTCCTCAATAGACATTTCCAGACACAAGTCTGCAAGAATTCTCTTTTTCATATGCTCATCTTCTATCCTAGCATTTACTCTTCTTGACTCCAAAACATCATACAAACTCTTAGGTAAACCAGACATAATTTCAACAAGAACTTTGTTGAAAATATTTAGATGTTTTATTGTTGCCTCTTCAAGAATTCTTTGACCTGATTCATCAAACATTCCATACCATTTGTAGAGGGGTTTGAGATTTCCATCCTTGCAAACAACATTCTCAACTTCTTCAACTGTCATACCTAGTATGTCAGTTTTTTCCTTCTTTTCCTTTTCTTCCTCATAGGAAGATTTCCTCTTCATTTCTTCCACATCTTCATCTGACTCAGTCTCCTCATCTTCTGAGACAAATTCATAGGTTTTTGTGCTTTTTTTCTTCTTCATCTTATCGGAAGCCTTGTCTTGAGTTTGCACAGGACTGGCTTGGTTGCAGGAGCGGATGGGGATGGAGAATTCCTTGTTGGTCTAGTTTGGGCAGAGGATCCTGTCAAACTAGAAGATTCAGTTCTTGCTGACTCTTTTCCTGCTTCAACTTCATCTCTCTTCCTTTTGGCTTCTTTCAATGCTTTTGCAGATATACCAAAACTTTCTGCAAAGACTTACTCTTCTGACTATCTTTGGCTTTTGTAATTGATCATGGACTTGCATGTTCTTTTCTGCTTAAGTATCAAACCTTTCTTCTGCTGGATCTAGAGGCGTTCTCAACAAATGTTCTGCATACATCTTAAAGATTTTCTCCTTGATTTCATATCCCATAGGCATAATCCATATCGTGTTGGGATCAACAGCTTCCATATGACATTCATCAATATCTACCATGAAACAGATTGTATCTTTGTACTTTTGTACAATTGAGGTGGAAATTATTTCTTTTGCATGCATCATATTCTAATTTTTTTTTAAGTACCCCCAAAGGGCAATGTTTCTAGTCAAACGATCACCAATTCCAAACAATATATCTCTTATTTGCATAGCTACAAGCTGATTACTTTTCCAATGAACTTTCCCAACACCTAGAACCTCACTCATAAAATAAAAGAACAAAAAAACTAGCAGATTACCATATTTAAAAGAATTCTTTTTTTCTTTCTTAATCTTACCCAGAACTGACTTCTAAGCAGCTCACACAAGTCATAATCTACATTTTATTTTACCATATGATAGGCTACATAAATGGTCGTACTGGATACTGAATTATCTCGGCTAGAGTGGTAGACCTTGTAGCCAATGACCATTGATGCAAATTTCACATCCACTTCAACAATATCTTTGATTGTCATTGCTCTTCTATCAAATTATGCAGCTGATGCATCAGTAACCTTCTGGTTCCTTACAAATTTCAAAATTGGTAGTCCACTAGAGGAATTTAGACATGTGATAGCGCTTATAGCCTCTTTCATAATCTTGAAAGGTATATTCAACCACATGAGCTTGACATGAACTCTGCTTAAAATATATCACACCCATTTGCTTTCCTCAAATATGGGAAATTTCACAAATTGTGTGAACTTCTTCTCTTCTAGGGTTTTGTATTCCAGCTTAATAGTGAAGTCCTCTCCAATTATATGATTGTAATACAAATTCAACATTTGTGAGCTCCCGAACTCTTCAATATTGGAATGTGTGTAAGCCCTAATGTCTTCAGTGTGCAAGACTCCATATGGTACAAACAAAAATGCACCTAGGGGATTGGTCTCAACAGACTTATAAGGATGCCACTTGAACTTTGGACGAGGTCTATCCTTGACTTCAACTACTAATGGAGTAGCCATTTTTACCAATTCACAAATTCATAGGTTTTTTCGATAAATACCTTTTTGTTAGATCAGAGTTTTGATCGTTGAATCTTCTTCACACTCGAATCTCGCCACAGCTAAGCAAAGTTCACTCCAGGGCTCTCCAAACTTCTTTTATCCAAAATGAAAAGTGACAAATGAAAGATAAAAATGAATTTTTATCGTTCACACAACTAACCCCTTTTGTCACAATAAATTCTTTTACCCTAATTCATCTGGTTACCCTATTTTCATGCACTAAGAAAGATAATTCTTCTATAGATCTCCAATACTGTAAAATACTTCATCCAATTGGTTGAGCAACATCTAAAAGGCATCTATGCACTTATTGGACTTATCCACATTCCGATGTTAGTTATTGGCAGGGCGTTGAGAGATTTTCCTAACAACTCCCCCTAGGCCAAAGGCCTAAAATTAATTCCCAGAGGAATTACCAGAAGAAAATTCTGATGTTGGCACATTTCCTTCAATAGAGGGATCCTTCTTCGCCCATTTCTTCTGCATTTTCCTCCTTATCACATATGTAGTGACTTTATCTTTTCCCTTAACATCCTGCTGCATGTTTTGTTTTACCGAGCCTCTTCTACGCCAATAGAATATAGTAGTGTGGCCGAATTTGTTGCAGTTGTAACACACAACATTTCTCTGTCTAGACCTATCGTTCCACTAATTTTTCCTTGATCTACATTGGTTGGCAATATTACCAAGTCTATTGCATGCATAGCATTTGGCATCTCTATGAAAGTTGTTCATCACATTTCTGCATTCATTTGACTTATGACCAAACTTATTACAATTAAAGCACTGACCTAAGAATGATGGTCCTCTTGGATTCATCCCACTTCTTCACTAAGAGGCCATATGACCAAATTTATTGCAAGAAAAATAGTAACCATTGAATCTTTGAGCATTTGGTTGTCTTACCGGATTCCTTCTAGCTCCATTCATCTGATTTCCTTGCCTGAATTTCCCTTGTCTGGAATTCCTTTGTCCAAATCTGAAACTTTCTCCTTCTTCATAGCCAAGACCTCACTTGTCCCCATTAGTCCTCTGACCTTTAATCAGTTCATCAAGCTTGGTTGAGCTTACTTTGAATTCTCCTTGTACTCATTTGCAGCAGTAAGTTCATTTTTGAGATCATCAAGCTATTTTTCAATAACTTCCTCATTGTTTTTAGATTGTTCCAATTCATTGTCCAATCGACTGCATACTTTAGATTTTTATTTCAAGGATTGAGCAATATTTTCTTCATTCTTTTTCCTATATTCAATCTCCTTGGTCATTTTCATCATGATATATTCCATCTCATGCTTCAGGGCAACATTTTCTTTGGAAAAAATTTCACATTCTTTTGTTTTCTCCTTCAAGGCATGACTCTGTTGTTCATCTTCCATGCTTCTATTCTTCTGCTTAAACTGATCACACAACTCCTTTCTTTTCTCCCTTGATTCATTGATTTTTTCTTTCAATGATTGAATGAATTTCTTTGCATTCTCAAGATTTTCCTGTAGTTCCCGGTTCTTGGATTTTGACTGGTCAAGATCATCTAGGGCCACCAAAATTTGTTCTTGAAGACTGCTTGTATCCATTGAAAACACTTTCCAAGATCTCCCCAAGCTGTTAGACTTCTTTCGAGGAACTAGCTCTGATACCAATTGTTGGAAACAAGCAACATTGAGAGAGGGAGTGAATCAATGTTCTACAAAAAATAAATTTATTATTATGATCTTTAACCCACTTAAAACATTCAACCAAGAGAAATATGCAGAAACAGAAAGAAAATAACCACAACACCATAACACAAGGATTTTTATGTGGAAACCCTATTAGGTGAAAAACCACGGTGGATGGCCAATCCACAATATGATCTAAGTATACTCAAAAAGAAGTTTACAATATGGGAATGCACTTGCATTCAGGCTCACTACCTAGAGCTCACTACTCAAAATAGAAAGGTACACTACCTTACAAAGATTTGGATTAGATCCAAGAGAATGAACTGAGAGAGTAGAATCTACAAATTCTTGATTACAGTTTTGGTTAGGCTCAGTAGTCAATTTTTTGTCCTTTTGATTGATTCTGCACTTCTGCTTTGTTATGCTCTTTCTCACATCACAAAAAATTTAATGCACAAGTGAAACTGTGCATAAATCACTCAATCACCCTTCTAATATTCACAATACACATCGACACACCTCACACACACACAAATTATATAATTGATCATTTATATATATCCGTGACTAGGAATTTAATCGCAACCTGTCAGCTCCAATAAAACTTAAGAATATGTACAACTGTAGGCTCAAATCATGAATGATATTCAATGCGCACCCACAATGGTCAGTCACAACTTAGCTTGGACCCAAATCAAGATGATCGAACAAAAAAACATTTGAGTAAACACTCCTAAAAAATCCACGACACTTAATATCAACTGGGTTGGCCACGAAACACTGATGAATAGAAAGATATCCAACCAGATCTCCAAACTTGCATACAACTTGATACGAGACACTGAGATTTTCGAACAACACAAGAAATACATTGATTAACCTCCCATAAGATCCACAACTCAAAATAATGATAGAAAATTTGTATGAAAATTGATGAACACAGAATTGCTGGATGCTTTGTTCTTCCTTGACTGTCCTCAAACTATCTGTCGGTAGGAGCAAATGATGATGTGTGGATCCAATCACCGACTAGGGTTGCCATTAATGACAACACCAGAAAAAATTTGTAGTGTCTCTTTCCAACATGATCCTCGTTCATCCATCACGACATGTAGTGGGATGATAACTATCATAACTTGGTGGATGAGTTGTGTTGCCACTCACCCTTGCTCCAACCATCACATGTAAATGTGATCCATGGTGTCCCCTAGAATCACCTATCTGAGGCAGTATTGCTGGGCCTCCTGGGCATCCTAAGCCATCCTATCCTCATCGTAGGCTACCTGATCTCCTTGGACATGTAGGCCTATGATGCGGTAGATGTCCTCAAGGGTGACAATCATCTCCCCTACCAGTAGGTGGAAGCCTGATGTGTTAGATTCCCAATGCTCCATAAGCACCATCAGCATAGGAGTATGATAGTGGATCTATGGCATGGTGTATACCCACTAGATTCCAATGTGTTGCAGTAGGTCCTGATCATTGGGATACATCTCATTATTGTGGCCATGCAACAATGATTAAATCAATTTGTTGACATTCTCATGGATCTTTCACCACTCTTGTAGAAGAAACCAAATTCCATGTAAGTGCATTCTACATCATGACAAAATTCTCTCTACATCAATTTTTTCTTATGTCCACCTCTAGGATGGAGGTGTTCTGTGTAGACATCTATGTATCGTGCTGGCGTTCGAAGTCAAGTAGCTCCCGAAGATAAAATGTGGGATGGACACCAACACAACTGAAGCATGTTGATGTGCTTTCAGGATGACAATGTGCTAGTCAAACACCTTCACACCGACTAGATGCACGTGCTACTCAGGGAAGACAAAAATCCAAAAAGATCACTAAAATGACAAGTTGGGTCAAATTTTTTCATACCTCGTCTGGATCGTCACCTGTCGCTACTGCTATGTGGAGTTACTTGATCCTTAGGGCTACATAATCACATCTGCGAGGCATTTTTTTCACTTTTCTCTCACAAAATTCAACAAACTCCATATTGTGAATATTGATGATGACCCTTCCATGGGCCCATTTGGAGCATATATAGGTCATTTTTGCACATTTTCTACAACGAAAATGTTGCTTCCATCCTTCTTGTTTTTACCCCCACTTAGTTGGGGGGAAAAATGAGGGGGAATATATTCACCTCTTCATCATATTTATCATTTGAACCACTAAATTTTTCTTAAGCATTCTTCTCATCATGGTAGCTTCTTCTAATTTTGAAACTGGCCCAATTTTGAGTTTTGAAAAATGAAACTTCACGTCAAGTGTTGTAGTTTTTCATTGAGCTCAATTTTTAGGGGCATCAACAATATCTTCCTGCTCAACCTCTATGGCCTCTACAATATCCTTTTTCACACAAATTTGTAATATTTTCAAATTTTTGATCTCACATTTATGTCTTCTTTTCTACTTTAGTGTAGCTGATTTTTCTTCAAAAATTTAGCTCACTAAAGTGGGGGTAAAATGTAGTGTCATAAAATTGCACCCCGTGGTAATTTCACACTTGTGCCTTTAACCCATTGCATTTATGTCACCTCATCTCATTAATGACAATAACCTATGAGTTATAATTTCATGTCCAACTTCATAGGGGACAACAACAAAGCGTTAGCAGTCTGTACACCTCATTTATTATGAAGTCTTGAGAAGGACGCTTGCGCAACATGCTAGCATCCCCAAAATTTTAGAGTTTTAAATGAGGTAATCTCACATCCTTTTCCTATGAAATGCATAATTGTGGAAAATTCAAAAGTGTGATGAATCTTCCCACCCATACAACCTCACAAAACTCCTCTTTTCACTCCTCTCATTCATTCTCACTCTCTTTTCTAATATTTGTCTCTTGCTCTATTCTCTTCTACATCTCTTCTTTCTTGCTCTTTTCAATGAAGATCTACCATATTCTTGTCTTGTTAATATCCAAGACTCTCTTGCAAGAAAGATCATCTCGTCTATCAATCCAAGAGGGAGCCACAAAATTTTGGTAACACTCTATTGTCTACTTTGTCTTGTCTATTTACATCTATCTACTCATCTCGTCTATTTTATTCATGATATGGGCTCTCCTTCATAACAGGGTTTGTTTGTATGACATGTCTCATCTATTATATTTTATGTCAATTTTTCTATTTCTATCTATTCGGTTGTCTGCAGAGGTGGAAGCACCAAAATGGGGGTTTGATAGAGGCAAGCCTTGAAACATCCCTAACATTTTTCCCTATCCTTTCTATGTGTAGGTTTTTTTAGACAAATAATTGGGTATTGTAGATTTCAAGTTTTTATCTCCTAATTTGACAGGGATGAAAACACAAGGTGTAGATTTCCTCATGGTGTGTTGTCGTCCATTGGCCACAAATCTGTCCTTTTGGGGGAAAAATATGTAAGTCTTAAGCTTTTTGTTTCTATAATTAGTATTTCATAATTCTTTATTAGTTCCTTCTAATTTACAATTTTATCATTCTATCTTAGTATTCTATTTGATCAAGTTATTACAATATTCATCCTTTCACACTTTGTCACTTGAGCTGGTACTTTGAGGGAATTGAGGGTTATTCACTCCTTGTAGAATCTTCTTTGTCCTAGAGACTTAGAAGTAGCGAATCCCCTCCCTTACACTTCCAAAAGCCTCTAAGATAGGAAAAGAAAGAGAATGTGAATATTTCTACAAGTCAAAAGGAAAAGCCTAAAAATAAATATAAATTAAAGAATGAAAATCATAAGACTAAGAAATCAATGATTGCTCAAATTGTATATCATGCTCAAGAAAATCCATGGATTATTGATAGTGGGTGCTTTACTCACATGACTAGAGATAAAAGTAAGTTCATCAGCTTGAAGAACTGGAATAGTGACTCAGTTACATTTGGTGATAATATTTTTGTAAGGATCTGTGGAAAAGGATCTCCGAGCATTGATGGAAGATCTAAGATAGATGATGTTCTTTAGGTTGAAGGACTAAAACATAATTTGTTGAGTGTAAGTTAGATGTGTGACAATGGATACAATCTTACATTCTATGCTCAAGTATGTGAAATCAAGAAAAATGGAAAGATTGTTGGAGAAGCAAGTAGGTCAGAAGGAAACCTATGCAATCTCACTAAATTCAAAGGGATAATTTGTCTTTTGGGGAAATTAGATGAGAGTTGGCTATGGCATAAAATAATGGGTCATATCAAAATTAATAACCTAGTAAAGATATATTCTAAGCATGTTGTGAGACATGCCAAAAATTAGGAAGCTTGCAAACACCTTCTACAAAGAATGTCAAATAAGGAAAAATACAAGAGTAAGAATCAAGACAAACGAGCACTCTACTACATAGCCATTAGAGTTAATTTATATAGACCTATATGGACCAACAAAACCACGAGCCCTACATGGAGAAACATATTTTATGTTATTTATTGATGATTTCACTATAATGAATTGGGTGTCTTTCTTAAGAGAAAATTTTAAATCCTTTAGTAAATTTAAAATTTTTAAGACTTGTTATGCCTTGCATAACCACCCCATTTTGTTTATGGTCAAAATGGGTCCCTCTTGTGTTTGTTTTCACTTGGTGTTTTTGTTTGTGTCTTACGAGTTGTTATTTTTCTTCCTAAGACCTTGTTCCTTTCGTTTTTGTAGGTTCGGAACGCGGACCGAAACTGGACTTAGAACTTTTGCAAAGTTCCTGGTCCAGTTTTTGCTCCGGTCCCCACCCCATCTCTTGTCTTGTCATTTTCTTTGTTGTCTTGTTTGTCTTGTGCTCTTGGGTTTGTTTTCTCCCTTGGGTTTCTTTTGTTTTCTTCCCATTCACATTGCTTTTCCCTTTTCGGAAGCAGAATAGGGACGAAAAATCGACCCAAAACTTTGCAAAACTTTCGAGTCTGGGTTTCGTTTTGATCTCGCTCTCGTTTCTTTGTCTTTTGTTTTGTCTCATTTTGTGTTCTATTTCAGGATGGGCTTTGTCTCGGTCCCACTTCTCTTTATTCTTTGGTTTCCCTCTATTCGTTTTCTTTCCCTTTTTCAAGAGCGAAACCAAAGTTAGATCCGAACTTGGAACTTTGCCAAGTTCCAGATTTAGATTTAGTCCCAATTTCACCCCCGTTCCTTTGTTGTCCTTTTCATGCCACGGGACTAGAGTTGGATCCAAAATGAAGTATGGAAATTTAATAAAGTTCCTAGTTCTATCTTGACTCCGCTTCCACTCCTATTTTACCTATGATGTACATATGGGTTGTGTACTCGCTTTCGCTCTAGTTCTGCGCCTAACCAACTGCATTAATTACAGCCTCCTCACATGTGTGAAATGGTGCTTAAAACCTTAATCAAGGTTATTTGGATCATTACACTTACTCAAAGAATTTTAGCGAACAAAGAGCTGAGAGAACTCGAGGAGGAGCATGATTTGGCTATGGGTGGGCATTCGTGAGCAGATCCTTGTTGATTTCAACCTTTTTCTAGTCGTGTTTTGAGGTAGGTGATTTCTCATATTCCATTTTCCTATTCATTTTGTTCACCCATTGTTCTTCACGCATTCGTGGGACTTATCCCATGAATCTTCACTTGTTTCCTTTCTTGTTGTTGGTGTCTTGTTTGTCGTTCTTTTGTTTTTCTCATTCTCATTCCATTTTCTATTTGTCATTTTGTGTTCCCTATTGTTTTGGTTTTTCGCCTATCATTTTCACCATTTTTGGCGACATTTTTGTTCCACCGTGCCCTAGTTTTGATTAGGGCTTTCCTTTTGAGGGGTTATGGTGCCTTACAGTTGTTTTGAATCTTTTCTCAGACCCCTTTGATCTTGTTTTGTCGATCTTACAGGTTTTGGTCATAGGTTTTTTGATGCCCTAGTTTTGATGTAAGTTGATAGGTCGTATGAGTTAGGGTTTTTGTGTTTTGTGCCCTTTTCACGTCAATGCCCTAGCTAGCTCAATCCGGTCCCATTGGTCTGGGCAGAGTTGAGTGTAATTTCTGCCTCCCTGCATCCTTTTCACTTGGGTCCAAACTGGTGTCGGTGTGCAGGATGAATTAGCTCAAATTCTGATAATACATGGTGGAACCAAAGCTGGAGATGAACTCATCCATTGAACTTTCACATGAGAGTTTAGTTCAGAAACCAAGTCCAGCTTTGACCGATTCTGATGTCGATTTTGATCTTGTCAACATAGCGGGGTTGGGTCATCTAATGTTACAGGGTATTGAAACTTTGAAAGTTTTAGTTTCTGATCCAATTTTGGTCCCAATTCTGGTAGAGTTATTTGTTTCATCTCTTTGGTTCCTAATTTTCTCTCAGTCCGTCTCCTGACAGATTTAAAATTTCACTAAGTATGGAGGGTTACTTATGGAAGAGTAGAGAAGTGTGAAAGGATAACACTTGTAATGATGATTTTTATACCTTTTGTTGGTCTAATCCAAGCTTGTCTTGTAGGAATAAACAATGTCAGAAGCATCAGAGGAAATTTCACAAAAAGAAGGGAAAGTTGTAGAAAGCTCTAAGGGGGTAAAACCCAAGAAGATTAAGGTGGAACGATTACCTTACACCTTGAGCTATAAACACCAGGATGCTACCCTTATAGCTAGCAAGTTGGATTCAGAGTGGGAAGACATAACATATACTAATCTAGGTCCATTCAACTATGAGGAGCTACTTGTGGAAACTTTTTGCGAAGATGTGAGTGGAAGGACTAAAAGAATAGCCCAATCTGGGCTGGCACATGTTACACTCTTCCCCTTATCAGTCCAATTCCTAGATCTTATACTCACAGTAGCAGGGGCATGTGATCATTGATCTATCACCACAAATGATGAGGTTTATGTTTAATGCAACTAACCCAAAGAACCCCAAGCAATTGACTGAAGTAGAGGCATTGGAGTTATTTAATAGGGACAAGGAAGCTAATAGATCCCACATGAACAAGTGGTTGAGAACTGAGAAGAAGTCCTTAGCCAAGGTTCCTAAACAACCTAAGAGGGGAGACTTCAAGAAGGGGATAGCTGACTTAATCATGATGCTTTCCAAGGTATTTGGGAAGGATTCTGCATACTTCAAGAATAGATGTTTCCATTTATTCAAACCATTTTGGATGGTAGGCAACAATTTGATTGGGGCGTGATTTTTTTAGAAAACTTGCATAACCAGATGCTCAAGGTGGGGAAAACTAAGAACTTCTTTATGACTTCTTATGTCATATATTCAAATGCAAGAAGGGGCATATTCCCTGGATTGAATGTAGTGGGCACATTAGGAGAGGCTCCTAGGAAAAATAAGGCATGGGAGCATTATGATCAACTGAACTTGCAAACCTTAGAGTTACACTATAGAAGAGTCAATGATGCATTCCTCTATGTCATCATCAACCAGTTGACAGGGGATGCTAGATACAGGATGAGCAGGGAGGCCATGGCTTTCATTGTTGAATGGGGACATTGGTACATCTAATACCCCAAGTTCTCTTATTTTAGGTTGGAAGGCTTTGATGGACATCCTCATCAACTGCCAAGATGTTGTAGTGATAGGATTGTGTTTATGGAGTTCATTTATCAAGCCAACAAAATTTTCAAACAAACACAAGCCTGGATGCCACAAATTCCCCATGAAGTTGGGAGAATACTATTGTGCTCACAATTTGGCTGCAAAAGGAAGTATGTGAAGAGTTGAGATATCTAAACTTGGGATTGTATACATCAAGGAAACATTTTGACCCAGAGCACAAGATGAATGGCATAACTCCTACCATTTTTGACAAGCATTTTAACTTGTTGGAGGATTTTTGGATTGATTTGCAAGATGATTATGATGTTAGGAAAAGAAATTATGAAAGGCTTACTATCCCACAGATGATTTAGTATGGGTTAAAGGAAGATATTCCTGATACACTATCATATGATGGTGTAGTTTTGGACCTCAGGTATGAAGCTGAGAATATAGATACTAAAAGCTTGTACCTAATAGATTGGAATGAGGAAGAATTCATTGATATCAAAAAACTTGCTAGAACAGTGGTGGATAGAAGTATTCAATGGGTGGTCATGAGGATCAAGGAGCCAAAAGCTCAATCTTCAAACAAGAAGAAAGCAACAGGTACCGAAGGATAAAAAAGAACAAAGAGGAGGACAACTTCTAAAGAACAATTGGAGTACTTTCCTCCTAGATTTGGAGAAGATGTTGATCTAGGAATGCCTACACTAGTACACAAACAATATATGACTAAATAAACTACAAAAAATTGTATATAAATGACTAAGTTTAGTCACGTGACTATTAGTGGTTTATTTGTAATCATTTATAACTGTTGTCAAACATATTACACCTGAATGCTTGAATGGTTAAATTCAGCAATTTGTTGAACCATGGGAACTATCTTCAAGCTGTGGGTATTCCTATGGCAAAGATAGACCTCTAGATTCTAGGCTGGTTCCTATATGATGATCAATTAGGTACTTGAATGATTTTTTTTTCAGAAAAGGGTGAGAAGGATTGAACTGAATGCATGAACTAAAATTAAAACCTCGATGATGCACCTAAATGATGGTAAACTTGCAGAATAAGAATGATCCACAACTTATATCTTTAGGAAAACTGTTAACACAGTCCAATTTGAACACTTTGAACACATGAATAATTCATTAAAAGGATGCATCTATTCTTTTCCTACTAAGGAAAACTGAGTTTTCACAAATTAAAGGAAAGAGAAAAAAACTTTTGAGCTCAATTAATGAACTGTGAAGAACTGAAATTATGTATATGCATGTGTAAACAAGACAAAAATTTGAAGGTTTCAAAAATGAAACTCAACAAAATTGCATCAAATTATTTAAACAATACGAAACACCTGAAATTGGAAACGTGAACTCTATTTCAACTAATATCATGAAGGAAAAAACTTTGCAAAAATGATAACTTGTAAAGCTGTAAAACTGTATTAAATCTAAAATGTTGAGTTACAAGATAGTCTTCTTTGCATAGCGCAAAGGCAGAAAACAAGAACTAGAGGAAAGAGATAAAAAAATTCCAATATATACAATGAGATGCCATTCCAAAGCATGAAGGTGAAAGAAATAGTTCACTGCAAGTGAAAAACCACCTTCAAAATGTATCTCACAAGCAAAGGTAAAAATAGTGTAAAAAGAGGGCCCATCAAAGTGATAACTGAGTCTCAATAGCTCAGGAATCCATGTTACAATGTAGAAAATTGAACTACAACTCGAACTGGCTTTGGAATGCATGAAGGTGGCACTGAAAGTCAATTTTAGTATAAAAATGATATCTCTAAACTGAGACCCGAGAAAAAATAAATATCTCCAAAAGAAGAACTCAGACTCATGCAAAAATGAGTGAACTCGGTTTCAAACTCGCAGTCAAAATGTGTACAACTGAAAAGCAGCTCGAACTAAACTGCAAATCCATAAGAAGTGGGTCCAAGCATGCAAAAGCCACCTTATTTTAATCAATCCACCCAAGATAATCGTGCATGATGATTAAGCATCAAAACTGGTACTGGAACTAAATATGAGACTCACTATTTGCTCCACTTGTGCATGAGGGAAATTTTTTTAAATATTTTCCCCCTTTTACAATAGTTGATTTAAAATTATTGAAAAGCAATTAATAAAATTGCATTTAATAACTTTTAAATACAACTTTACAATAGAATAAGGGGAAAAATAAAAAAAATGTTCTTGCAAAAAACAACTTCCCCTTATGACTCCCCTCCATGTGTATTCATACTTAGCATATTTTGCTAATTTCTCATCACCTTTACATAGCATGTATGATATCAAAATATTAATAGAGGCCACATCATTGGAAAAGGTCGACCACATCATATTTAGGCACTTTGACTTGAAGTCAAGGCCATCAATAATAATTTAAAATGATTTTGTTTTTTAAAACATAAATAAAAAAGCCACACCATTCGATTTAGGGCAAGTAAAAGACATTGAACCCTAAATCATTTCACATTATCTTTTGCTATTTGACTTTGATGAGGAAACTGCGCCACCATGGAGAGAACATGGGGTGTCAAGCTTGAGATGCCACATTTCATCCTATTTCTGAGTGATTTTCTTGAGGGAGTCGATAGGAAAAATCATGGTAAATGCTTTTTCAATAGAAATCTAGACTTTTTGTCTAATTTTGAAGCTATTTACATTTCTTTTGGCTGTAGGAAAGTTTATATTCTGATGCTTTTGCTCTGCGTTCGGCTTCTATGCTGAGATTTAGTTCTTCATGGCCGCTGGCTTGTTATTTGCTTGTTATTTGTATTTTTGCTTGTGTTCCTGTGTTTATTTGTTGATGCTACACCATTTGGCCGCCGTATAAGAACTCAACCTGGTATTGATAGGAGTTAACTGGCTAGATTCTTGAGCCATTCATGCAATAAAAAGCTCGGACTGTGTGGTAAGTTATTCATTCATTAGCAGAAAATGTTGAGAGTCTTTTGTTTGTCTGAAAGAAATGATTTATCTGTTTGTGTAGAAAAAGCTTTTATTCTCCAAGCCGTGACTTTTGCAATCTTCTGATGCAAAATGGCTCCCACTCTCTATTGGTATTTTCTTATACTCTTTCAGGCACCATTGGAGACTTAGTCTGTATCTTGATAGGAGAAATCTGAAAGAAACTTTGTGGTATTCATTCTTCTGAGAATTTCTATTCCAGTGGCATAAATTCGGCCTATGAAAGACATTTCACTCCTCTTTTGTTATTTGAACAAACCCTCATATGGGTATCTATGATTTTGGAGAAATTTGCATTTTAATTAAAAACCCTTATGAGCATTCTGTATTCATTTCAAAACTTGGCCACGAGTTTCTTCTCTTTCTGTATTTCTTCCAAAATTGGGCTTGACCTAGAACCATAGAACGAAAATATTTTGGCAAAAAAGGAAGAATTTCCTGATTGCTCTTCTTGATCATGGCTTATGGTATTGTCATAGTGCCTTTATGTGTTAAATATTTCTATTCATTTGCTATCAATAGTAACCATATTTACTTTCAATGTGGTGTTTATTTACTGAACTAAATGATTGCATCTTACACCATCAGAAAAATAGAAACATATATGTTTCCACAATTATACTAGATCACCTCCTTGATTTCAATAAATTACAGCCATAATCATTGTATTGATTAGGCCTTCTTCAGAGTCCATATAAGAAATTATTGAACCTAAAATAAAAAAGAGGACTACCTTTATGCTTCTCATTGTATTGAATGATCATACGTTACTGTGGTGGTTTGCTTAAGGTTAGAGCTTGCTTCATTCTATGTCACCAATTTCCTCTAGAACATTATCCACTAAGAAAAAAACATGTTACTATCCTCTTTACATCCTGATCAAACTATTTATGAGATGAACTGTTGTCTTATTTAATGATAGGCTATCCTTGTATTCGAATCTGTTGCTTCTCATAGTAGTTGATGAATGAATTGTAGCTTGATCATTGTATTTTTGTTACTACTACATTATATGCCCTACAGATTTTATAGAAGCATATCTTAAAATCTTCTTGGTATGGAAAACTAATGCAACATAATACAATGGATGGATATTCAAACCTTCCTTTCAAACTGTTAGAACTACTAACACTATTTCCTTTGTAATTCCACTAACTCCTGCAAAATACACATTTCCTTTGCTATTCATTGAGATCAACCTTGAAAATCACTGTTATAAATGTTTACCACATCAAGTTTGCATTTGGAAAATAATGTTGCTCTACTTATATATGTGCAATATCATGACTGCACCTTTCTCATTTGAGATCTCTCTTATACATGACTCATCTGGTTGTTTGATCAATTATCCATTCATGAAGATGGTTTGTGATAATCTTTTCATTTCATATGTGACTGTTCTTATGATGATGATGCTCCTTTTGTTCCTTTGATAAATAAATCAAAGGCTACTCTTGTAAATTTCTCTTATTACAGTAGTTATTTATTGATGACTGTAATTAAATATCTAATGACTCTCATGTATGAATGTTGAATGAGAGGATGCTTTCTTGATATGTTGGGCTCGACCCTTGTGGGAGCCCATTTTTCTCAACATATTTGATGAAAATAATCATGAACATAATGAACCTATTCCTACACATTTAAACAAACAAGTTAGTAAAAAAAATTGAAGCTGGATACTTCTATTGGACTTTGTGCCTCTTGATCATGTTATTTTCATTTTGTTCAAATCATATGATGAATGCCTAATTGAATGTGTACCACATCTCTGTTGGTAATGTAGGCATAATGAAGGACTTGATTCTTCATTGCTCTAACACCACTTTTCAACAATCTTGTAGGAAACCTATGGAGCTTGGAGCTGAACAATCTGGAGATACCGGAGTGGTGACAACTAAAGGCTTCAAATGTGACAATGATTTGTCATTCCAGAAAATGACGAATCACCTTCTCTCTTATACTTATATTCTCTTCAGTTGTGTTGTGCACATTTCCTTTTTGTATTCATTATTTGATTATAAAAATCAAATTAAGTTACTCCCATGACTTTTGTGGGACTTTGGTTTTTACAATATGAATAAAACAACATTTGTTATGCAAATGTCCAATTTTCTATTACAAGTACTTGCATAATAAAAATGAAAATCAAATGTAATATGATTCTTCATGATGGATAATGAATACTTAAGCAGAATTTTTTTTACCTTTTAATGAAGAATGCAAATCAGCTCTACCTATTTTGAGTTGTGGCTAAAAATAGGTAACAATTTGGCGAACTCTATGGAGTATTTGCCTGCTAAACACCATAGACCAGTATATAGGTCATCCATTGGGTATGGAGTCCATTTTTTGCTCTGTTCTAACTCAGAAAACTGTAACTCAGCTTCAAACCACACAAACTAAAAGAAACTATTGCAACTTTGTTGAAGACGGAGTTTGAAAAACAACGTGCAGCCAATGCACTTTATTGAAAGCAAAAAAAAACTGAAAATAAATGTTAAATGGGACACTTTATTGAAAGCATAAACTCTACACTACCCTATAGTAACCAACAGTGTTAGTGCTCAAACAAGACCATTGACTAGTTGTGAGAAAAAACTACCCTTTCTCACCAACTTAGGACATGCTTCCTGCTTGCAAATTTTCCAATAAGGATGAAGGAAAAGTAAATGCTAAGTGCACAAATGAGAAACTTCTCTAATCATGAAAACCACCTACCCTTCTGCTTTAGACAAGAGATGCATGCAACTATTTTGAATATGGTAAGCCATGTGCATTGATAACTTTTGATGCTTAATCTCGTGCTCCCAAGTAGGTAATTCAAAGGGAAACTCCTCTTGACTGCCCACCAAGTTTGCCAGGTATCTGAGAGGACATGCCCTTGTCGGGACACTCAACTTGTAACCTTTAGCCCCATGTTTATACTCTAATTTCTCAACCAATTGTTCATGATTTTCAAGAACATTAAATGAAGTTAAGCTATCCATTTGTTGATCTCTGAAGACTTCATTCTTTCCTGGAAAAGATGTTGATTGGAGGTAATATGCAGGTTGTTCATTGGCTGCTACAGTCTGATCTTCTTGAAATAATTGTCTATTATTGTTTATAGGAGGATAAATTGTTCTTTTTTTCAACTCTTCAATGAAAATGGAGTCTTGTTTCTTTGCATCATCTATAATAGTCTCTGAAAAGAAACCATTAATTTTTTCAATGGTTGGATCTTCTTGAATAAGGAGCTGATATCCCTATTGGATGACTGAAAAACAAGTCCTCAAACTGTTGTTCCTTATGCTCTTCATTCATGATAGAATACAACTCCTCCTCAATAAAGTGGGGCAGCTCATCAAATAAGTCCATAGGGTACAAGGCATTATCTTCTACAACTTTTTCAATAGCGTCCCTGACTTGAATGGGCTGATCACATGTTGTTGGCCATATAATACTAGTTTATTATTTATGTTAGAACAAAAGGATTCTATGATGCCTGAAAACATGTTCTCATCTAACTCATAACTTTGCATTAAATCCAGATTAATTTTATCATTTAGTTGTTGCATACCAGGCATAGGTGCTATCATGCATGTGATATCCTCATTATCACCAACAAAATGAGGAAGTTCTTCAAACAAGTCAGGAAAATTCTGAGAACCACTTTCTACATAAACTTCATGCAGATCATTTTCATCAACCTCCAAAATAGGACTGACCTTTTGCTATCTCATCTAGATTGATGCTTGAATCTCATCCTGAGCCAACAATACAACATGTTTTGCAATATCTTCTGGTTGTTCCAAACCAACTAGTAAATCAGGTACCTGGATGCTTTCTTCAGCTTGCTCAATAAAACTAGGTAGTTGGTAAAAAAAAAAACCAATTGTTCTTCTTTATGTGGTTCTTTCTCTAGTGAAACTTGGGCATCATTTTTCTACAAGTGAAGATCTTTAACTGGTAATTCCCGCATTCTACTTTTAGCCATCTTATAAACATCAGAATTTTTTTCAAATGAGTCAAAATCTAAGGGGTTCAGCAAAAAGATTGAACCTATATCATCTTCGCATGTAATATGGTAATTATGAGTTGGGGACACAGTACAAGCAACAACAACTTCTAGCTCCTTTTTTTCATTCTTTTGCTGCTCTAATCGGTAAACTTCCAAAGTTAAACGCAATGGGTTTACGTTTCTGACCTTCTCCATAAGGAGTAAAGTGTCCATATCAATGGACTGCTCTGTAACTACACTAGGCTATACTAGATTAATTTCCTCTACTTGTGAAGGATGAATGGTTGTAAAATTTGGGATTTCATACCTTGGAAGTTCTTCCTCTTGAAATTGATCTAAAATGCAAGAAGTTGTTTGGATATCATGCTTTTGAGCAAGCAGAGACTTGATCTTCTCCTCTTGTACAGCTAACTCCCTTCTGAGATTTTCTTCAAACTGTCTCCTCTACATTAGTAAGTCTTGCTCATAGAGATAGGATTGATAGGCCATCTCTTCTTGGTGTTGATCATACTCTTGCTGCCTCTTGATCTCTTCTATTTGCTCTATGAATTCTAACAATATGTCCTTCATGTTATTCATGTTATTCTTCATATCATCAATATCTTGGAGCTGATTGTGGACATATGAATATTGATCTAAGGGCTGAGCAAGGGTGGGTGGGAGGTAAACATGTTGATCATGTTGATAGGTTGTTGTTGCATGGTTTTTTGGGATAAATCCAGCAGTATGACTAGCCTGATATGGTTGATAAGGATATGAATAGGCAGGATTTTCATGAAATAGAGGTGAAAACATGCTTTTTTCATAAAACCAGACATGTTAAAGAATTTGAAATTTGCAAATCTTCTTTAAATCAAAGTGAATGGGACATCTTTTGTAAATGTGAACATACTAGAACTTCGTCTGCTGAAACTAGTGGATTGTACTTGGAGTCACCAGGTATAAATTATAACCTCTAAAAGGTAAAAGTCGCTGTTGTATATACCAGAACAACAGCTTGAAGCTCTTTAATTCTTTCTCTGAAGTGAAATTCAAAGTCCCACCAGGCGTGCAAAAAACTGTTGTCAAACAGATTGCACACAAATTCTTGAATGGTTAAATTCAGCAATCTGTTGAAACATGGGAACTATCTTCAGGCTGTGGGTATTCCTATGGTGAAGATAGACCTCCAGATTCTAGGTTGGTTCCTATATGATGATCAATTAGGTACTTGAATGATTTGTTTTTGAGAAAAGGGTGAGAAGGATTGAATTGAATGCATGAACTAAAATTAAAACCTCAGTGATGCACCTAAATGATGGTAAACTTGCAGAATAAGAATGGTCCACAACTTATATCTTCAAGAAAACTGTTAACACAATCCAATTTGAACACTTCGAACACATGGATAATTCATTAAAAGGCTGCATCTATTATTTTCCTACTATGGAAAACTGAGTTTTCAAAAATTAAAGGAAAAAGAAAACAACTTTTGAGCACAATTAATGACCCGTGAAGAACTGCAATTGTGTATATGCATGCATAAACAAAACATAAATTTGAAGGTTTCAAAAATGAAACTCATCAAAATTGCATCAAATTATTTAAACAATATGAAACACCTGAAATTGGAAAGGTGAACTCTATGTCAATTAATAGCATGAAGGAAAAAAATCTGCAAAAACAATAACCTCTAAAGCTGTAAAACTGTATTAAATCTAAAATGTTGAGTTACAAGATAGTCTTCTTTGCATAGTGCAAAGCCATAAAACAAGAACTAGAGGAAAAAGATAAAAAATTTCCAATATATACAATGAGATGCCACTCCAAAGCATGAAGGTGAAAGAAAGAGTTCACTGAAAGTGAAAAGCACCTTCAAAATGTCTCTCATGAGCAAAGGTAAAAATAGTGTAAAAATAGGGCCCACCAAAGTGATAACTAAGTCTCAATAGCTCAGAACACCATGTCACAATGTATACAATTGAACTGCAACTCAAACTATCTCTGGAATGGATGAAGGTGGCATTGAAAGTCAATTTTAGTATAAAAATGATAACTCCAAAGTGAGACCCAAACAAAAATAAATATCTCCAAAAGAAGAGCTCAGACTCATGCAAAAATGAGTGAACTCAGTCTCAAACTTGCAGTCACAATGTGTACAACTGAAAAGGAGCTTGAACTGAACTGGAAATCTATAAGAAGTGGGTCCAAGCATGCAAAATCCACCTTATTTTAATCAATCCACCCAAGATAATCGTGCATGATGATTAAGCATCAAAACCGGTACTGGAACTGAATATGAGACTTACTATTTGCTCCACTTGTGCATGAGGGAATTTTTTTTAAATATTTTCCCCCTTTTACAATAGTTGATTTAAAATTATTGAAAAGCAATTAATAAAATTACATTTAATAACTTTTAAATACAACTTTACAATAGAATAAGGGGAAAAATAAAAAAAATGTTTTTGCAAAAAACAACTTCCCCTTATGACTTCCCTCCATGCGTATTCATACTTAGCATATTTTTCTAATTTCTCATCACCTTTACATAGCATGTACGATATAAAAATATTAATAGAGACCACATCATTGGAAAAGGTCAACCACATAATATCTAGGCACTTTGACTTGAAGTCAAGACCATCAGTAATAATTTAAAATGATTTTGTTTTTTAAAAAATAAATCAAAAAGCCACACCATTCGATTTAGGGAAAGTAAAAGACATTGAACCCTAAATCATTTCATATTATCTTTTGCTCTTTGACTTTGATGAGGAGACTGTGCCACCGTGGAGAGAACTTGGGGTCTCAAGCTTAATATGCCACATTTCATACTGTTTCTGAGTGATTTTCTTGAGGGAGTGGGCAAGAAAAATCATGGTAAATTCTTTTTCAACAAAAATATAGACTTTTTGGTCTAATTTTGAAGCTATTTTCATTTCTTTTGGTCATAGCCAAGTTTATATTTTGATGCTTTTGCTCTACATTCGGCTTCTATGCTGAGATTTAGTTCTTCATGGCCGCTGGCTTGTTGTTTGGTTCTCATTTGTATTTCTGCTTGTGTTCCTGTGTTTATTTGTTGATGCTACACCATCTGGCCGCCATATAAGAGCTCAACTTGGTATTGATAGGAGTTAACTAGCTGGATTCTTGAGCCATTCATGCAATGAAAAGCTTGAACTGTGTGGTAAGTTATTCATTCATTAGCAGAAAATGCTGAGAGTCTTTTGTTTGTCTAAAAGAAATGATTTATCTGTTTTATGTAGAAAAATATTTTCAACAATCTTGTAGGAAACCTATGGAGCTTGGAGTTGAACAATCTGGGGACACCGGAGTGGTGACAACTAAAGGCTTCAAATGTGACAATGATTCATCATTCCAGGAAATGACGAATCACTTTCTCTTCATTATACCTATATTCTCTTTAGTTGTGTTGTACACATTTCCTTTTTCTATTCATTATTTGATTATAAAAATATAATTAAGTTACTCCCACGGCTTGTGTGGGACTTTGGTTTTTACAGTATGAATAAAACAACATTTTTTTATGCAAATGTCCAATTTTCTTTTACAAGTACTTGCATAATAAAACTAAAAATCAAATGTAATCTAATTCTTCATGATGGATAATGAATAATTAAGCAGAAAATTGTGTACCTTTTAGTGAAGAATGCAAATCAGCTCTACCTATTTTGAGCTGTGGCTAAAACTAGGTAACCATTTGGTGACCTCTACGGAGTGTTTGCCTGCTAAACACCATAGACCAGTATATAGCTTATCCATTGGGTATGGAGTCCATTTTTTGCTCTATTCTGACTCAAAAAACTATAACTCAACTTCAAACCACACAAACTGAAAGAAACTACTGCAACTCTGTGGAAGATAGAGTTTGAAAAACCACATGCAACCACTGCACTTTATTGAAAGAAAAACAAAACTGAAAATAAATGTGCCATGGGAAACTTTATTGAAAGCATAAACTCTACACTACCCTACACTAACCAACAGTGTTAGTGCTCAAACATGACCATTCACTGGTTGTGAGAAAAAAATGCCCTTTCTCACCAACTTAGGACGTGCTTCTTGCTTGCAAATTTTCCAATAAGGATGAAGGAAAAGTAAATATTGAGTGCACAAATGACAAACTTCTCCAATCATGAAAAGCACCTCCCCTTCTGCTTTAGAAAGGATATGCATGCAACTATTTTGAATATGGTAAGCCACCTGCATTAATGACTTTTGATGCTCAATCTCGTGCTCCCAAGTAGGTAATTCAAATGGAAACTCCTCTTGATTTCCCACCAAGTGTGCTAGGTGTCTGATAGGACATCCCCTTGTTGGGACACTCAACTTGTAACCTTCAGCCCCATGTTTATACTCTATTTTCTCAGCCCATTGTTCATGATTTTCAAGAACATTAAATGAAGTTAAGCTGTCCTTTTGTTGACCTCTAAAGACTTCATTCTTTCCATGAAAAGATGTTGATTGGAGGTAATATGTAGGTTGTTCATTGGTTACTACAGTCTGATCTTCTTGAAAGTCTTGTCTATTATTGTTTATAGGAGGATCAACTGTTCTTTCTTTCAACTCTTTAATGAACATGGAGTCCTATTTCTTTGCATCATCTATAATAGTCTCTGAAAAGAAACCATTAGTTTTTTCAATGGTTGGATCTTCTTGACTAAGGAGCTGATATCCCTGTTGGATGACTGAAAATAGCTCCTCAAACTATTGTTCCTTATGCTCTTCATTCATGATAGAATACAACTCCTGAATAAAGTGGGGTAGCTCATCAAAGAAGTCCATAAGCCGCAAGGCATTATCTTCTACAACTTTTTCAATAGTCTCCCTGACTTGAATGGGCTGATCACATGTTGTTGGCTCATATAATACTAGTTTATCATTTATGTTAGAACAAAAAGCTTCTATGATGCCTGAAAACATGTTCTCATCTAACTCATAACTTTGCATTAAATCCAGATGAATTTTATCATTTAGTTGTTGCATACTAGGAATAGGTGCTATCATGCATGTGATATCCTCATTATCACCAAAAAAATGAGGAAGTTCTTCAAACAAGTCAGGAAAATTATGAGAACCACTTTCTACATAAACTTCATGCAGATCATTTTCATCAACCTCCAAAATAGGACTGACCTTTTGTTGTCTCATCTGGATTGATGCTTGAATCTCATCCTGAGCCAGTAGTACAACATGTTCTGCAATATATTTTGGTTGTTCCAAACTAACTGGTAAGTCAAGTACCTACATGCTTTCTTCAACTTGCTCAATTAAACCAAGTAGTTGGTCAAACAAATAAACCAATTTTTCTTCTTTATGTGGTTCCTTCTCTAGTGAAACTTGGGCATCCTCTGTCTACAAGTGAAGATCTTTAACTGGTAATTCCTACATTTTTCTTTCAGCCATCTTATAAACATCATAATTTTTTTCAAATGAATCAAAATCTAAGGGGCTCAGTAGAAAGTTTGAACCTATATCCTCTTCACATGTAATGTGGTAATTATGATATGGGGACACAATACAAGCAACAAAAACTTCCTGCTCCTTTTGTTCATTCTTTTGCTGCTCTAATCAGTAAACTTCCAAAGCTAAACGCAATGGGTTTACGTTTCTGACCTTCTCCATGAGGAGTAAAGTGTCCTTATCAATGGATTGCTCTATAACTACACTAGTTTGTACTAGATTAATTTCCTCTACTTGCGAAGGATGAATGGTTGTAAAATTTGGGATTTCATATCTTGGAAGTTCTTCAACTTGAAAGTAATCTAAAATGCAAGAAACTATTTGGATATCATGCTTTTGAGCAAGCAAAGACTTGATCTGCTCCTCCTATACAACTAACTCCCTTCTGAGCTTTTCTTCAAGCTGTCCCCTCTGCATTAGTAAGTCTTGCTCATAGAGATAGGTTTGATAGGCTATCTCTTCTCAGTGTTGATCGTACTCTTGCTACCTCCTAATCTCTTCTATTTGCTCTGTGAATTCTAACAATATGTCCATGTTATTCATGTTATTCTTCATATCATCAATATCTTGGAGCTGATTGTGGACATATGAATATTTATCTGAGGGCTGAGCAGGGGTGGGTGGGAGGTAAGAATGTTGAGCATGTTGATAGGCTGTTGTTGCATGGTTGTTCGGGATAAAACCAACAGTATGACTGGCCTGATATGGCTGATAAGGATGTGAATAGGAAGGTTTTTCAAGAAATAGAAGTGAAAACATGCTTTTTTCATAAAACCAGACATGTTAAAGTATTTGAAATTTGCAAATGTTCTTTAAATCAAAGTGAATGGGACTTCTTTTGTAAATGTGAACATACTAGCACTTCATCTCCTGAAACTAGTGGATTGTGCTCGGAGTCGCCAGGTATAAATTATAACCTCTAAAAGGTAAAACTCACTGTTGTATATACCAGAACAGCAGCTTGAAGCTCTTTAATTCTTTCTATGAAGTGAACTTCAGAGTCCCACCAGGCGTGCCAAAAATTGTCTTCAAACAGATTGCACCCAAATGCTTGAATGGCTAAATTCAGCAATCTATTGAAACATGGGAACTATCTTCAGGTTGTGGGTATTCCTATGGCGAAGATAGACCTCCACATTCTAGGCTGGTTCCTATATGATGATCAATTAGGTACTTGAATTATTTGTTTTTGAGAAAAGGGTGAGAAGGATTGAACTGAATGCATGAACGAAAATTAAAACCTTGGTAATGCACCTAAATGATGGTAAACTTCTAAAATAAGAATGGTCCACAACTTATATCTTTAGGAAAACTGATAACACTGTCCAATTTGAACACTTCAAACACACGAAAAATTCATTAAAAGGCTGCATCTATTCTTTTCCTACTAAGGAAAAGTAATTTTTCACAAATTAAAGGAAAAATAAAACAACTTTTGAGCACAATTAATCACCTATGGAGAACTGCAATTGTGTATATGCATGCATAAACAAGACAAAAATTTGAAGGTTTCAAAAATGAAACTCATCAAAATTGCATCAAATTATTTAAACAATACGAAACGCCTGAAATTGGAAAGGTGAACTCTATTTCAATTAATAGCATGAAGGAAAAAACTCTGCAAAAATGATAACCTCTAAAGCTGTAAAACTGTATTAAATCTAAAATGTTGAGTTACAAGATAGTCTTCTTTGCATAGTGCAAAGGCAAAAAACAAGAACTAGAGGAAAAAGATAAACTTTTTCCAATATATACAATGAGATGCCACTCCAAAGCATGAAGGTGAAAGAAACAGTTCACTGAAAGTGGAAAGCACCTTCAAAATGTCTCTCATGAGCAAAGGAAAAAATAGTGTAAAAAGAGGGCCCACCAAAGTGATAACTGAGTCTCAATGGCTTAGAACTCCATGTCACAATGTATACAACTGAACTGCAACTCGAACTGGCTCTAGAATGCATGAAGGTGGCATTGAAAGTCAATTTCAGTATAAAAATGATAACTCCAAAGTGAGACCCGAGCAAAAATAAATATCTCCAAAAAGAAGAGCTCAGACTCATGCAAAAATGAGTGAAGTCGGTCTCAAACTCGCAGTCACAATGTGTACAACTGAAAAGTAGCTCGAACTAAACTGCAAATCCATAAGAAATGGGTCCAAGCATGCAAAAGCCACCTTATTTTAATCAATCTACCCATGATAGTCGTGCATGATGATTAAGCATCAAAACTGGTACTAGAACTAAATATAAGACTTACTATTTGCTCCACTTGTGCATGAGGGAATTTTTTTTAAATATTTTCCCCCTTTTACAATAGTTGATTTAAAATTATTGAAAAGCAATTAATAAAATTGCATTTAATAACTTTTAAATACAACTTTACAATAGAATAAGGGGAAAAATAAAAAAAATGTTTTTGCAAAAAACAACTTCCCCTTATGACTCCCCTCCATGCGTATTCATATTTAGCATATTTTGCTAATTTCTCATCACCTTTACATAGCATGTATGATATCAAAATATTAATAGAGACCACATCATTGGAAAAGGCCGACCACATAATATCTAGGAACTTTAACTTGAATTCAAGGCCATTAGTAATAATGTGAAATGATTTTGTTATTTAAAACATAAATAAAAAAGCCACACCATTCCATTTAGGGCAAGTAAAAGACATTGGACCCTAAATCATTTGACATTATCTTTTTCTCTTTGAATTTGATGAGGAGACTGCGCCACCATGGATAGAACTTGGGGTCTCAAGCTTGAGATGCCACATTTCATACTGTTTCTGAGTGATTTTCTTGAGGGAGTCGGCAGGAAAAATCATGGTAAATGCTTTTTCAACAAAAATCTAGACTTTTTGGTCTAATTTTGAAGCTATTTTCATTTCTTTTGGTCGTAGCCAAGTTTATATTCTTATGCTTTTTCTCTACATTCGGCTTCTAGGCTGAGATTTAGTTCTTCATGGCAGTTGGCTTGTTGTCTGGTTCTTATTTGTATTTTTGCTTGTGTTCTTGTGTTTATTTGTTGATGTTGCACCATCTGGCTGCCATATAAGAGCTCAACCTGGTATTGATAGGAGTTAACTGGCTGGATTCTTGAGCCATTCATGCAATAAAGAGCTCGGACTGTGTGGTAAGTTATTCATTCATTAGCAGAAAACGTTGAGAGTCTTTTGTTTGTATGAAAGAAATGATTTATTTGTTTGTGTAGAAAAATCTTTTATTCTTCAGGCCACGACTTTTGCAATCTTCTGATGCAAAATGGTTCCCACTCTCTATTGGTATTTTCTTATATTCTTTGAGGCACCATTGGAGACTTAGTCTGTATCTTGATAGGAGAAATTTGAAAGAAACTTTATGGTATTCATTCTTCTGAGAATTTCTATTCCAGTGACATAAGTTTGGCCTATGAAAGACATTTCACTCCTGTTTTGTTATTTGAACAAACCCTCATATGGGTATCTATGATTTTGGAGAAATTTGCATTTTAATTAAAAACCCTTATGGGAATTTTGTATTCATTTCAAAACTTGGCCGCGAGTTTCTTCTCTTTCTATATTTCTTCCAAAATTGGGCTTGACCTAGAACCATAGAATGAAATTATTTTGGAAAAAGGAAGAATTTCCTGACTGCTCTTCTTGATCTTGGCTTATGGTATTGTCACAGTGCTTTTATGTGTTAAATATTTCTACTCATTTACTATCAACAGTAACCATATTTAATTTCAATGTGTTGTTTATTTACTGAACTAAATGATTGCTTCTTACACCATCAAAAAAATAGAAATAGATATGTTTACACAATTATACCAAATCACCTCCTTGATTTCAATAAATTACATCCATAATGATTGTATTGATTAGGCCTTCTTCACAGTCCATATAAGAAATTATTGAACCTAAAAGACAAAAGAGGACTACCTTTATGCTTCTCATTGTATTGAATGATCACAAGTTACTGTGGTGGTTTGTTTAAGGTTAGAGCTTGCTTCATTCTATGTCACCAGTTTCCTCTAGAACATTATCCACTAATAAAAGCACCTATTACTATACTATTTACATCATGATTAGACTATTTATGAGATGAACTGTTGTCTTATTTAATGATAGGCTATCCTTGTATTCGAATTTGTTGCTTCTCATATTAGTTGATGAATGAATTGTAGCTTGATCATTGTATTTCTGTTACTACTACATTACAGGACCTACAGATTTTATAGAAGCATATCTTAAAATATTCTTGGTATGGACAACTAATGCAACATAAGACAGTGGATGGATATTCAAACCTTCCTTTCAAACTGTTAGAACTACTAACACTATTTCCTTTGTAATTCCACTAACTCTTGCAAAATACACATTTCCTTTGCTATTCATTGAGCTCAACCTTGAAAATCACTGTTATAAATGTTTACCACAAGAAGTTTGCATTTGGAAAATAATGTTGCTCTACTTATATCTGTGCGATATCATGACTGCACCTTTCTCATTTGAGATCTCTCTTATACATGACTCATCTGGTTGTTTGATCAATTATCCATTCATGAAGATGGTTTGTGATAATCTTTTCCTTGCAAATGTGATTGTTCTTATGATGATGATGCTCCTTTTGTTCCTTTGATAAATAAATCAAAGGCTACTCTTGTAAATTTCTCTTATTACAGTAGTTCTTTATTGATGTCTGTAATTAAATATCTGATGACTCTCATGTATGAATGTTGAATGAGAGGATGCTTTCTTGATATGTGGAGCTCGACCCTTGTGGGAGCCCATTTTGCTCCACATATCTGATGAAAATAATCATGAACATAATGAACTTGTTCTTTCACATTTAAACAAACAAGTTAGTAAAAAAGAATTGAAGTTGGGTGCTTCTATTGGACTTTGTGCCTCTTGATCATGTTATTTTCATTTTTTTAAAATCATTTGATGAATACCTAATTGAATGTTTACCACATCTCTATTGGTAATGTAGGCATAAGGAAGGACTTGATTCTTCATTGCTCTAACACCACTTTTCAACAATCTTGCAGGAAACCTATGGAGCTTGGAGCTGAACAATCTAGAGACACCGGAGTGGTGACATCTAAAGGCTTCAAATGTGACAACGATTCGTCATTTGAGGCAATGAAGAATCACCTTCTCTCTTATACCTATATTCTCTTCAGTTGTGTTGTGCACATTTCCTTTTTGTATTCATTATTTGATTATAAAAATCAAATTAAGTTACTCCCACGGCTTGTGTGGGACTTTGGTTTTTACAATATGAATAAAACAACATTTTTTATGCAAATGTCCAATGTTGTTTTAGAAGTACTTGCATAATAAAACTAAAAATCAAATGTAATCTGATTCTTGATGATGGATAATGAATACTTAAGCAAAAAAAATTGTACCTTTTAATTAAGAATGCAAGTCAACTCTACCTATTTTGAGCTGTGGCTAAAAATATGTAACAATAACACCACTAAATTTATGACTAAACTATTTTAGTCATTTATTTAGTCATTGATTTTTAGTCATTTATTTAGTCATTGATTTTTAGTCATCGATTTGGTTGTTGATTTGTTCATTGATTTAGTCATTGATTTAGTCATTGATTTAGTCTTTAATTTAGTCATTAATTTAGTCATATGTTTAGTCATATATTTAGTCATTAATTTAGTCATTGATTGTTGTTAACTGGCCATTTATTTAGTCATGGTAGTCATTACTTTAGTCATATATTTAGTCATTAACTTAGTTATATATTTAATCATTAATTTAGTCATTACTTTAGTCGTATATTTAGTCATTAATTTAGTCATATATGTAGTCATATATTTAGTCATTAATTTAGTCATTACTTTAGTCATATATTTAGTCATTAATTTAGTCATATATTTAGTCATAGATTTAGTCATTAATTTAGTCATATATTTAATCATATATGTAGTAATTAATTTAGTCATTACTTTAGTCATTAATTTAGTCATTAATTTAGTCATTACTTTAGTCATATATTTAGTCATTTTTATTTACTGGTTTCCATTAATTGCTAGTAAATATAGTCATGAAATGAATAATTATTAAGTACCATAAATTTTATAATGCAAAAACTAACATAATATTAAACTTGAACTAAAACATAAAAGAAAATAAAAATATTACATATATGAACAAGATACAAAATGCTAGAATTAAAACATTGATTCAACATCATGATAAATAAAGGTAATCTGTAATAAAAAATTTAATTCAAATATATATATATATATATATATATATATATATATATATATATATATATAAAGTTACAAGATGTCAAAGTTGTCTAAGAGTTTCCAACTCGTTCAAATACACCATGATAATTAAGATCCTTGAACAACACATTCAAAATACTGCATAAAGCAGTGAGCCAAGATTTCTAACATTAACTAGTACATGATAAACATGAACTCAACTATGCCATTTTCTACAAATATTTTAGTGCCCACCATGTGAAGGTTCCCTCTTTCTCTTTCAGACGAACAACTCCATCTATTTTTTCTTCATAAACAAAGGGTATGTTACTTGTGACCTTTAGAATGTTTACATTTGCATTTCCCGTTCCTTTCAAGTTGACTCCCTAACTTTATCCCCTTCTTTGAGTTTATCAATACATTTCTGCAAAAAGAAAGAAAAAACACATTATATTACATAGGTAATGATTACCCTTGTTTGCATAATAAAACAACCATTACTTACTTAAATAATACTTGCATGTGCGTGCTAAAATAATTGCAATGATCAATCTAATTTACTAAAAAACCAACACTCATTGCACTGCTTACAATGTTACTATTCGCGTCATGCTAATTAGATACAAAGGCCACAAATATAAACACTACATTGCCATGCATGCAATATGAGAGCACTACTGCAAGGTAAAGGTGAAATACATTGGGATGTACAAAAACAGTTGCATTAAAGCTCTGAAACATAACCCCATGCATTCAAAAATCAGGAAAAAAATGAATTTAAAAAAAAAAGGTAAAAAATTGTAGAATAAGAGATAAAAACTATTTTTTTGAAATTGAAAGGCATTTCCATAGCCTAGAGATATAGAGAGCAAATAAAATAAAGAGTTTAACTAATTAATTGTAAAAAATAGATTTATGTAGTTTATATTCATATCTTTGATTACATTGCATTGCACACCTTTCAAACTCAAAGCATTACTTCACATTGAATAACTAATAACTAGATGTTGATAGATGACAAAATTTCAATTACAATATAGTTTTCACAAATTCAACCTAAGTAGTTATGCAATTAATTCACATTACATAACTAATAACTAGGAGCAACTACCAATTGCATTTGTCATGGCATTCTATGAGACCACATTTCTTTGAGGCATTTTTTCAAATAGTTTACTACCTTGTCTATGCTACCACATTTTCCATACATGTCTACCAAAGCATTTTGTCAAACAGTACACTGCCTTGGAAAAAATCTATCAAAAGCATAATAGTATGCATGAGACAATAATAGTATGAGGCTCCATAACTCTTTCCCCATCCCTAAATAAAAATTAGCACTATCAGCCTAACAATGCCTCATCGGCGGAACCCCCATTATAGCCTCAACAATGGCCCGATGAAAGCAGCTCATAACCTAGTATTGGTGTAACAATACCCTATTGGGTTGACTCCTAAGGTGCTCTCCCCGATAGACTAACATAGTCAACAAAAGTAAGCACATCACTGTGACACATGAAAATCAATGGAACAATTGTTTGCATTCCCTCGATGGCCCAATATAACCATGGATTATCAAGTGCATAATGTATATCAGTGGAGTTGGGGTGCATCAAGGTGACATTATCTGGAATCCCACCAATAGACCTAAGGAAAGTTGTTCATTGGTGGAGAAGGTGGCTATTTTTGGAGGAAGAATCACAGTCTCACCAATATGATGATAATGATTATTCTAACTGATGTGACATCCCGAGGCATCGTCTGGATATTTAAAATTAATGTTCTCCCCTGATGACAAGACTCAAATGGGTGGTACATTTAGGGAGCTCTAAAATGGAGTACTTGTAGGTTTTAATTATTGAAGTGAATGATGGAAGTGTGTGGAGTCAGGTGGTGGTGATAACTGACGTATGTCGAGTATTTATGGAAAGGAATGTGAATGAAGTTATTAAATTCTTGAGGCATTACTTACTCGATGCGCCTCTACTGTGGTGAACAATAGGTGTGAAAATGATGTATAGGAGGTGGTGGCTCTATCGCTGTAGAAGTGATGGAGGTTGGTTTTATGCTTAAAATGAAGAAACAACTCACTTTTATGGAGAACCATCGGTAAAGAGACTGATGGGGTGTTTCTTGTACAGTGATGAACAATTAGTGCAGTCAATGCAACTAATTCTCTGAAGAGGATTCGACTAGCTCACACACAGGTATAGAACTAATTTGGACATTTATTCACTCATAATGGTTTGGGGCTTAGATTTGGGAGAGCCGATTGAAGTTGTGAAAAAGGTGATGAAGGCACTGGTGCATAAGGATTATTTGAAGAACATGGAATCAATGTTGGAATGGAAAATTTTGGAGTTGGGATGGATATTGGTGAGGGAATTGAAAGCAAAGAGGATGAATAAATAATTAAATGCATACCCTTTGTGAAATGGCCAAAAGGAAAACATAAACTGAGATGGAGAGAGGGAGAAACATGCATGTGGGAGGCTCTGAAATTGATTGTGGAATTAATAGAGGTTGAGGTAGTGATAAAGAAGGAAAAGGCTGAAGCGAAGTGGCTGAAGAAGTTGGAGCAGCTAGAGAAGTTGGAGCAGTGACCTTGGAGGAAGAAGAAGAAGAACGAGACCTCTATGGAAACTATGGTGAGTAGCTCGTCTGCAGCTCTACAGTTAACATAATCCTTTGCCATGAGTTTGAGTTTTTTGGCTATCTATAGTTAGTTTTTGGGGGTTTTACAAAACTGTGGGCAATGAAAAAGAGTTTTTGGTTTACAGGATACTTAGTAGTCATTCATAAAAGATGGTGAATGTAATTTTAAGTGAAAATTTTGATTCTGAAATAGTTGTTAATGACTGGCAGTGAAGTCACTGCAGATAAACTGTAAAATTTGAAAACAATGAATATATAAACTCTCTAGCCATACAACTATAATCTCAAAAGAGATTGTAAATAAGGAAATTAATAGTTTGAATGCAAGTAATCTATGTCAATCGTCAAAAATTAATATTCTCCAGTTGTCACCTAAACATGATTTAATAAGTAATAAGCACTTACTGGTAATCATTCCTGCCCACCAAAGTGGCTCATATAGGTAAGAATAACCTCCCACACCTACAATAATTTTTTCATGGTCACTGTTAGTATGTAATTTTTTTTGGAAAGAACAGAGTTGCAAAGATAGAATAGAATGAAGACTCTAAAGAAGTTATTTTCACATTGTAGCTTTCTAACAATCCAACATGACATTGAAGCTTAGTGTTTGATTTTTGTTCAACACAAAAACAAGAACTGAGCCATGGGATAGAACACTGAAATCAATTTGTTTTTCAAAATAATATATTATACTCAAATGTGAAAGGAGATGAAAGAATAATCAAAGAAATGTGTTAAAAGGGTGCCTCCATTTATGTGCAGTGCAGGTGGCAATTGTCTAAATTTTGAAGTTCAATATTGAAATTTTATTTAAAATTGAAATATAAATGTCCTTAGTTGATCAGAAGTAACTAGTAGATAAAGCTAACTAGTTCAAGGTATTCACTATCATGTTTACACATTCCCTAAGTATCTACTAAACCAATAAATCTTGCATAGAATGTATATATTTCTAATTTGAAAATCATATTTACAGTCATGGAGAGTTACATGAGGTATGGGTCAGGTCTCTAGCTGATATATAATTGGTCCAAATCTAAGGTCTTAAGTTGTCCTTCCCAATAATCTTTATTCCAATCTTTAAATGACATAAAAGATTGAGGCTTATCCTTTGTTGTTCTCAAATTCTCAATCAAACCATCTTAACCATATCATACTAAAAATTTGTTAAGACCAAAAAATGTAAGTTTTGAGAGTCCCACTCAATCTCAAGGCCAAAAGCATAACATCTAGCTTAAAATAGGTACAAATCAAAATCTTCAAATAGTACAGTGATATCTTCAACAAAACCCTAAGTAATTAAATCCTTCCATGGTTTTTTGTTGATGTAATTAAATTATCACATATGATCTAAAAGGTCAAAGTGCCTTCATCTTTCTTGTAAGTTGTAAGCCCTAAAAACAAGTTAGTTAGTCATCAAGGTAAATACATGACTGGAACATGGGTGAGTTAACAGTCATCAAGGTGATTACATGACTGGAACAAGTGTGAGGTAACATAAGGAATTATACCTCTGTCCTCATCACCCAAATCAAGATTTGAGGCAAGCGAAGGAATGTAGCCTACTCACTGCTTCTACACAACAAACTTTAATCTATACTTTCTTTATAAATGTTCTAAAAAAGAATGTCATATGACCACCAAAATAATTTCAACTATCATAGTTATATGATTTTTCATCAACACCATCTCATCACAAAACCATCAGTTATAATTTAATCTTGATTGAGGAAATACATACCCAGTACATCCTCTTCAATACAAGGAATCTTTAATACAAGGAATGTGAGCTCAGTCACTTGTTCAAGCCAACAAGTACTCCACAACCTCTTTCCTCCAAGCAAGTAACACCCCTTGATTTCTCTCAATGGACCCTTCTTCCCATCAAGCTTCAATATGATGGAAAGTTTTTGATGCAAATAAATTTAGCTTTGAACAAATCATCACAAAACAAGCCGATTCAAACAACCAATTGATTCACAAAATTCTTCCAAATCACTCCTTTGCAAAAACTCAACTCATCTAGTAGGTCTACAAACCCAAATTTTTGACTTTATCTCACAATGAACCACTCAACAATCAATCTATCTACTCTTTTAGACACCCTTTAAGGAAAACTATAACTTACCTTCAAAACCATCATGGGTATCTTTGAACCATCTTACACAAAACCTAGAAACAATGTTGTCCTAATAGACCAATTAGGTCTTTGTTTCAAAGGATGTACCTCAAATTCTTTCCTCCAACTCCAAACAACCACTCAGATCTTCTTACTAGTCAAATAGGGCCCTAATCAACAATTTTTAGATACAAAAACTCTCATCTAACCTCTATAACTAAAAACCCTCACTTTACACTAGCTTGGGGTAGGGTTTATTGAAAAATGACATTACCAACCTCTCATAGCTATGCCTCCAACACTCTTCATTATGCCTGCACATGCTTACAATATGAATTGGTCAATCATGACCTTATTAATGACCTCTATACTCAAAACTCAAAGTGACCTAAGATCTCCATGAATCAACATTTCACAAATACCTTGGTGCTCCTGCACCAGTTCTTAAATGTTTAATTGAAGAAGAAATAGAGTTATTCAGATATACAAGTCAAAATCAAATACATTTTTAAATTTATGTATTGGTATTGCAAACTCTTTTATGAAGGCTTAGACTAGGGTTTTCCTAATTGGTTCCTCTAGACTCCAGGTTAGAATCTTACAAGACTTAAATAGTGTACATACCAACCTCCACTTTATTGTCACAATGACATCTGTTACTATTTTCCCCCTCAATCCATCATAGTACCATTGCTAGAAGTCACCTAGTGGTCTCTAGTAGATGATAAGGTGTAATTAGCAAGAGAGGTGTATACCTCTGTCCCAACCACAGAGGTTTTCTGTGGTTAGGGAAAACCCCACCTTGAAACCCCAAACCATATAAACTCAGTGCTCCATGGGGACTTGTCCCCTACCTTGGTACCCCCATCCCTGTCCTAAAAATGTTTTGGGGACTTGGGGGACCCAAAAACTTCCCCCTGCCTTTGCATCTAACAGTGACACGAACTTGAGCTCCAATTTTGATATAGACCTACTAGTTGCATCTGCTGATTAGGGACAACCATATATTTTCTATGTTTTTGTCATTTTATAGTTGAAACTTGAAGCCTTTGGGAATTTTTTTATAATTCTTATTTAATATGTATGCACATTGACAATAAAAGAATTTGAATTTTTTTATTGTGTTTTTCAATTCTTATGTGAAATCTCAATTCAAGTCTAATGTTTTGTATTAATCTTCTACAATTCCTATGATGAATTCTTTATCAATGTTCTGATATGAATATTTGAAATTTCTCTATGTTTTTTAAAATTTCCCTATTTTTTATAGCCGTCCCCTATCATTCCCTAAAAAAAGGACCCAAAAGTACCCCCGTACCAAAAACACATCCCACCGTCCTGTATCATCCCCGTCCCCGAAACTTGGGGGAGCATAGTATAAACTTGATTTTACAAAAAAATGCGTTCAGGCATACAGGAAAATTTGACTCTACAACATTGAAAACACCAAATAACAACAACTATAGGAATAACTAGCTTAAGTAGATAATATATGAAAGATGTGGAATCGTAGATAAAACACTTGAATTGTTTGACATAATTCCTCAAAGAGATGTCATCTCATGGAATGAGATGATTAATTGCAGAATGTGCACAAAATGGATTTTGCAAGGAACCTCTCAAAATATTTGAATTAATGAAGCACTGTGGAACACATGCTAACATTGTAAGCTTTGCTTGGGTTCTAGGTGCATGTAGTCATGTAGGTTTAGTGGATGAGGGTTGCACATACTTCACATGTCAGTAACCCTTATTGCATTACAATTTACATATATAGTTGATCATTAGGTGTGCATGGTTGATCAACCATTCATATTTTTAGTTGGATCCTAAAAATGTTGCAACTTATGTTCTTCTCTAAAAAATTTGTACGAGGTTCAAATAGTAAAGAGATTGATGAAAGATAGAGGAATTAAAAAGATACCTAGATGTAATAGTTGGATATGCTCTGGTAGACAATATATGCAAGATGTGGAATTGTAGACAAAACACCTGAATTGTTTGATAGAATGCCTCAAAGAGATGTCATCTCATGGAATGAAATGATTGATTGCAAAATCTGCACAAAATGGATTTTGCAAGGAACCTCTCAAAATCTTTGCCCAAATTTGTAGATCTCTAATGTTTAAGGCACATTTTTCCCAAAACAGCCTGACACATTTTCTTCCCATGCCCTGTTGTTATTTATCACCATTTTTCTTCAATTTCCTGGCTCTAAACCAAATCATGATGATTAGAAAATAAATCCCAATCTTCTACGTACACTTGTCTTCATGTTGGGTTGTTTTAAACAAGATTTGATTGAGTTTGAAACACCCATTCAACTCTATTTGGTTCCAAAAAAAAGTTGCCATATCATCTGAAACAAAACCCCTGAAGTCCATCTGCTTCATTATGACAGAAATGGCTAGAATACTTTACACACGAAGGGTTCTATCAATCATATGTATCTTCTGGTTCCAACAATGCGTCAATGGTTCTGTTTTTTCATTGGCGTGAGGATATTCTATCGGCGAGATGAGGTCTCTTATTCCCGTGATGGTCCAATGGGGATGCCATCGATGGATGCTGATAGAAGATCCTCATGCCAATGAAAAAAAGAACCATTGACGCATCATTGGAACCAGAGGACACGTCCGACATTCCATCGATGACATCCCCATCAGACCATCGTGGCAACAAGAGACCTCGTCTCACCGATAGAATATCCTCACGCTAATGAAAAAATAGAACTGTTGATGCATCGCTAGAACCAGAAGACACGTCTGACTGATAGACCAATAAGGTGGGGGCATTGAGTTCCATTTTCTGTAATGTGGTAAGAGTCATACATGTAACGCTATGTCAGGCTGGGGAACTCTTCTTGGAGGTTCTAAATGATTTGCCTCTTTTTTATAAGACTGTGTTGGCAGTGCCACCTGAATCACAATTGTTTTTGGGTTCCAAACCCAGACAACGAGGTGTAGTTGTGGAAATCTCATAGAGAGAAGCTACAAGCTACCATGATGATTTTTCTAAAAGAATTTACATTAGAGTCTTTCTTAGCATTGCTTAAGACATATGTAGATGATATTCTCTCTGCAGATAGGCTTGGGGGAAAGCATTTGCTTGATCTTGTGAAAAGTGGCAAGGAACTTGCAGAGAATGAGACATTGATCACATAAACATTGGATAGTCTGGATACATTTGAAGGGAGCTTGGAGTGGATAAAAATAGTTTTTGGTTCAAATGTTGAGTTTCCATGCCAATGTGTGTGTGAGATTGGTTTGAAGCACTCAAATAGTCTGTGGGATGAACTTTTTGAAAGCCTATTTGTTAGTAGGATGAAACAAATAATAGTTGATGGATTTGTAGATCCACGTGAGAGAGTTAAGGTTGGTAAATTCCTTGAAGCCATAGTTACATCTCTGGAAAGTTACAAAGATGTTGAAACCCATTTGCACAAATTAACTACTAGTGAGGGCTAGCTTGTCAAGAGAGGGGACCGAAATAGTGTTAATTTACTTGGGTTGAGTTTTAGATTTATGATGACAAATGATGAAGACCGGTTTGGTCGCTTTAACGCTTATTTTGGAACTGAGGTTAGTCAAATAAAAGATACCATAGATGAGGGGTCCAAGAATATTCTGGAAGACCTCCTAAGTTTTCTTCATGCACATAAATCTCCTTCAACGATAAATGATTTAGCACCTTATTTGCAAGATAAATGCTTCCATTTTATCTCCACATTGATTGTTGAGATTGAAGAACATCTTGTACATCTTTTAGAATCTCTCTATCAAGAAATGAAAAATGAGGAGATGCTAGAAAAAATGAACAAGGAGACACTAGAACCGACAGTTATAGTGGAAAGGGAACTTTTCTTAGGAAGGATTTTAGTTGCTCTTAGTTTTCATTCAACTTCCCTTCCACTAGTTCTTGGCTCGTCTTAGCTCTGGTTTGTCAAGAACAAAGCTTCAATTTTAGGGAAATGATCTTCAACTTTCATATATTCTAGTACTAATTTTGATTACCCTCTTCTAGACAGTTTTGGAAGACAAATACTAATGAGAGGGGTTGGTTTGAAGCTTGAATCACAGGATAAAAATAATAGCACCAAATACAATAAACTGAGAAGAAGTATGCACAATCTTTGTATCAGAGCTCATAGCATGTTGATATTGTGGATAACTGAAGAGCTTTCAGGAATTCTCACAAGAGATCTAAGGGAGGATGATTCTTTATCCATGACAACTCCTTTAAAGGCATGTATTCTCACTTGCATTGCATATTTTTTTTGTTGTGGCTTATGGAGTTGGTTTCATTTCAATGATTCATCTAATCACTGATCTCTTCTTGTAGTTTTCATGAGATTTCTTCTAGTTTTGATTTAAGTCATCATGGTTTATATGGATATATTAATAACTGAATGAGAATACAAAATCTAGAGTAAAGAGCTACATTTGATTCTTTTAGTCACTTCAAACTCTTTATTGCCCAATAAATGGAAAAGACTAACATGTGCCCTTTCAACCCTTCCAATCCATATTAATCATGGAGATGTAATCTGTAAGTATGCAAAAAAGTATCACAGGGGAGCCAAAAAGTTAGAGATTTTCATAGGGCCTATGAATTAACTCTTGTTGTTTTTATATGAAAATATTGTTGTTTGTTTTCTATTTATAATATCTACTAGCGTCATTTGGGAACTCCTATTTTTGGGAATTCAGTAAGAGTTCTCAAACAAAGTAGGATGACATCTACTGTACAACTGAACATTTAAATGGAATTTGAAGGATGATTTTATTTAATTTTTAATTTTCTTCCTTAACGCAGCCTCAGAAAATTCCCTTTTATGATTGTATATCAAACTACCTACTGCTTCTTTTCTTTTACTACTGCAAGTCACAATTTTAATGTTGTTTGCTTGCTCCATCTCTTGTAGTTTTTTGTTCCATGATTTCAAGGCTTACCATTTATTAGTCTGTGATTTGTAGGGTTGGGAAGAAACTGAATTGAAACAAGAGCATGAGGGTGGAGGTCAACTAGAGTTAAGGTTGGTAAATTCCTTGAAGCCATAGTTACATCTCTGGCAAGTTACAAAGATGTTGAAATCCATTTGCACAAATTAACTACTAGTGAGGGTTGGTTTGTCAAGAGAGGGGACCTAAAAAGTGTCAATTTACCTGGGTTGAGTTTTAGATTTATGATGAAAAATGATGAAGACTGGTTTGGTCGCCTTAATGCTTATTTTGGAATTGAGCTTAGTCAAATAAAAGATACCATAGATGAGGGGTCCAAGAATATTCTTGAAGACCTCCTAAGTTTTCTTCATGCACATAAATCTGCTTCAAGGATAAATGATTTAGCACCTTATTTGGAAGAGCAATGCTTCCATTTTATCTCAACATTGATTGTTGAGATTGAAGAACATCTTGCACATCTTTCAGAAGCTCTCTATCAAGAAATGAAAAATGAGGAGATGCTAGAAAAAATGAATGAGACACTAGAACCGACAGTTATAGTGGAAAGGGAAATTTTCTTAGGAAGGATTTTAGTTGCTCTCAATTTTCATTCAACTTCCCTTCCACTAGTTCTTGGCTTGTCTCAGCTCTGGTTTGTCGAGAACAAAGCTTCAGTTCGAGGGAAAGGATCTTCAACTTTCAGATATTCCAGTACTAATTTTGATTACCCTCTTTTAGACAGTTCTGGAAGAAAAATACTAATGAGAGGGGTTGGTTTGAAGCTTGAATCACAGGATAAAAATAATAACACCAAATTGAATAAACTGAGAAGAATTATGCACAATATTTGTATCATATCTCATTGCATGTGGATATTGTGGATAACTGAAGAGCTTTCAGGAATTCTCACAAGAGATCTAAGGGAGGATGATTCTTTATCCATGACAACTCCTTTGAAGGCATGTATTCTCATTTGCATTGCACATTTTGTTTGTTGTGGTTTATGGAGTTGGTTTCATTTCCATGATTCAACTAATCACTAATCTCTTCTTGTAGTTTTCATGAGATTTCTTCTAGTTCTGATTTAAGTCATCATGGTTTATATCTAGATATATTAATAACCGAATGAGAATAAACCATCTAGAGTAAAGAGCTACATTTGATTCTTTCAGTCTCTTCAAACTCTTTATTGCCCATTAAATGGAAAAGACTAACATGTGCCCTTTCAACCCTTCCAGTCCATATTAATCATGGAGATGTATTTTGTAAGTATGCAGAAAAGTATCAAAGGGGAGCCAAAAAGTTAGAGATTTTCATAGGGCCTATGAATCAACTCTTGTTGTTTTTATATGAAAATATTGTTGTTTGATTTCTATTTATAATATCTGTTGGCATCATTGGGAACTCCTATTTTTGGGAATTTAGTAAGAGTTCTCAAAAAAAGTAGGATGACATCTACTATACAACTGAACTACTATTCCACTACATTGTAAATGTTAAACCCCTACCATCCCTGCACTCCTTTCATTGTACTCTACATGGTTGATATAAGAAGGGACACTTTTCACTTTATTATTCTTCATCCTTTTTCTTTACATGCTACTCTTTTTTTACACTCAACTTCAAAAGTGATTTGCATGCCCCCTCAGAATGTGGAAACTAATTTTAAGAGTTCAATTTCTGAAATTTGCATAGACAACTCAATCTACATGTCCCTTAATATCATTTTTATAGATAAAAGTAAGTTCTCCTATGAACTATGCAATTTGATAGTAGAAACATTGAAAAGAAAAGATCACTTTTAACATCTCATAATGGAAAAGAAAAGAATAAACAGACCTTGATTCAGAGTTCTTTATATAAATCCTAAACTTCTACAACACAAGATGGATTTTATTTTCCATAATTAGCCTAAAAAAGAACATAATCACTATTAGTCAACAAGCAGCTAGTAAAATTATTAAAAAGAATGGATCATATGGAAAATTAATTGAAATCATGGAAAGTGACTTACCACAAGAATCTGCACAAATCATGTCCGATGCAGAAAAATGGGCAGAGGTTGCAATCCAAAATGAGGCATCGTGCTTTACTTCTCCATTTTGGTAGGCTACCTTGAAAATAAGGTTTCGACTCACTGCTCCATTTTGGCAGGCTACATTGAAATTAAGGTCTTCACGAAGGTTTTAGAGTATGTTTATTAAAATGAAAATTATGCTTATAAATAAAAATATTGGTCCTTTTTCCTCTTAGATTATTTGGTTGCCTATTCTTTTTTTTTGTTTTTTCTCTTCCTTTTGCTTATTTTTTTATTTTTCAAGGTTTTTGGGTTTTAGTTTTTTAGGTTCTCTTATGGTTTTCATTAATTTTTATAATTTGGTGGTTTTTCGTCAATTTAGAAGAAACTTTGGTGTTCATATGATGACACCACAAAATAAAATATTTATTCCACAAAAAATATTTATTAGTAATTTTGATTGTAATATTTTATTATTAATTATGGTGGGCTACGATTGAAAATAAGGTCTTGACGAAGGTTTTAGAGTATGTTTATTAAAATGAAAATTATGGCCAATATTTTAATAATGAGCACATTTATTTAGTCATTTTTATTTTTCTGATATTCATCATTTATTTATCCATTTTTATTTGTCTAATATTAGTCGTTTATTTAGACATTTAGTTATGATTTTACCCGATGACCAAATTAGTCACTTATAAATGACCAAATTAGTCATTTATTTTCCAAATACTACTAGTGCTAGTCACATGACTAAAAGTTTTAGTCACGTAGTCATTTATTTTCCAAATTCTACTAGTGCTACTCAAGAAACATATGAGTCATAGGGTGTAGAAGCTACAATAGCTAGAGGAGGAACATCATCTCACCCTTCTCTCCTAGAGGAATCTACAAAAGAAGTACCTGCAGGAAGCCTCCATGAGTATGTTGAAAAGGATAAGAAAAAGGAGGTTTAGATTCATGACATTGACACTGATTCATAGGCTACACAATCAGACCATAAACCTCTTATGACCACAACTGCTGAGGACATTCAATATGTTGGAATTGGGAATTTTTTAACTGCAGAAGACCAGTGGAAATTGTTTGAGGATGCAAAGAAGGAGGTTGATGCCAAAGCACAAGCTGAGGCACTTGCAAAGAAAAAAGAGTTTGAAGCTCTAGCAAAGACTGAAGAGCTTGCAAGGAAGCACAAGGAAAAGGAAGAACTCCTGCAACAACAAAAAGAAAGTGAATGGAAAGTCAATGCAGAGAGGGAGAAGTTGGCCCTCTTGCAAAATATTCATGACCTTGAAGAGGAAAAGGCCCGACAAAGGAGAGAAAAAGAGGACCTTGAGGCCAAGGCCAAGGCTGCAGAGGAGGTCCAAAGAAAGAAGGATGAAAAAGAGCTCTTGCTAAAGAAGTTGGAGGCAGAAGAACAAACCAAATAGGAGCAAGAGGCTGCCAAAATGTGGGAAAAAATTAAGCTATTAGAAAAACAAAGAGATGACATGTTGGAATAGAGGAGATTGGAAGAAGAGAGAGAGAAAGCTAAAGTTGATAGGATTGCAAAGGAAATGGAAAAAAAGGACAAACAAGAGGTTGATTCTCAACCTAAGGTAACAATTTTGCAACCTCTCTCCTCTACCACTTATTCACAACAAGTGGTTACTCCTCCTACTACCCCAACATGGTTGAAGCTCAACCTAGAAAAGAAACAAATAGTCCAGCCCTAGCCCCTAAACTAGGAAGATATGATGAAAGATATTAAGGAAAGGCCCAAGAAAAAGGCTCGAGTCCTTCACTCCACCAAAATGACAAATGCTGGAGAGATTGTGGCTAAATGTGTCATTCCTATGGTGGACAAGGACACACAAGAGATGCAATTGAGTGATTATCAACGGGGCACTGTAAGCTTGGGAAGGCCTACAAGAAACCAACAAATGGACTTGATTGATATTGTAGCATCTTCCACCAAGTACATGATGATAAAGGATAAACAAAGGAAAGATGAGCTCAAGGATCAATTGGATCAATTGCATACGTTCCTAAAGGACCTATCCTCTCATGTTTCTATATAATTTGTTGCTCCACAAACACCAATTTTGTTGAGCAAGAAAGAAGCTAATGATCTTCTTGAGCTAAGATGCAAGGTAGAGATGCTGGATAGATGGATTGATAGGTTGATCCAAGAGGTGGAAGAATTACTTGTTGAAGCCCACAAGGTTCATAAAGAAGCATTGGAATCATCCAATGATATGACTACATATGTTGAGGTCCTTTGGAAGCAAGAAGAAGAATACAAAGAGCATGTGAGGAAATTGAAAGAAATTACTAAGCTGTTTCAACAAACACTCTTGGAACAATCTATCCTTGAAGAAGGTAATGAATATTTCATTGAAAAAAATATCAACATTATCAAATTTGATAGACCAAATTATGGAGTTGGAAGCAATCATAGCAATGATGGTAAATGAAGATGTCCCTATCAAAGATGGTTTCCATCTTGATGAGTTAAGGAACAAATGGGATAATAGATTTCAAGAGGCAATGCATAAGGGAGATGATAGTGATGACGTATTAATTGACAGGTTCATGGAAATCAAAGAGGTAGTAAAGATTGCTCAGAAGGAGCTTCCCAAATTGGATGATATGCAAAAGTTCACCTCTGTTGAGTTGAAAAAAATAAAGTTTGAAGATAGTTGGGTAGATGGGCCAAATGTGGACATGCTTAGACAAGTATTAGATAGTCATGATGAGTACTTACTTGAATAGAAGATAGGGTAGTAAAGTGTATGTAATATTCCTTTTTGAATGAAGCATCAAATGATACGGCTAGTTGGGTAGCTCTACCCTATTTTTAAGGATCATAACACAAGTTCAACTAAGGATTCCCCAGTAGTTTGAACTTCTCCTTGTGCATCAGATTTTGATACAGATTCATGAAAAATTGAACTGAAGTTCATGATGGGCAGTCATCTCATGCAGCTCTAGTTGTTCCCTAAATTTGTGGATCTCAAATTTTGATTGGAGGATTTAGTGTTAAAATTGTCTATATGCAATTTTTCTCTCCATGTTGTAAAGGTCGGCAAATGGAGGAAGATTAGCTGCCTAAGGATAATTTTAGGAGAATTTTCATAGTTATTATAAACTTTTACAGTTTTATGCAAAGACACTTAGACATTTTTATAGTTTCCAATACAATTTATGTTATTTTCCAAAACTAGTTTTAATGGTGATGTCAATGAACAAATGTTTATTTGTATGCCACTGAATGTTGTGCATAAATTTCTTTTATTTGATGAAATTCAATAGAAGATTCCGGATCTAAGACTGTTTCCATTGAATTATCTGTAAATGAAATTTCTTGGTGTTTATTGATTTATTAATGAGCTAGTGATATGTTCTTGTTTGATTTTGAAGTTTATGAATGGTGAATGATTGTATGTCTTGAATTTGCACTATGAATTAATGCAATGGTATAGATTGTTCTATGGATTGTATCATTTTATGGTTTAGTTGTTGAGAGAAATGCTCATTATGAATTTTGTATGTCTAAATTGAAGGAAATCTACATTTATGTTTTACTGTCTTGAGCTCTATTCTATCTTTTGATATTTATTTACACCCCCAAACGTTATATTAATTTGTAATATGTAGTTTGTATTCCTTTACCAGTAGGCCCCTTGAACATTACAGTTGCATAGGCCATTGCACAACATCAGCATAGTTGAGAGCCAACTATAGAGACCTTGGAAGATAGGTAGCTTTAGGTTATTTATCTTTATCAGGAGAAATAGGGTAGAAATATTTTGTTTTAACATTGTTGTGTTACATTAACCATCAACAAGACTATGGTTGAAAATGAAATGGGATCAAATATTAAATTTATAAGGTTTGATAGAGGTGGTGAGTTTACTTGTAATGATTTTGATGACTTTTGTGAAGAATATGAAATCAAAAGACAATATTCTATTGCTAGAACTCCTCAAAAAAATGGAGTAGCAAAAAGAAAGAATAGAATATTTCAAGAGAGTGCTAGGAAAATGATGAATGAAGCCAAATTGTTTGATGTATACTAGAGAGAAGTAGTTCATGATTTTTTGTGAATATCCTTAACAAAGGACTAATAAGAGTTAATGGTTGCAAGAAACCATATGAGATATGATATGGGAGACTTTCATCTATCAAAAACTTAAAAATATTTGTAAGCAAATGCTATATCAGAAGGGATGAAGAAAATTTGGACAAATTTGAGTCTAGATCAGATGAAGGTATCTTTCATGGTGACTCATCAAGGAGCAAATCATATAAATGTTACATTAAAATATTTCATAGAATTGTTGAAAGTATAAATGTGAAAATTGATGAGGATCTACATCATTTACCATCAGTTAAAGGGGATAATTTTTTTGAATATTAGTTAGTTAGTACAAATGAAGAAGATGAAAATACAGAAGAAGAGTTTGAAAGTACAAAAGCTCTAGCTAGGTATGTTGAAGAAAATCGCTCTAAAAATTAGATTCTTGGAGATAAGAATGATGAAATTATGACTAGGAGAAGATTAACAAGAATCAATGAATGGGTAAATCTTTGTCTATTATCTAATATTTAGCCTAATAATTTTGTATAGGCTAGAAAAGATGAGAATTGGATTGGTTCAATCGAAGAAGAATTAAATTATATTAAAAATAATGAGACTTGAGAACTTGTTCCAAGAAATAAGAATAAAAATGTAATTGGCACCAAATGGGCATTCAAAAATAAAATGAATGAAGATGGGAAGGCAACGAGAAATAAGGAAAGATTAGTTTGCAAAGGATATGCTTGGGTAGAAGGTATTGATTTTGAAGAAAATTTTACTCCTATGGCTATTGCTCCTGTGGCTAGATTAGAAGAAACTAGGATGTTCTTGGGATACCCAATTTATAAGAATTTCAAGGCATATCATATAGATGTCAAATCAACATTTTCAACTGGTAATCTTGAAGAGGAAGTGTATATTGAGCAACTTGAATGATTTTAGTTATCTAAGAGTAGAGATTATATCTAAAAACTAAAAAAGGAATTGTATGGACTCAAACAAGCCCCTAAGGCTTGGTATTCTAATATGACAAGTATATGCAACATCAAGGATTCAAAAGAGGGATTAGAAATAACAATCTATATGTCAATAAAAAAGGTGAATATCATTTGATAGTTGGTGTCTATGTTGATGTTATTATTTTTAGTGGCAGTAAAGACAAGATGTGCAAGGATTTTGTAGAAGAGATATAAAAGGAAGTTGAGATTGTCCATGCTTGGTGAATTATCACTTTTTTTTGTTTAAAAATCATTCAGTCAAGTAAGGGTATTTTCATATCACAAACAAAGTATTTCAAGGAGATTTTGAAGAAATTTAAGATAGAATGCAAGCCAATAGGCACATCAATGATGATAGGATGCAAGCTAAACAATAATGATGAATCTCCTAGAGTAGATAAGACTTTGTATAGATCAATGATTAGAAGCTTGTTGTATTTGATTGCATCCAAACCTAGCATTATGCAAGTTGTGTGCATGGTAGCAAGATTTCAGGAAGCACCTAAGTAAACACATGTAAAGACAACAAAGATGAGTTTTAGGTACTTAAAAAACACAATTGACTATGGTCTATGGTATCCCAAAGGTGATGATTTAACTCTAGTAGCTTACATATATGTTGATTGGGTAGGAAGTATTGATGAAAGAAAGAGTACTAGTAGTGGAGAATTCTTTCTTGGTGACAAAATTGTATCATGGCTAATCAAGAAATAAGATTTAGTATCTTTATCTATAGTAGAAGCATAATACATTACTGCAACATCATGTTGCAATCAAATGCTTTGGATGAAACAAACATTGAAGGATGTAAAAGTTGAGTATAATGAACCTATTTTCATTCTCTATGATAATACAAGTGTAATTAACATTTCAAAGAATCCATTGATACATTCTAGGAAAAATAAAATTTCAATCAAACATCATTTCTTCATAGAAAAGGTTGCAAATTAGGAGGTCAAATTAGAATATGTGGTTATTCAAGAGAAGATTGTAGAAATCTTTACAAAAATATTCCCAAGAAGACCTTTGAGTATCTCAGACATAAGCTAGGAGTGACAACTCCTTCCTTTCAGTAAATAATCGAATGAAGCACAAGTTTAAGGGGAGTAGATTTCTACTCTGCCTTGGAGTACTTCCCTTAGGGGGAGTGTTGCAGAGAGATGCTATTGCCAGTACTACTGATCAAAGGGGGAGTACTATTATTTTTCCACATTCCTTTGTCATGGATGTCAAAAGGGGAGAGTTACTCAAATATCTAGAGATCTGGGTACAAAGAGTTATAGGAAAGGGAAGAGGATTTGGACATTTAGTGTTTCAATCAATGACAAGGGGGAGAATGTTGCAAATCATTATCATTGATGTAAAAAGGTAAAGGTGTCGTCATTGATATCAAAGCTCTATATTATGGGAGATTCCTTCTTGTTCTAGTATGCTAATGTCTACTCATATCCTAGGATTTTTTTCTACATTCATCAATGGCAGTTTGATCTTCTCTAGATTGCATCAAGGTTATGGTTTCATGCTCTACTAGGGTTTTTTCCCTAATTCTCCAAAACCCTAATTATTTTTCTGGGCATGAACTTTATCTTCAATTTTTTTGTTGAATTTCTCTACGTCATTCTCAATTGCTTAAGTTACAACTTAATCCCCTAGGAATCTTTGGTTTACCAACCCTATGCACCATTTGCCTTGATTCAAAAATAATTTTCCTATGTCTAAATCCTTACTTTAGTGGTGATTTTTTATGATGTTAGTGGGATAGATGGAACACTTTCACTCACCCATGGGAGAAATGGTAGGCCCCAATTCTAGGCTTGTAGTTGCATGGAATGGTGACAAGTGGTGATCATCTACGAGCTCGCATGAAGAGAGAGAAGGAAAAAAGAAATTATTGTAGAAGTGTGGCTAGGTGACATGTATAAAAGGTAGGCCCAAAAGTAAATCGTATCATGTGGATATGACACATGTCGTGTCGGAGCCTAAAAATTCACACAAATTTTGGATAAATTTTAGATTCCAGTGATGAGTGCAGATGAATCCCACAAAACTCTATAAGACACAAAGTGAGTATTCAAAAATCAAGGGCAGCCTTTTAATTGTTCCATGGTGCATTTATAAATGGATTATATAAGGGAAGTTTGGTCACATGTAGTGAGCATCTACATAGAGAAGTTCAAGGAGTCAACATTGTACCCAATCTTGCAGATTATGAATCTTTCATAAATAATCTTTATAAGGAAGAAAAAATTTCATAAAACACAGTGTTGCTCATGATCACAAATTGACAAGACAATACCATGAATATTTAACACATTTGTTAGACTATTTCATATCTTTTCCAGTGAACACCGCCTTTGCAAGTCCTGAACAAAATATTACTGAATTTGAGGAATTCTTGTCAATTAGAAACCAAAATATTCAATGCTATCATTTCTGCTTATAACATAAGTGGTCCTCTGACAAGGAATTTGTTGCTCTGGAGGAAATAAAAGGGTATCAGGGTAGTGCCTAAGTAATAGAATGGAGAATTATAAAGGACGTGAATAAGTAGGCCGATCCCAACCACATTCTAATTGGTCACGATATTGAATGATTTTTTTGAGATCAATATTAGAAAATCGTTTCTCTGCATATGGAAAAATGCAAAACATGATTCTAAGGAAGCTAGATTTGAAGAGACAGGAGAAATTGAAAGGTCACATTTTCAAATCAAAGAGATTATTCAAAGCAGTGAAGGGGAAGCTTCGAATGATGAACATGCCCCGAGTTTGGTCACTTCAATCCTAGCCGCTCCACCTGCTCACAATACTACTTCTAAATATGATATTTTTTAAGGCTCTAGTTTGGCTTGGAAACAATGTAGATCATTATTATGTGTTGTCCAGGTTTCTTCTATGGAGGATGCTAACTATCACCAAAATCCCTAATCATGTTGCCATTAAAATTACTTCGGAGTTGAAGAAACTATTAGTAGATAATAGTCTTATTGATGTATCCCAGTCAGATCCGGAAGCTAATTTTTTTAAACTCATGGAACGATGTGGATATGGGGAGGTGCCTGATAGTAGGGCTGTAGGAGGGAGAAAATAGCAAGGAAACTCCCCATAAACCGGTGCCAGGGGAGTGATTGAATACATATTAGCATGCATATCGAATTGGGCCAGAAACTCACGTGAGAAAGATGCAGCATGAGGAGAATATAAACCATACAACAAATGGATTAGAAAAGAACATGGGTAACTGTGTGAAATTAAGAAGACATAGTAAAATTGAATGCATCAAAATCGACAAGGATGGGCTGCTATGTTGAAGGCTCACAAAAAAATTAATGTATATGTGAAATGAAGAGATGGGAGGCACAGCGGAAGAGACAACCAGGCCACGCAGGACTGCGAGTTAAGAAAGACCAGATAGAAGCCACTTGAAGTTTTTTCTGTTATAGATTTTTGAGCTCCAAAATAGAGTCATTTGAATGCAGTGAAGATCAATTCAAGGTGGATAATGGAGTTTTAAAGAGGAAGATTACATAATGATTTCGGTTAGAGATAAACAAAAATCCCTAAGTCCATCGGAGAGAAAAGTATTATCGGTGTGATTTTATCATGTCTCTTCGACTGTATTAGTCACACTGATGAGAGGTTTTTGGAGAGCATGCTTATGCCATCAAAGAGACTTCCTTGCATGGATGGGAGTCTTTTCAAGCCTCAAATTCTTACCGATATAGCTTACTTCATCGGTGAGAAATTCACAATTGGTTGGAAAAAAGAAAGGTCTTCTCAATGATGCTTCAAGTCACCCCGATACATGATTTCATATGATCAAAAGTGGAAGTGAAAGAATAAATAAAATGTGATTATAATAGAGAAAAATATGATTTAAAAGAATATAACTTCACATTTTCACTGAGGAGGATATAAGATGGGTAATTATTTACCTAAAGAAATGATTTATTAAATCTGGTGAAATATTTCAACTAAGAGATGTAAATGGATAATATTTTTATGAAAGAAGTTACAATAGCAGGTAATGGGTAATATTTTACCTTAAGGAGTAATCTACTAAACTTGGTGAAATATTCTAACCAAGCTAGATATAAGCGAGATATTTTCCAACGAAAGGATTAATGAAGATTATTAAAAGCATTATAATGATCATTATTCACTAGAAAACACAAAGATGAAGATTAAAATATTTAATTTTCCAAGGGAAATTAATTAAATATTTTTGTCAAAAGAAGAAGAATACTGAAGCGTTGCAGCGAATGGATATGAAGGGTTGTAACCCTAAAATAGCAATGTATATATACAAAGTGAAATTGTATAAAAAAGGGGATTAGATTTAGGAGAAATAAGTAGGTTAGGTAGTTGGATAGGGTGAACTATTGCTGAAATAAATATCATGCTATACATTGTAAAATATTTTAAAATTATATAATGGAGAAGAACATATTTATCTGGTGATCCAATTATGGTGTCAATTATTTTTTGAATTTTATGAAAACATTATCTAGTTGTCTCCAAGCTTGTCATTTCTTGATTATTTAAATTGAAATATCAAGGATATTCTTCAATTTATCAAAGCACACTTGTTGCTCTTGTGTGGTTCAATTAATTGGTTCCTGCAAGATAGGATTAAATCCTTCTAATTAATCACAGTAATTTGGAAAAGGACATTTGGATTATTAAGAATAATCTGATAATTACACTCTTGCCTATTTATACAAGTTATAAACATAAAAGTGCCAAACAATTTGAATTGTATCCAGAAATAGGACACAAATATTATTTACCTCTTGACACCATTAGCCCAACAGAAGTAGGCACTATTCACACCATCCACATCTTAGAATTCTATAAAATCTTTGTTCAAAAACATTCACATTTCAAGTTTTATATTAGGAGTAAGAGTAGTCTGTAAGCTTTTATCTATTACATTTGTCCCATCGTAATAGATCCATCAAATCAATCAAGTCACGTCATTTAAGTCTGCTTCATTCTTATAGGTATACCCGCCTAGGTCTAGCAGCACTTGAAGAGAAGAAGGTCTAAACCATTTGGCCTTGTCTATTACCCTAAAACGTACCAAGAGATTGCCAATCTCTTGAGGCATTTCGCCTACATTTTTGAGAGCTAAAAAATTGGTGACTCTGCTCGGGAAAAACATCAGAAAATCTAGTTCCAGCCTATCCATCCATAGAGTCAATACAGTTCTAAAATCGGTCTTTAACCAAAGGTTCACAATTGTTTCATTTGCACTCCCCATCCGAGTGACGCACTTAAAAAATTGGCGACTCTGTTGGGGAAAAACATTAGAAAATTTGGTTCCAACCTTTCCATTTAAAGAGTCAGTATAAATTTAACATTTGGAGTGAGGAGATTCCGTTGGGGAAAATCAAAAATAATTTCTAAAGAATCATTTTCCTACTTTTGGAAAAGTAGGTGGCGACTCTAGTAAAAACTTGATGAAGAATGGATAGACAATTTGTGTATGGAACAAAAGAATATTTTAGAAGGCAACAGTTGATAAGAGAAATTAAAGAATTGAAAAAGCAATGGCTGCAATTGGACAAAGAAACACTACAATTGAAACAACTGTTACAATCAAGAGAATTTTGCAATAAGAATGAATACACAAGTGTAAACAGGCATTGGACCCCACAAGTGCTTGATAATACAATTAGAGATCTTCATAATGGAAGCAATGCATATCATGCACAATAGAACATTTATTCACCACAACCATCAAAGCAAGTAAGTTCTTATCTAGTCCCTCTTGGACAAAGATTGGTAAGCTATCAATATGATCAATGTCAAGTGCAACACAACTCCAGCCCACTTGGAAATGTTAGTCAGAATCTGCAACAAGGTACGTATCAGAACCAACAATCTAAAAATGATGAATGTTTCAAAAATATTTTGGATTCCCTTCTTGACATAAGAAGAAATAGAGGAGAATCTGGGCATTCTTTGCTTTATAGAATGCTATAAATTTGTAGGAAAATACCTATGAATTACAGGCTCAACAAATCCATGTTTATTGAGCAGTTCATGAAAGTATATTGGCCCAATTCAATTCATTTTCCTAAGTCACTAAAACCACTCACTTTTGACCAAGTGAATGTGCTGATTGATATCATAGATAAGAAAAGGGATGAAGAAAATGGTAACATTGATCAGATGATGCAACCAATAGAAGATGAGACATATGCAAGAGAAAATAATTCCTAGGACAACTTGTGTGAGGAGGATGAAGATATTGAATATGTCTCTTGCATAACAGATTGTGATAGGGAAAGAAGTTCATGTTATGAGGGATCCATTGAATATTCAGATAATGAGGATGAACCTATGGATTTTGATTTGTAAAATGATTCTTGCAGTTCTTATGGAGATCTAGATGAAGATGCAGGTTCATTTGATAGTGAACGAATAATACCTCCAGCTACAGATGAGAACCATAGGGACACATTTGATAATAAAGAGGTTTGTACACTTGAAAATGGTTCCCAATTTTTTTCAAATCCATTATATGATGAGAAGATAGAAGAAGATCAGATGAGATTTTTCCAAGGTATGCCAGAAAACCAATTTTATTTGTTTTCAAATGCACTTTATGTTGAAGATGAAGTGTTTTCTAATAATAAAAATGATGTACCAATTTATGAGACAATTGAATGTGAGATCAAAACACTTGAATTTCCACTTTTTGATGATGAACACAACAACAATGATATGGATACCGAGGCATGTTCACTCAATAGTGAATTTTTTTTAGATTTACTAGCAGCAGAGTACAAAAAATATACACATCAAGATTTAAAAAAATCATCTCCAACACTAATTGGTTCAACTGTACACAGTGATGATTGTGTAGATTAGGAGTTTGTGTCAATGCCAATTAGTGAGATTGAAGTAGAGAATGTCTCAAATATAATTTCCCCAGAAGACATTGATATGGCAGATTTCTCAGAACAAAGCAAGAGGCATTCAGATTTTCAGCTTTTAGTTCAATATTTATGATACATGACATTGACCAAAATGATGAAAAATTTGGTATTAAGAATAAATGATCTTGGTGTAATGAATGGAGTATAAGGTTATCACATGATAATAACAATTTTCAGATTATGCCTAGGTCTAAAACAAAAAATGGAAAAATGGGCAGTGTTGAAAACAGTGTTATTGTGAAATTTGCCAATGATAGTACATGTGACAGGGTAAATTGCATCAAAAGAAATTTGATGAACTCAAAATAGAACAAATTATATGATAGAGGAAAATAACAGCCAATTCTTTTTGGTGGCCTTGTGCCATCAGTTGTGGTATGGTTTTTCAAAAACCATGTTGGTTCATGACAGAAAAGAGTTTCAAGTCTGCTACTCAAATGAATAAAATATTTGGTCTGCTCTTCTAGTGACCTAGATTCTTGCAATGATTTTAAAATCATTCATCCCCAGATGAAGCCATTGCTGGAGCCTAAAAATTAACACAAATTTTGGCTAAATTTTAGATTCCAGTGATGAGTGAAGATGAATCCCACATAATTCTATAAGACACAAAGCCAGTATTCAAAAATCAAGGGCAACCTTTTAATTGTTCCACAGTGCATTTCTAAATGGATTATATAAGGGAAATTTGATCACATGCAATGAGCATCTGCATAGAGAAGTTCAAGGAGTCAACATTGTACCCAATCTTGCAGATTATGAATCTTTCATAAATAATCTTTATAAGGAAGACAACATTTCATAAAACATAGTGTTGCTCGTAATCACAAATTGACAAGACAATACAAGGATTATTTAACAAAATTTGTTAGACTATTTCATATCTTTTCCAGTGCAAGTCTTGGACAACATATTACTGAATTTGAGGAATTCTTGTCAATTAGAAACCAAAATCTTCAATGCTATCATTTCTGCTTATAACATAAGTGGTCCTCTGACAAGGAATTTGTTTCTTTGGAGGAAATAAAAAGGGTATTAGGGTAGTGCCTAAGTAATAGAATGGAGAATTATAAAGGACGCGAACAAGCAGGCTGAGCCCAACCACATTCTAATTGGTCATGATAGTGAATGATTTTTTTGAGATCAATATGAGAAAATCATTTCTCTGCATACAGACAAATGAGAAACATGATTCTAAGGAAGCTAGATTTGGAGAGACAGGAGAAATTGAAAGGTCACATTTTTGAATCAAAGAGATTATTCAAAGTAGTGAAGGAGAAGCTTCGAATGACGAACATGCCCTGAGTTTGGTCACTTCAATCCTAGCCGCTCCACCTGCTCGCAATACTACTTCTAAATATAATATTTTTTAAGGCTCCAGTTTGGCTTGGAAACAATGTAGATCATTATTATGTGTTTTCCATGTTTCTTCTATGGAGGATGCTAACTTTCACCAAAACCCTAATCATCTTGCCATTAAAATTGCTTCGGAGCTAAAGAAACTACTAGTAGATAACAGTCTTGTTGATGTATCCCAGTCAGATCCAGAAGCTAATTTTTTTAAACTCATGGAACGATGTGGATATGGGGAGGCGCCTGATAGTAGGGCTGTAGGAGGGAGAAAATAGCAAGGAAACTCCCCATAAACCGGTGCCAGCGGAGTGATTGAATACATATTAGCATGCATATCGAATTGGGCTAGAAACTCACGTGAGAAAGATGTAGTGTGAGGAGAATATAAACCACACAATGAATGGATTAGAAAAGAACATGGGAAAATATGTGAAATTAAGAAGACATAGTAAAATTGAATGCATCGAAATTGACAAGGCTGGGCTGCTATGTTGAAGGCTCACAAAAAAACTTAATGTATATGTGAAATGAAGAGATGGGAGGCATAGTGGAAGAGACAACCAGGCCACGCAGGACTGCGAGTTAAGAAAGACCAAATAGAAGCCAATTGAAGTTTTTTCTGTTACAAATTTTTGAGCTCCAAAATAGAGTCATTTGAATGTAGTGAAGATCGATTCAAGGTGGATAATGGAATTTTTAAGAGGAAGATTACATAATGATTTTTGTCAGAGATAAACAAAAATCCCTAAATCCATCAAAGAGAAAAGTATTATCGGCTCGAGTTTATCATGTCTCTCCAACTGTATTAGTCACACTGATGAGAATTTTTTGGAGAGCATACTTACGCCATTAGAGAGACTTCCTTGCATCGGTGGGAGTCTTTTCGAGCCTCAAAGTCTTATCGATAGAACTTACTTCATCGGTGAGAAATTCACAATCAGTTGGAAAAAAGAAAGGTCTTCTCAATGATGCTTCAAGTCACCCTGATATGTGATTTCATATGATCAAAAGTGGAAGTGAAAGAATAAATAAAATGCAATTATAATAGAGAAAAATATGATTTTAAAAAATATAACTTCACATTTTCACCGAGGAGGATATAAGATGGGTAATTAGTTACCTAAAGAAATGATTTATTAAATCTGGTGAAATCTTTCAACTAAGAGATGTAAATGGAGAATATTTTTACCAAAGAAGTTACAAGAGCAGGTAATGGGTAATTATTTTACCCGAAGGAGTAATCTACTACTTAAGCTTGGTGAAATATTCTAACCAAGCTAGATATAAACTTGGTGAAATATTCTTAAATGTGTACCATTTATTTTTCCCATAAAGATCAAAGATCAATGAATTTGATTCAAACATGCTTAATGGTTATCTCCTAATTCTAAATTTGAATTGCATAGGTTGACATGGTAGTGACTGTTAATAAGCTCTACAAGTCAACTTGATAAATACACAAAACATGCTAATTTTTGGTCTTGGTTGACATTGCAATATATTTTATCAACCCATTCGGTATTTATGGAAATTACTTCGAGTCATTGAGTGTGTATATAAATATATAGTCTCCAAGTTTGTACATGGTTTTGTGATCTATTCTAGCACTTCATGTTGAATATTTTAGGGAAAATAATGTTTGTGTAATGTAGAGCAGTGTATATATGTGAGGAAATGAGATTGACAAAGTAAAATTGCAATATCTCTCTGTAAGCTTCATGAAAGCAATTTTTTTGTAAACAGCTCTGTAATCATTTGTGAAGAACTTTGTGGTTATTGCCACAACTCATGTGAGGTTGGTGCCTCATGTTCATTAAGTTGGTACTTTATTTGTGAGGTTGGTGCATCTCAATAAGTTGGTGCTTATCAGTTTTTCTTGGGGATTGGTCTCTACAGTACGTTTGTTCCTACAAATTTATTGTAACATTTAAATTTCATTGTGAGGTTAGATTTGGACAATATATCCAAGTGGCTCTTCTCACCATGGTTTTCCCTTTATAGTTTCCATGTAAATCTAGTGTTGTCTTATGCGATTGTGTTCATTATTATTTTGATTTCAATGATGATGCTTTGATGATTCATTGGTGTATTGAGTAATATTAGAATTTAATGATATACTGATTCACCCCCCTCTCAGTATACTTGTGTTTTCAACATTTAATATATAATTTTTTAAATTTTTATATGAAATGAACAAAGTGGAATGAAAAACTATGAAAAGAGTGAACAATATGGAGAGATGAGAGAAACCAAATGCATATGGATGATGAAATCCAATAGATTTGTATATGGTCTTCACTACACTAAGCTAATGAAAAAATGCAAAAATGGTGGGCATACATCAATGGACGTTGCATGTGGTATTTGTTTTTCTTTCAGCACACACACCCCGTTTGGAACGGGGACCCTCTCTTTCCTTCGCCTCGTCGGGTCATTTTGTTGTCATCTCATTTTTCATGCCCCTTTTTTTGGTGTTCAAAATGATCAGTGAGTCCCAAAGAGTTCATCTTGAGTCAACCATGTTTCACCCCCCCTCAAAATTTCAAAGGCTTTAGGCCTTTGTGGAAGTCCCTTGGCAGTTTTCCTTTTCCTTTTAAAAATGGTATCCTTGGAGCCCTATGGGTCTGCCCATGCGAGCTTCCCCTTGTGGATTTCCCTAACATATTTGTCATTTCAAACGGCCGATAGACCACGTCCTTTTGTAGCTTGGGACCTACCTCTCTAGTCACCATTCCATCGCATTTCCAATGGCTAAGTCCCAACAACCATCCACACCGCGGAATCTGCCCCTCTCGCGACCGCTTTTGAAAATCTGACGGATCACCAACTCTCTGACCCGCCATACTTGCATTATATAGGGGTATTAAGTGCACTAAAGTCTATAAATAGCTGACAATGAAATGTCATTTTCACCTGTTAGTTTGATTAGAGTGAATCAGAGCCAGTCAGAGCTGCCTCGCAATTGCCGCCGCTGCACCTGCTGACCCTAGTTGCCGATCTAGCGTTACTATTCACTGTGAGTTCATTCATCCTCATTGGATCTTTGAGGTCATTTCCCCGCCGCATGTCTTCTTTTAAGTTTTCCTTCGTTTCGTCAAAAATTGTTAAAATCCCTAAGGAAAGCTTTAAATCTAGTTAAAATTAACCATGGCGGACAAAACCCACGAAGAAAAAATTTGATAAACCTTGAAAATCCCCCATAGATGGTTCACAAACTTCAACTGCCCGTGGCCATTCTTAAGATAGGGCAATCACTCCTCACGGGCCCACAAGAACAAATCTGCCATTGTTAATTCCTTAGAAAATGTTAAGACACAAAATGACTTTCATCATCACCGAGCCCAACCTCGCGAGAATCCCCTCCAAATTGGTTGTTTCAAACTTAGTTAAAATTCATGAATGAAAGCCAGGATCCACCGCCCCTTTCGGGTCCACATCTGCAGATTTCTTGTTGTGAGATGCTCCTCAACATTCATTGTTTCTAATGGCTATATAACCTTGTCCTTCCAGCCTGCAGGGTCCACTTTAATGGTTACCCATTGAACTTAAAGTTGTCAAAATTCTAAGGTGCAAGCACATCGTGGGTCTTTGCTTGTGGACTTCCACCCGTGGGACTCCATCTCAGCTCTTCTGTTCCTAACGGCTATCAATGCTCGCCTTTCCGCACCTCGGAGCCTGACCTCCCCAATGTCACCTTGTCCTCAAAGCTACAAAGTAACTAAGTGACCCTTTGTGCACTTCATCATGCAGACATCCGTCTGCGGGTCGCCATGGGTGGTTCACCGCACTGAGCGGCCTTTGATTACCATCCTTCCACGTTGCAGATCCGGCACCTATTGAGACCACTTGAGCTCAACAAAATGAAAGTATTAAGTGCCAAATCACCCTTCTAAGGATCGTTCTTTGCAGGTTTCTATCACCGGGATTCCACCCTAGTTTCACCATATCCAAACGGAAGGATGCCTCCATCGGCCCGCTATGTGGGGCCCGAACCATCCAAAGCCATTTGACTAACAATGAGGGAAGAGTGTTGCCTATGCCTTCTGCGGACCCGGTCCTGCAGGTTTCCCTTGTCAAACCGCTGTCTAGCTTTTGTCGTCACGAACGGCTATCACCAACCGTCCGTCCGCCATCTCTGGCCTGCAGTGAACTCACGCCCAACTAAGGTGAGGCCATCCTCCAGACTTGCAAGGCCTGCAGGGCGGAACGCCACTTGCGGGTTTCTGTCCTAACGATGCCGCTCTCTACGAAAGACTATCAAATGACTATGTTGCCCAGTGCCTCTGCCTGCTCCGAACCCACACCACCCAAAGAGGATCTTAATAACTTCTGACCTGGAAACTAACCTTGAACCACATGCTAAAAAGGCCTAGCCTCCTTGGTGGACCCCACAACTTGGTCAAATCCTTGGGCGGGTGGAACCTTGCGGACCACCCTACCATGTTTTCCCTTCAGAATGGCTATCAACCCAGGGAAGTTCGCGCCCCTAGGTCCGCATGGCCATAACTTCCCCAAATAAGCTACTAATGATGATCTGAAAGAAATGTTAGGATTTTGAATGATGGTTTACTTGATCTAATGCTATTGTGCAGAGATTGGGCTAACATTTCCATGTTTCATGCTTGATTGTGCTCACCTCTCTTTTGCCCATAGGATATATGGAATCAGGTGTGAGACCTTTAGGAGCATCCATGGAGAAATACAAAGGAAAGAAAACAAGCAAGGAACCCCATGGAAAGGACAATAAGGATTAGATGAAGCATAAGTTCCAAGGGGAACCTCTAAACTCCAAAGTCACCTCAACCTGGAAGGAGGTCTCTGACACAAACATCAGACATATAGACATTGATGAATTCAAGCAGAGATTCTGAATCAACCCTAAAATAGAGAACGCAAGAAATATCAGAAGTAGTGGGTTGGCTAAAGCAGTAGGCTTTCCTCCTACCCTCATCACCCCTGAAATTGTTATGGCCTACAAAGAGGCATACCAAGAAGAGACTAGAACCATAGTAGACAGAGATGGAAATGTTTTGGTTGACATGTTCGCTAAGGCAATAACAAGGAATTTTCATATCCCTACCTTCGGGGAGATGGAAGTGCCAACCATGGATGATTGCAAGGCTATGTGGGATCAAGACCCCCTCAAGTGTAAAAGACTTATTAATCAGTACTGGTTGAAGGAGAAGAGGGGTAGTGCTGCAAAGGTTCCCCAAGAGCTCTTCCACAGTGAATTTTATGAGGATTACCATGATTTGATGACCCTATTAAGCAGAGTAATGGGCCCTCCAACTGTGGCCTACTTCCAAAAATGGATGTTGTACTTCATTGAAGAGATTCTTCGTGGAGAAGCCAAGTTCTACTGGGTGGGGATAATCAGTGATTGCTTCCATGAACAATTTATGGCTATAAAGAAGACCTCTAGATTTTACATGACATCTTACTTGGTCTATTCATTGGTCGAGAGGATGAAATATAGAGGTTTGTTCACACCTCCAAATGAGGAACCAGGCAGGGAGCTGAAATTTTATGATAAGTAGCCTCAATTACAATTCAAAAACTTCAAGAGGGACTACTGCAGGGTCAATGACGCTTTCATAGGTCATATTATCAGATTGCTCGGGGGTGACTTTGAGAGGAGAGTCTCCCATAGTTCCAATGCCTTCTTGAAATAGTTTTCCTTCTTATTCATTCAGTATCCAAAGTTCACCTACATCCGTGCTAAAGGATTTTCAGAAAGACCATAGAAGCTTCCCTAGTATCCAAATGACTGGATAATACTACTAGAACTCTCTCGATAACTACAACATGCACACAACCTTTTGAGTGGGAAGCATAGGGTGGGGATTCCTTATCCCCTCTCCTTCAGCCAAGGGCTATATGAACTCCATACCTCTCAGTGTGTCGACAATTCAGAGAAAGAACTAGTGGAATACCATTTGAGACTCCACACTACCCGACCACAGATGGATCCCTATGGAAAACTCAAGAAATCACTTGGACCTGAATATGCCCATCTACATAGTGTTGAGGAATTTTGGGCTAATTGCAAAGATGATAATGAAGTGCGAATGAGGCACTATATGCGAATGCCGACATATTTTGTAAAGAGGGTCAACTTGTTCCCCGTACCAGATCAGGTAGCAGAAGATGAAAATACAGTAATGGATCCTTGGTACAACGCAGTTGCCAATATCCCGCTGCCACTGATTGACTAGGATGAGCAAGAGGTTGATGACCTCAATATTCTAACCAAACCCATCAAGGCTAGAACAAAAGAGTGGATTGATGGGAAAGTTGCCCGATTGAAACAAAAAGGGGTCCCTTTGACCTATGATGGGATTGAGAACGAGCCAACAAGTGAAAAGAAAGAGAAAAGAAGTTGCTAAGCAACAGCCCAATCCTAAGGTGTACGCGAGAAAAGATTTGGAGGGAGAACCTTCTAAGAAACACAAGAGATCAGGAAGCTTCATAGAGATGCCTACCATTCAAGAAGATCCACTTCACGAGGGAGAGGAAATGGAGGTCGAGCAACCAAAATCTCCACCTACTACCTCCACTACTGTTGTCCCTTCTCCTGCCTCTCAGGTGATGGTGGCCACTTCTCCACCTATGGTGGATATCTCGGTCCACCTTGTTGAGATGATGGATTGCACAGCCCCTGAAGCTTCAGTAAAGGACTTTAGCCATGAAAGATAGTCAACCACAAAAGAAGTGTTGCAACAATGGAATGCTGATTGATGATTCAATGATATGATATTGATATGATATATTGGAGATGTTACAAATGTACAAGATGCCTTGAATATATAGGCATGAGGCAAACCCTAATATGCATGATATGTTGCCATGTGTCAAGATCAAACAACATGTGACAACATGTGAACCCTAATGGTGATGATCATTAAATGAGGGGATAAGTCTAGAAGGACAACTCATCTTCTAGATGAAATCTTATCTCCTACAAATAAGGAAGGGAATATTATCCCATTTATTAAATGATTTATCTATGCTACGCCCTTAATATTAGTGTACATCGAGTTATGAATAGTCGGCTTGTGGCTATCTTAACTCTCTATTAAGTCATATTATCATTAGTATATTGTTATTTAGTTGTTTAGGTCGGCCTAAGTCTTATATAGGTGTGTCTAAGTTGGCCTAGGTGATATCCTTGGCATAAATAGGTATATATAGGAGGTTGTGAGTCTTATTTCATCGTCAAGTTGTGAAGTGTGTTCTCATTAGAGATATTTGGAGGTTTTCCCTCAAAGTGGCTTGTTATTCTCAGTTATTATCAAGCATTTGCAGCATATTTCATATCATATTCTTCTATTGTGCAAGTTATTTCATAAACAAGTGGTATCAGAGTATGATCTTGGCACCATAGAGGCAAGGTTTTTCTCTTTTGGAGGCGATTTTGGGAAGAGCATATCTTTCAGATTTTGGAAATTTTTTTCTGATTTTTAAAGGGTTTTTGAAGAACATATTGAAGAAGCTACAATAGATTTTAGAAGAATTGAGTAGAATTAAGCGAATTATTGTAGAATTAGGGTTTCTACACTATTTTTTGGAATCTACATATCTCGCACATCTTGTTGAATTGGAGTCTGATTTTTTATTGGGTTTTTGAAGAAATACTAAAGGATATTACAGTAAAAATTTGAGAGAATTTAAGTTTCATTTGTGTGATTTATTTCAACATTAGTGGTTTCCATCATGACGGGGCCTGCAACAAGGGGTAAAAAGAATGTTGTCACTCCGGGGAAGACTCCTGATAAGGATGGTGAAACAATCAAGGATGTTACTCATAATGAGGAAATCAATAGGGTCAAGGAAGACATTTCCTCAATTAAGATGCATATGTGTGACCTAAAAGGAGATATGTCAGACCTACGAAACCTATTAAGCGACTTTATGAATAAACCAAGAAAGGAGGTCTCAAGCAGCCATGAACTAGAAGAAGAAGAAGAAGAAAAAGAAGAAGAAGAAGAAGAAGAAGAAGAAGAAGAAGAAGAAGAAGAAGAAGAAGAAGAAGAAAAAGAAGAAGAAGAAGAAGAGGAAGAAGAAGAAGAAGAAGGAAGAGGCATATGCAGAAGTAGAAGAAGCAACAATAGAAGAAGAAGAAGCAAAAGACCAACCAGAAGAAGAAGTAGAAGAAGGCAATGAAGAAGAAGTTCAAGAAGAAGAAGTTCCTAATCAAGCTATGCAAGGGTACCATATATTATTCCTCACCTCTTCCTTTATGACACATCAAAAGGTTCAGGCAAAGGAAGAACACATTCATCGCCATCAAGAGCTTGAGGTAAAGGGAAGACACATCTTGGAGCTAAAGTTAATTTTCCAGACATGCATGAAGAAGCTGGTGACATCAACAATTCCAAGTTACCTCATTACAAGGAAATATTTTCTAATTGAAGATGCCACATGGGAGGATGAGGAGTTCATTCAAAAGTGGCCAAACTTGATTAGCATTGAGGACAATGCTTCTTTGAAGAAGGGGGGCATGCTACGCTTTAATATTAGTGTACATCGAGTTATGAATAGTCGGCTTGTGGCTATCTTAACTCTCTATTAAGTCATATTATTATCATTAGTATATTGTTATTTAGTTGTTTAGGTCAGCCTAAGTCTTATATAGGTGTGTCTAAGTCAGACTAGGTGATATCCTTGGCATAAATAGGTATATATAGGAGGTTGTGAGTCTTATTTCATCGTCAAGTTGTGAAGTGTGTTCTCATTAGAGATATTTGGAGGTTTGCCCCCTCGAAGTGGCTTGTTATTCTCATTTATTATCAAGTATTTGCAGCATATTTCATATCATATTCTTCTATTGTGCAAGTTATTTCATAACAATCTAATAATGCAACCTAGGATGTTGAGATGATGGATTGCACAGCCCCTGAAGCTTCAATAAAGGACTTTAGCCATGAAAGATAATCAACCACAAAAGAAGTGTTGCAACAATGGAATGCTGATTGATGATTCAATTGATATGATATTGATATGATATATTGGAGATGTTACAAATGACAAGATGCCTTGAATATATAGGCATGAGGCAAACCCTAATATGCATGAGATGTTGCCATGTGTCAAGATCAAACAACATGTGACAACATGTGAACCCTAATGGTGATGATCATTAAATGAGGGGATAAGTCTAGAAGGACAACTCATCTTCTAGATGGAATCTTATCTCCTACAAATAAGGAAGGGAATATTATCCCATTTATTAAATGATTTATCTAATAATGCAACCTAGGACTTAATGATTAAATGCAAGACCTAAGTAAACTTATGCTAGTGTAATAATTAATTAATTAATTACACCAACACCCCCCCCATAAGTGCAACTTAGGGAGGAAAATGCAATGATTATGCATGATGATGATGGATGATGGGTCCCGGCTACGAGGCCATGTTAGGTACCCATGTACATGAAGATGCAGAAAATCTCCCACAACCGGAGAAAAGGGGAAAACCCAATGGGAACAAAACCCCTCTCCAAAAGAGAGATGAAAATGCAAAAATATGTGAAATAGGATGGGAAGGAAAGGATGGAGGACTCCCAAATACCCCCCAAGGACACCATCCGTCACATGGATACAATACAATAAATGCCCCCCCATAGGAGAGAAAGAGAGACTATATAGCCCCCCTAAAAGATAAGATCACCTGGAAGAAAGGTAAGTGTCTGAAGACAAAATAAGATCCAATGCCGACAAACAACTTGTCTTCCTTTCGGAAGAAACAAAACCAACTGCAGGTGCAGAGATGCTTCCCATTCCGAATAGGAATTGAAGGAAGGAAGAATGAACATGGATGTCGATGATGTCTCTGAACTCTGCTCAAGTGTCTCCTTGCCTGATAATGAAAATGCCATAGTCCCAAACAATGAAGAGGATGACAAATCAGGATGATGCAGAAACTGATGTTGAACAATATCCAAAGACAAAGATAGAATGGATATGATGGATGTGATGGAGACTTGATAGCCCCCCTAAATGAAGTGTCCTCAAAACCACTGAAAGAAGTCTGAAGCAACGAAGGTGTCCAAACCACAAATCTTCTGCTAGGAAGAAGCAAATCCAATGGTGGATGCTGAAGAAACCTCAAGTCCTGAATGAAATGACAGGGAAGAAGTCTCGGATATGAAATTTCTGAAGAGAAACTCAATGCCTCCAATGTAGTCTCAAAATTCCCAATCAAGGTTGAGACACAAGAATGAGGAGACTCAAAACAACTCTCCAAAGTGTGATCTACATAGAGGAGTGATATCCCCTCAAGAATGTTCTCCAAACCTGTAGAAGTGGCCAAGTCAGTGATACCTAAAACAAAGCCATCATGTGATGTCAAGTCTAAAAAAATGAATGTGTCCTGATGGATGATGATAGTGGAAGCCTCAATCAATGATTCTGGACAAGGAATCACTAAATGTGAAGGGATACCAACTGTCTCTGATGAAGAAAAAACACTGAAAGGAACCTTGTCAACCTCTTCAGAAAGATCAAGGTAATCAACTTCCTGCACAACAATATCATGATGAGGTACATGATCTGAAGGATGACATTCTGAAGCATGATCATCGGGAAATGGTGGAGTATCTGAATCTCTGGAAGAAAAACTGCAATTTGGTGATACACTGGCTAACTAGGCGCAAAAAATAAGCACCTGCGGCAAAGAAAATTGGCCCCTAGTCGTTGATATGACCGGGGGGCGGTCGGCAAATTTAAAAAAAAAATCGCGCCGCTGGATGGGCGGCGGCAGAGTGGCGGAATGGGGCGGCGTGGTCGGCGGAGGTGGCGAGGAGAATAGTACCGCCCCAGATAGAAGAGCCCTCGGTCACCGATAGGACCAGGGCGGGGGCTAAGTCTTCAGTCGGTGGGAGTCTTCGACGGAAAACGGAGCTGGCGGGAGTGCTACGGTCGTCGGTCGGGAGCCGGGAGGTGTCGACGGGAGCGGGTGGCCGGAGATGTCGGTGTCGTCGGTCGGAGCAGTCAGCGGATGGTCGCCGGGAGGTTTGTCGGTAGCCGGAGTTTGCGGAGGTGATGTAAGATGGCGTCGGCGGATGTGACCGGTGACGCAGTCGGTCGGTGTCCGCAGACGGTCGGGTGATGCTGAAAATTTTTTTATTTTTATTTTTTTTTTTTGAATATTGTATATATTACAATTCAAAAAATAAAATAAAATGCCGATAGAATATCAATGCCGATGGAAAAATTAACAATAGTCACAAAAAATATATATACCGACTGGTTAATTTAATGGCAGGTCGCCCGCATAATTAAATTTATGCCGATACTATATAAAATTTGCCCAAAAATAGCCAATAATTTTTTTGATTTTTCTAAAAAAAATTTTCCTTGATGGAGGACTTACAGGGATGATTTTTTCCTGCAAAACTGTACGGATAGTACAAAAAATGCAAACCCTAAGATGTACCTCGAAGGCTCCCGGATGATATGTCTCCGATTTTGACGAATGAACAGGCGATCTATGGGTTTTGAGGCCTTCTGGACGCAATGGAGAGGTCGGAGAGAGCCTGATCTGTACCAGAAATCAGCTTGGCTCCCGGGTAGAGCCAACTAGCCTGCAATATAAAACCTTAAGCCTGCAAAGAATCTCGCACTCCAAACTTCCTAGATCTAGGGTTGATGTTTCAATGGACTAGCTCTGATACCATGTTGAGATGATGGATTGCACAGCCCCTGAAGCTTCAATAAAGGACTTTAGCCATGAAAGATAATCAACCACAAAAGAAGTGTTGCAACAATGGAATGCTGATTGATGATTCAATTGATATGATACTGATATGATATATTGGAGATGTTACAAATGTACAAGATTCCTTGAATATATAGGCATGAGGCAAACCCTAATATGCATGAGATGTTGCCATGTGTCAAGATCAAACAACATGTGACAACATGTGAACCCTAATGGTGATGATCATTAAATGAGGGGATAAGTCTAGAAGGACAACTCATCTTCTAGATGGAATCTTATCTCCTACAAATAAGGAAGGGAATATTATCCCATTTATTAAATGATTTATCTAATAATGCAACCTAGGACTTAATGATTAAATGCAAGACCTAAGTAAACTTATGCTAGTGTAATAATTAATTAATTAATTACACCAACACACCTTGCCTCCTCTCCACCCACCATGCAGGTTGTGACCATAGCCTCTTCTTCCACCACCACTTCTCCACTCTCCTTTTCTTCCATGTCTCCAACTACATCACTACCTCTAGCCACAACAACAATACCAATGCCTACGCTCTCAATTCCATACACATTCTCCCGACATATGAAGAATGTTCCTATAGAGCTTTCTAAAGTATTGATAAATCCAACCATCCATGCTTCCCTGACACAGGTTCTTGCCACCATTCCTACCTCAACTCCTCTAACTGAACCACTAGAGATGAAAGCCACAATGCAAATATCTAAGGAGTTAGAGAGGTAAGAAAAGGAAGAAACAAGGGAATTGGAGGAGGAAGCAAAAAACTACCATGAACGCCTAGAGCACCAACATTTGCAGATTGATAAGGTGGTCCACAAAGGAGAAGAAACAAAGTCCTCCGAGGGTTATGAAGAAGAATATGGCACTAAATATATTAAAGAGACCTTTGATGTAGACCTCAAGGAGGAGTTGGCTCAATAGTTGAAGGATGTTGGAGAGGAAGTAGAAAGGCCATCTTTTGAGGAAGAAATAGAGTCAAGTGATAAAATGGAAGAAGATACTAAACTTCCAACTAGGGAATAGGAAGAAAGCCCCAAACATGGTGAAGAAATGCGTCTCTCGAAAGAGAAAGAAGAGAAAGAAAAGAAAGAACAAGAAGATGTGCCACCTTAGCACAAGAAAGAGGAGAATAAAGAAGAAGATAAACCCGAAGAAGAGTCTGAAGCTAATAAGAGCCTAGAAATGGAACAACCTAAGGAGCATGAGCGTGATGAAGAAGAAGAAAAAGAAACTAAAGGAGAGGACAGCCCCAAGAAACGCACACCCACCAATTCCCTGATCAAATACATAGTGTTCATCTAAGAATTTAATGAAGAAGAAGAAGAAGACACGAGGATGGAGCAAGAAGCTCCAGGTGATAAAGAGATTGAAGTCAAGAAGGACGAAGAAGAAGGTGATCATGAATCACCCAAGGAAGAGTCTCAGATACCTAAGTGGCTCAAAAAATAGATGGAAAAGAAGACTCCTACTCCAAGGGACCCAAGGCAAGACTCGAGGCCATCTTGGCTCGAGCCTAGGTCAACACAAAGAAAGAAAAGAGGCCTAAAGTTAGATCCAAACTGACCATGGATGCTTCTAGGTCTAGGACTATGCAAATTTCCATGCCAGTTGTGGGTGAAGAAGGGATAAGTTATGACATCTCCACCATCAACTTGGGGACAACCATTAGAGAACATAAAATAGATCATCTCCAAGAGTCTGTTGCCACGGTGGTACATTAGATGCATAAGGACAAGATCTCCAAGGAAGAATTGAAAGCACAAGTGGCTGACTTAATGGCATATATCCAACAATGGTCATCAATGGAAGATCTCCCCACCACGTCCTCGGCACCACCACAATTGTTGTCCAAGGACCATATCGACAAGGTCAAGAAAAGAAAGAACTAGACTAAGACTATGGAGGATTGGTTCTGATAGGTCATGTATGCTGGAAACATGGGCATGAATTGTGCTGTCAGGAGAACAAATAAGTTCTTAGAAGTACAAATATATCTTGAGGGCATGATGAAGTTCTGCACTGACTTCCCAAAGGTATATGAGTCCACCTATCGTAAAATTGAGGCCATCCTCAAGCTGCCTCAGAAAACATGGGAAAAGGAGCTTGCACTGATAGAGGACGATCATTGGCTGTTGGATATGTGGAAGCTAGACTTTGATCATAGAAAGGAGATATTGGAGCAAGTGCTCTGTAAAGTGGAGCCTAACATTGATTAGGCCAAAGCCATTAGGGCAGACTATATTTAGTATTTGAAATTAATGACAGGTTATGATATGCCTGCCGTCGAGATTGATTTAGAAAAGATAAAGCCTTATTTCCATAAGATGGAAGATGGGATGTCGAGCAAGCTTACCACAAATTTTATGAGTTTTTTTGCTCAGGCTTTCGCCCAATCTAAACAAGTCAAGGACAACACGACTAAGTGTGATGGAGATTGGGATACACTCATAGGCCGATCCAAGCAATGGAACTACCAGGCGCTCCAATCTAATATAATGGAGATTGATACTTGCTTCAGGCATTAATCAACAAGTTCATGGAGTATGTTGCTTTGAAGAAGTAGGAAGGAATCCTAGTCATTGATGAAAAGCTCCTCATAGAATAGTTGTAGCAAAGGAAATAAACAAAAGACAAAAGTGCTACAGTGCTGCCACAAGAGGACAAAATAGGGAAAAGACAAGAATGTATTTTAAATTGTAATATATTTAGGGGTAGGTGAAACCCTAGTTTGTAGTGAATCTTGGCCACACAATGCAAATCAATCTTGGCCATTCATTTTGCTTTTTGAACACTATAAATAGGGGGTCTCCTCTCATTTTCAAGGGAGAGTTGAGTTGTTGTAAAGGCATCGTGCAGAAATTCTAATAGAAGTTCATTGGATTTTGGTGGACTCTTGAGTTTTGATTGCATGTTACATGGTTCATCTCCCATATTTAGTTGATTTAGATAGATTTACTTTGTTGTTCTTCATGTTTTAGATTACTTTGATAGATTATTTAATGTTGTTCAATGGTTGTGTAGATTTTTGTTGTGTTGATGCCTTTCTTGTCCATACTTTTTACTATTTACTAATGGTAGATAGTTGTGTAAAGTTAGTTTGGGCATAAACTAAAAGCTTCTCCAAACTTCTATCTTTTATTCATGCATGTTTATGGTGAATGAATGGTTGAATATTTGCAATCCTTCGAAGCTTGCACAAGTTTCATGATATTGTGAGTTAATCTGGCTAAGTGAAATTATGTTTTGGGAAGGTTTTCCATAGTAGAACCCTTCATGATCACTATTCATTACTAGTTTTAGATCCAGGAACCTCTTCTCTTCCCTACCCTTTTCCTTGTTTTTTTAATAAGTAACCTATGCTAGGGTTCATTGCACATTATAAAGCCAAATCTTAAGATAAAATAGGAGTTTAAGATTGTTTTTCGAACTTGCAAAAAATTGCACATTAACTCCCCATCTCAGGAACTCCATTTTAAGATTCACTTCGTTTCTAGCTTAACTCCGTAATTCTACCCTATGATTACCAGAAAAATCACATCAAATATCAACTGATAAGTTCCATGCACGTCATGACCTGACACTCGAGAGACCTTGGGATAATTTTCAGCAACTCATTGTTGGAGATTTCCTTTCAAGATAGGTGTTGCACCTATACATTACCTATGTTGATAATTGCATAAAAACCACATCAACAATATGCATTTCTTTACCCTTGTATGCACCACTTTGGAGAGGGAAAACAAGTGAATGGAAGGCAACCAAAATGGTCCATAAAACTTGCTTTAAAACCATATTAGAATTGGTAAAAACAAATAAATAGAACAAGGCTTGAATACACAAATTCAATCATTTATATTCAACTCATTATTACATTCAATGAATTTATATAGAAATACAACCTATAATTACCCAAAAAATAGCTAACAACTAAATAATAAATAATCTCAAATAACTAAAATTATTATTATATAATCACTTATATTATTAATTATGATTCAATAATCTATGTAAGCACTAATTTCTAACATTCAACCTAAGAAAACCATTAGAAATAAGATGGGATTTATAATTATCAATAGAGCTATTAGTTTTATATTTGGTGTGGTACACCCACTTGCACTAAACTAACTTTCTTCCCTTAGGAATAGGTAGAAGATCCCAAGTATGATTCATCATCAAAGAAGAATACTCCTCTACCGTATTTGTGTCCCACTTAGGAATACCTATTGTATCTGAATAGTTTTAAGGTTAAAGCAAAATGGAATGACTCAAAATACTAAAAAATTATTTCTATGATTGGTTGCAATACAGATTTAAAGGATCACTAGCCAAAGATCCAACCTCATATAGAGTCATGTGTTCCTATTAGTTAAAAGTCCATATAACTAGAGGTGGTGGATTTGGAACATCCTCACGCTCAATATATAAGTATAAATTCCCAAGCCTCACTACCAAATAATTGAAATGAAGATACATTTGGCTTGATATGGGACCAATCCTCCTTAGGCGTCCTAATTTTCATTGCCTTACGTGTCATTTTATTTTGAATGTAGTTAGCATAATTGAGTACTTTAGCCCAAAAGGTGAAATTCATAATTTGTCACTTAATCATAGAATTTTCCATCTACCATAATGTTCTATTCTTTCACATAGCTACACCATCCTACTAAAAGGTGTAGGGAACTACAAGATAATATTGAACACCATGAACACTATAAAAAAATTTAAAATTTTGATTAACCCACATTAACTATTCATATCACCCTAATAGTAAGAGAAAAAAATCTCTACAAATGACTTGTAGGTCCAAAAAGAATTAAATATCTCACTCTTGTACTTAATAAAGTACATGTATGTATGCATGGAGAATTCATAAGTAAAAATGATCACATGCTTGGCCCCTAAAAATGGAGTTAAAAATGACACTTGGCCACTGTGTACCAACTCTAAAGGTGCCTTTTTACATATAGCCTTACCTTTGGTAACATGAATCTTGACTAATGAAAATATTGTAAAATGCAACTAATTATATTCTTGAATTTCCTTGATTTCTTTTTAGGATACCCAATTTCTTAAAATTTCATTAGGTGTTCAAACGGTGAAACAACAATAGGTGATTGAAAAAACTACTAAAAATGGTTTATAAATGACTGAACATGGCTGTATGACCAATAGTAGTTTATTGCCAGTCATTTATAACACGACCGAATTGATGACTAAACTATTTTTAGTCATTCAGTTGATCGATTTGGTCATTAATTTAGTCACTCAATTGATCAATTTTTTCATTGGTTTAGTCCTCTGAGTGATCAAATTGCTCATTAATTTAGTTGTCTAATTGATCAATTTGGTCATTGATGTAGTCATTAATTTGATTGATTTGGCAGTGTGTAATTTAGTCGTTAATTTAGTCATTGAATATTTTAAACTGGTCACTTATTCACTCATTTTGTTATTCACTGGTATATTGTGTCATTAATTTAGTCATTGATTGATGTTAGCTAGTCACTTATTTAGTCATTTTTATTCACTGATTTCCGTCCATTGGTAGTGTATTTAGTCATTAATTTAATCATCATTTTGATCAATTTGGTAGTTTATTTAATTGTTTTTGCTCACTATTTTTTGTCAATTGATAGGTATATTGATACATTGTTTATTAATTGCATAATCAATATATTTAGTCATATTTATTAACACTAATTTTTGTCAGATGGTAGTATATTTAGTCAATTGGTAGTTTATTTAATTGTTTTTGTTCACTGATTTCTGCCTATAAGTGTTGGAAATGAGACAATGCTTTAATTGAGATTTAAACATATAAAAACACAAAAAAACATAATCAATCATTCATTTGAACATAATGAAACAACTATTAAGAAGGAAAAATACTAAAATTTTATTGATAAAACGTGTTCTTACAGCAGATACAAGACAAAAATGTGTCTTTTCTTTGGAAAATGTACTATTACAAAGTGTTTTTCTCAATGCTATGACTGAGAAAACTGATTTACAATGTCTTTTATTTGTTATGCCAGATATTACAATTTTGATGACAATTCTATTTTGCAACTTATTTGCAACGGCACATACATGTTTGTTTCACTCTCTGCAACTTTTCCTCTTCTCTACACCTCTTTATTTGCTCTATATTTACTACTTTTTCTCTACCCCTATTCTTTGCGTCTACTACTTACACAACAACATATCCCCTCTTCTATAATGTACCAATTTGAATGAGTGGAACCTAAACAAAAAGAGAAAAACATAATCAAGGGGTTTTACATTACAGGTGCAATAAGATAGAAAATTCTCTGTTCTACTCACATAATGTACACCTAAATCAGATTTTCTGGTTTTTTTTTGGGTTCAACGTATTCAAGCTTAGTACATTCTCTGTCTGCAACTTCACTTTCCACACTCTGCTACTGCTAACCCTTATTTTTCTCTTCTGCACTTGCAGCTAACTCTCTATGATTTTTTTCAAATATTTTAGTGTCTGCATGAGGAAGGGGTATGTTACTTGAGACTTGTAAAATACATACATTTGCATCTCTCGTTCCTTTCAATTTGACTCCATGTACAATAGATAGTGAGTGAATCTGCCCAATGCTTGCAATAGCACCATCATGCAGATCCAACACCTCAACTGTATCCCCTTCTTGGATTTTATCAATAAATGTTTGCAAAAACAAAACAAAAAATGCATTATATTGATATATAAAACATACATTATATTGTTTTTGATAGCTATATGTAATGTTTTATTTCTTGGAAAAAATAAATTTTTGTATGTGCTTTTATAAAACACTATTACAACTAAGATCTAATCTTCCATATGTAAGTTATAAGTTCTCCCTTAATTCCACAATCTATGTATACTAGATAATTACACTTCACTACTATTCGAACGTCCAACTTCTATCAAATAGGTAATGATTACCCTTATTTACATAATAAAACAACCATTACTTACTTGAATAGTACTTACTTGCATGTGGTTTCATAGCACTCGCCTCAAGTTCATCATGACTACCACTATGAATATCATGTGCATGCTTGTCGAGTTCATCATCATAACCACTATCAATGTCATTGCAGACATTATGTTGTACAACTTTGTAGAGAGTTTTATTGATAGGGCTTTTTTCTTTTTTTCCTTCTTTCATATAATTGCTCTACATCATGTGGTTTAATCATCATGCAAAAATTAATAAGTCAAGTAAATAATGCAAAAGCTTTTATTTTTTGTCCAAAAGAATATTTTAAGCATGAAGAATGACAAAAAATTGGGATAGATAACTGACAACTATTATATTCATTACCTAAACTTCAGGACAACTAAGACAATTGTGTTGCACATTCTTGTCCACTTCACCACTATCAATATCAGTAGCTCTATTGAAACCCTGGAGGCGCTTTGGTTTTCCTGTTGCTTTGAAAAATTTCTCTACATGTGGTTTAACCATCGTGCAAAAAAATATACAAAGCATTCAATAGTCAAGTAGAGAATGCAAGCTATAAATTTGTCCAAAAGAACATTTTTTGGATCACTCCAACAATAAAGAAACTGGGTTGGATTCTCCTACGCTCATATTTCAATAATCTACATATTTAGATGCATTTGTATATAGAACTTCCAAACAAGAAGAAATGAGATCAATAGAGCCTCTTACCTCATCTGAATCCATGTATTTATGCTCATTCCATGTAGAAACCATAGGGTTAACGATTTCAACCAATTGTGAAACTTGGTGACTGAGACCTAATATGTAACTCATTACCTTTTGATACCCTTGTTCATATGATTTGACATGATCTAAAGAGGCTCCTATTGGGAATTGAACAATGATCTGTGAAATCTCTATTGATGAACTAGATTTCAACTTCATCCTACTCTTAGATTTACTAGCATCTAGTGTTGCCATACAATTGACGAGATCTTTTGCACCTGCTTCTCTATTACTGTTTTCCACCTAAAATACAATTTTAATTTCAACCTATAGTCAGTTCAATAAAAAATTGAAATAAATAAAACAATGTAAATTTAACCAAAAATCCATACACTTACTACAAATTTGTCCATTTTGGTGTGTAACCCGCCTCGGCCAAATGTATATCCAACCCTCACATTATCTCTTGCTCTCTTGTCTATGTTACTCTTTACCAAATATTCTTTGAAATGCATATTTTCTCTCAATGCCTCCCACTCTTTGAGAGATAGACTAGAGTCAAACCTCTCTTTTCCCAACATGATAGTTTTTTTGTACATGTATCTATAATTGTTAATTGAAACTCTCATCCTTTGCTTGTAATATTTTCTAGAGATTTTTCCACCAATAGTCTCAAAACAATTTTCCATTTTTTGTTTAAAATTTTCCATAGCTTGTGGATCTTTCTCTACAAAATTTTATTTGAAAATATCCAAATGGGCCCTACATATTACACCCAACTCGGTGACCCACTTTGCAGCATTTGGCCCAATGGGCTCACCATCTTTCGATACCTCAAGCAAGAATGGCTTCTTTCCTTCTAATTTTCTTTCTTTTGCATTCCTCTCAGTAAATTTGTACAAATGTTGACTCAATCTTTGTGTTTTGAAAAAGGAATCCACATCTTCTATTAAATTACCACTACTAGTATTTATGGCTAATCCACTAGTTCCATCAAAAGTTCTAGATGCAACAGGTGCACTTTGAGGCACAACGAATGCAAGTGGTCTCTCTTCATGAATTTCATTAACTAGAACTTCATGCTCCTTGGCCACATCAGGTGTGGCATGAGTAGGTAGATCAGTACCCATCTCTATGGATTCCACATTATTAAACACATCCTTTCATGTTGAAAAAAGAATCTATAGACTTGTTCTTCCTTTTCCCTGATGTTTTTCAATAATCTCTCTTAGACTTAGTCCTAAGAGATCATCACAGTGTTGCACATCACCATGTGCTATATCAAGCTGCACATCAGCATGTGCTATATCAGGTTGCACATCACCATGTGCTATATCATGTTGCACATCACCATGTGCTATATTAGGCCACACATCACCATGTGCTATACCAAGCTGCACATCATCACTACTATCATTTTCACCAACTCCATTTGTTGAATCATAAAAGCGTTGGCTTCTACGAGATGGTGGCACAATATCTTTTTTTCCCTTTTATTTTTTCTCCACATAAAGATCTTGCCTATAAATTTTGATTAAACACTATTAAACAAATAATATACTACTTAGTGGATTTACAACTTTCCTTTTCAAACCAAGACTCAAAAAATATTCATTATTCTTGGCCACTTTTTTAGTATGCGCACGCTCATATTCTATCTCTGAAATTTGAACATTATGATCACAATCACCTAATTTGAGCCTTACAGTCCTTGTCTTCATTTCCTAAAGTCCAAATAAACAATAATGTATAAATAAACAACTTGAATCAGTAAAACTTTATTGAGTTCATAAGTTGATAATTGTTGACTTTCCAATCCGCTGATAACTGCAAATGGAAACTTAAAATAGAATTCAGTTGATAGATTAAAAAGAATTTGCAGTCAAAAACCAAGAACATGTTTACAATTACAGGAATTAGATAAATTTTCCTTAGGGATATATTCACAATAGAAGAACTCATAAAAACATAGTCTAGTTCATCATGAGGTGTGTTAGAAACTTAAAAAATTTCCTAGTTCCATCATCACAATTAACCTTGAGCTCTCCATGACCCGAGCCTTGACCCTTATATTCCTTTTTATTTTTTAGTGAACATATAAATTTTTTAGGTCTGACTGACATTGAAAGACCTATACAAAGAAAAAAATCATCATATATATACTTAAGCAAAAACATGTCTAGCTAAAAACATTCTAAATCCCTTAATAGTCTCTTACCACGATCTTATAGTAGTAATCTAAACCCTTGGTGGGATGGTGGTGTGTAATAGACAACATGAAGATGTTTACCGCCATACTGCAAAAGTATTATGATGAGGGCACAATTGGGTGGTATGAGAGAATTTAAATACATCATAAACTATCATATCACGAGAAGGAAAAATGAAGGGTGCAGTATAGCAGGGAATAACCTACCATCCCACGAGGAAAATCATAAAGGCATGTAGTAAGGCAGTATGAACTGCTATACCACAAAAGGATGTGATGAAGGATGCGGTATGGCGGTAACCATTAATGTAAAATTTAGTACCGCAAGTTAAATAAGTCAAGCTTGTGGTATAGAGGTAAGGATCCTGCTACCCCATGGTGAAATGTAAAGAATCATGCGGTATAGCGGTTTATACCCCTCTATCCCGTGGCAATTATAGAAAGTGGTGATGATAGAGCGGGATTAAATGCACAAATCACATCAACTGTCTGATCTTGTGAAATCAATGGTGCATGTTCAAACTCAAACTATGAGAAAAATATTTGGCATAAGGTTGATATTAATGTTGACATGACTAAGCTCAAAACCCATTAAACCACGAATTTGACATTCTCTTTGCACTCATTTGCAAAAATTATCATGCAGGGAGTTGGGAGTTTAAGGAGGTTAAGCTCTACAACCATCGTAACCTGGGTAAGTGCACACAACTCTTGTTAATTAAGTTTTATGAGTACAATATTTTTTTGAATTCTTCATTTTAGAAGTATAGAAGTAAGATAGCTAAACTTTGAATTAGGTTTTATAAGTACAAGATTGTTTGGAATTCTGCATTTCTAATACACTAGGAGAAGTAAGATAGTTAAACATCATGTCGCCAAAGAAGAAAGAACCTGAAACTAAAAAGGACATCATGTCACCTAAGAAGAAAGAACCTCAAACTAAAAATGAAAAATATAAGGTTAAAAGGAGGTCCTTACACTAATCTATCATGGATATACTCCCTAAATCAATTGAGAGAGGATTTAAGAATGTTTTTAATGATGTGGCTCACAGTTGTAGAGATTCCCTTATCCCTATCCGGGTGGGAACTGTTGTAGTTCTTTTATGAAAAAAGGGAGGGAAAGATTTCGGTGTCAAATCCATGGGCATTAGATTTGGCCAAATTAATTGTCCCAAATGTTTTTATCAATGTAGAGTTAATTAGAGTATTGGCTTGGAGTTATCATCCTGCTACTAGGTTTGTGAGATTTCCATATGGTTCACCATTAGTTGTGTTGACTAAAGCGACCATCATTGAATTTTTTGACCTAAACAAACAAGCCCTGACTAAAATTGATTTGGAAAGAAGTAAAGAAGAATATACTAGATTGAGGAAAACCCATAGAAGTGATGAAGTCCCCATTTACATGAAAATGGGTGTAAACAACATGGTGATTCCTATATCCCTTCTTCTACTAAACCATTTGAAGTCTCATATTTCCAATTCTATTTCAAGAAAAAATACTTTGCTCTATGTCATATACTTGGGATAGATGCAGAAGAGCGAATTCCAGTTAGTTTAATTATGATGGATATGAGGATCCAAAACCTTGAGACAAACATTGAATATGATTTTTCCTCATATCTTCAAAAAGCATTGCATGAAGCATTTCTGCAAGTCAGGGAAAATAGAGTCCCCATAACATTCAGGTAATATTATTTGTTGTGCCACCTAATATTATACCATAATAAAGATAGATGGAGCAAAAGGATGTGTTTGGGTTAGATTGAAGAGCAAGTGAATTTGCTACCAATGCAACTATGGTGTTATATATGGGACAACAGATGTAATAATTCAAATTATGTGATATTCTATGATGAGTTTGTGTACAAAATTATGAGAGTTCTTTGCCACCAACGACCAATACTACACACACTTGTGCTACAATTGATAAGACCTTTGACTTTGAAACCTAAGCAAGGCCATACTCATAACTTCAGTGATTAGTTTTTTCTACCAGATACCACAATAATCAGGATTTATGGATGCCCATAGGCCCCACATATACTACCAAAGTTTTTCCCCATTCAATTATCCTTTTTAGAGTTCATGTGGTAGATTCTATGGATGGAAAAGAATTTCATGAGTAAACAAAGGAAGGTTACATTTCTACCCAATTTAACATGTTGGGAACTATCAGTGGGATTCGATACACTTGAAGAGTTGTAGAATTATCTAAAATCAAGGTACTCTTTATAGTTTGGAAAGGAAAGAGCTTTTGACCCTGAGGGTCACATGAATTTTGTAAGACACACCATCCTTACCAAGGTTATGGTTACTCACCAGATTGACTATGAAGAATATGTAATAAAAAATTATTTCACTCCTCAACAGGTATATGATATGAGGAGAAAATGGGAACTTATGAAAAGGCTTGAGGAAGAAAGAAAGATGAAGCACAGTGATTTCTTGGGTTATTTCGTAGAGGAAGTAGATCCTATCAAGAGGATTGATATGATAATTGGAAAATTTCATTAATTATATAAGACTGCAAAAGATATGGGGAGACTTTCCAAATTGTGTCCCAAAAGGCTGAGTGGTATTGTAATTACAGAACCAACTCCGGATACTATTTCAATATTTCATGCTTCTCTAGGATCACCTCCTGAACAACCACCTTCTAAAAAACAAAAGACACAAGAGATAGAGCCACTTGTTTCCTATGAAATAAGTGAGGTTGGAGATATAGAAGAAGTAGTTAATGTGTTTAGAAATTTCAAGGATGATGTTGAAGTGGACCAACCTATGCTTGAAACTGAGGCCCATAGGCCTAAAGCTAGAGTCGATATTGAGGTACAAGGAGAAAGAGATGCATGAGGATGATAGGGTAGTTGCAGCTCACAAGTTCTTGGAAGATGGTGAATTTATCAAAACCCCTAAATTTAAAGACTTTTGGGTTAAGATGAAAATGAGAGAGTTTGAAGAGAGGGTTGAAATAAATAATATGGGAGCTGAGGAATCCCAACATGACTAGATAGTAATCCAAACTTTTAATGAATTAAGGATTGATAATATTGATGTTAGCCCACAAGAGGCTAGAGAGATGATTTTGAAAAGTAATATACTTATTGTCCCTGGTATGGAATTAAAGAAAATGTTTTTACTTGATCAAGTGAGAACACAAGAGGACCCAATGTTGATTGTTGAGTTTGACTCGGATGAAGGGGTAAGTTGCACATGGTGTAACCATAATATTGAATTAACCTTGGCATTTTGGACCAAACAAAAGAATACACAAAAACCAAGGTTACTAGATGTAGCGTAGGAAATGAAAGGGACAAATATGGTGAAAAAATTAAAGGATATATCTCCTCTAGAAGTTGCAACCATGACAATGCATACAACTATGTTCACTTGAGCTGCAGTTAAGGAGATGGAAGCTAGATTGGGAGAGTACGAAAAGGAACAATTTTTTTGAATGATGAAGTCAATAAATCGTTCATGGAAAATGTGAAGTTGAAGGAACAATTGAAAGGAGAAAGCCCCTCATAGAACAAGGAAATAATGTTATACCAACATGCTCCTACTCCACTAGTTGATATAGAAAGTTATTCTACTGAACAAGTGAGAATTCTTAGAAAGGAGATTGAAGAGTTAAAGAAAGCCAACAATGAGGGTAAGGAAGGAGTGAGTAAGAAAATCTATAATTTTTTAGAGAAGGTCCTCGAGCATAGGATAAAGCTAATTGTGGATAAGTTAGAAAGTGTGTATGATTGTTAGAGCTCATTGACATAGGAAATTGATCAAATGAAAACACATCTACCCATACTAGATCCCCTTTTTAAGAACTAGCAACCCATACACCACACATTGGTAACCTTGTGCAGAATCCTACAAAGGAGTACTGAGGCTCCTGTAGCATTAAAAACTATAGAGAAAATGGCCAAAATAGTTATAAATGAATTCTAATATATGCAAGGAGAGGACCAAAATATTGGAACAAGAATAGATTCATTTCATACTCTGAATCAGTGGTTTGTGCCAAAACTATTGAAAGATGATGACCACTTGAAGGACCTCAATGAATGGAAGAATGGATTTGGCCAGATTGTTCCACAGTGCATCACTTGCATACAAAACGATGGTGAGTTGAGTCTTGACAGGTTCAACTTAATCATGGATGGAGTAATAGCATTGGATGTTGGATATTCTAAGTTTATCATGGATGACAGGGTGTTACTAGACAACTGATGGAAGATTCGCCTTGTAAATATATTGAAAATTCAATAATACAAATGGCCACATGATTATACAATGTATGAGTGGGAGCAAAGGTATATGGTTCCTCCCCCTGAAAAGTAGGCCTTGGGGTTGTCATAGTGGAAGAACCACACATTTAGATACACTAATATGGAGAAAGGACCTTGAATAGATCTTCATTGATCATGGGTGCCTTACCGAGATTAACGGACTATGGTGTCACAAGTGCTACAAAATTCATTAGTTATCTACTTTCTTTGTTTTATATTTTAAGAAAAACTAATGTTTAGTCTAGTTTATATGAAGAGGCATGAATTTTGAAAATATGCCATATTTTGTAATGGTCTGCAGCTTGTTGCTTCTCTTATAAAAGAGAAACCAAGACCGAATTTTGATATCATCATCATAAGCATTTATAGAAACATATATAAGGATACTTATGTTATATTCTAATATCTATTTGAAGCAATCAATGGACAAGAAGATTTAATGTAGTGCTCGAAATCTAGTCTCAATTATTTGTTGATAATACTGTGTATGATTGGATTTTTTTATATATTTTAGGTTGGAATATAGGGGTATATTATGAATTGGTGTCAATTATTTGTTCATAATCATCTACATTGTTGATTAAATTGCATTGCACATCTTTCAAACTCAAAGCATTACTTCACATTGAATAACTAATAACTAGATGTTGATAGATGACAAAATTTCAATTACAATATAGTTTTTACAAAGTCAACCTAAGAAGTTATGCAATTACTTCACATTGCATAACTAATAACTAAGAGCACCTACCAATTGCATTTTCTTGTCATGGCATTCCATAAGACTACATTTCTTTGAGCCATTTTTTCAAACAGTTCATTGCCTTGTCTATGCTACCACATTTTTCATACATATTATCTACCAAAGCATTTTATCAAATAGTTCACTGCCTTGTTGCTATGGATAAAAGCCTAAAACAAGTGCTTTCAATTAAACTATGGATGCTTGAAAAAATCTATCAAAGCATAATAGTAAGCAATAGAATAGACAAGGTAGTGAACTGGTTAAAATAATGCCTCAAAGAAATGTGGTCTCATGGTGATGGAATGCCATGACAATCCATAAAAAATCACTTTTCATGGCATTCTTCATGGAATTCCATCACCATGATATCACATTTCTTTGAGACATTATTTCCAAAGTGCATTGCCTTGTCTATGCTACCACATTTTTCATACATATCTACCAAAGCATTTTATCAAACAGATCACTACCTTGCTACTATGGCTAAAAGCCTAAAATAGGTGATTTCAAACAAGCTATGGATGCTTGGAAAAAATCTATCAACGCATAAAAGTAAGCAACAAGCTATGGTCTCATGGTTTTTTTTGGTGCGAAAATTAGCGTGATTTTATTTTCATTTTTTGCAAGTTTTAAACACATTTTTTTGGCAATTTTGCTTTTTGAAATGGGGAAAAATATTTGTGGTTAGTTCTGTGCATTTTTTAATTGTAGGATTCTCACAGTTAGTGAAAAATGTAGTGTTCATGAAGGAATGGAAAATATGCACAGAGCCTTTGAATTATACCTGTACTATGAAATGGCATTGAATCATTTAGCAAACTGCTTTTTCTTCACAGGGCAACATTTTCTTGTGGAACAATTGACTGAGACAGCTCTTATTTCAACTGACCACCCTCTCATGAAATCTCATTCATATTATAATCTTGCACGATATTATCATAGTAAAGCTGATTATGAAACCACTGGCTACTACTACATGGCATAAGTCAATGAAATCCAGAGGCCACAAGATTTTGTGGATAGGTTCAATTGAAGCTGGGAGATCTTAAGAGTTCTCTCTAAAATTTTGAAAAGGTTCGAAGGTCCACCTTGAGAAGTGTGAGAGCTTAAAAGCTATAGGCCATATATATGCTCAACAAGGGTAGGCAGAGAAGGCTTTGGAAATTTTAAGAAAGGAAACTTCCATAGATCCACGTGATGCCCATGTATTTATCAAGATGGGTGAGTTATTAATATTGACAGACCCCAGTGCATCCTTAGATTCTCTTAAGACAATAAAGTCTCTTATGAAGAAGAGAAGAAAAGTACCCATTGAATTGTTAAACAACATTTGGGTTCTTTATTTTGAGCGCGATGAACTAGAGTTGGCTCAATAAACTTTTAGGGAGGCATTAGGAAATGGAATTTGGGTTGAAATCACAAATAAAATCCCTAGTGCCAATTATGTGTAACACCAAGAAAGTGCACAAGAAACAGATTAGAAGCAAACATGCAATACTAAATCTAAAATGCAAATCTAATGTTAAGCAACAAAGAACAAAGGAAAGTAAAATGTAAACAAACTAAAACAATCTCACCAATTCCAAATGTATTTCCATGATTCATCTCGATTGCCCTTCTCCATTTTGCTTGTGTAGTATAATTGCCTTCAGATTTTTCGTAAGTTCGTGCAAGTATAGCCTAAGATAAAGATTAGCAAAATATCGAAGATTCAAGATTAAGTGATCGCAAGATTCAAAAAGAGATTTCCATTTCGAGAGAGAGGTTGGAATGAAGAATGACAAATCAATTTGTAGAAAATTGATTATTTGAGCGATAGGCCATGATTGAAAGATCAACGAATGGTTGAGATCGACTGATTAGACATGCACTCTGATAACTGTCAGTAGTGACATGAGTGATACAAATTAGAAATAGGATTAAATATTAAATAAATGATTTAATCTTCAGTTTGGTATTCGAAAATAGAAGAATTATCTTTGCATGACAAACACAAAGATTGATTAAAGTAACTCTTGTCCGAATGCACACACAAAGTTTAATTAATTAAATAGGAATATTTAATTAATCTGCATGTACATGCAAATGAGTTAGAACTGGATGATTGAATGATTTGACGAAGAGATTACTCGAGAAAGCCACTCAGACATTAAATCAAGAGTTAACTGAACGATTAAAATAGATGTCGAGTCGAGTAAAAGTGAATACTTAGATAACTCACACAATTATCTAAAATATAGAGGAATGCGTTAAAATAGAATTCATGAATTAAATAATTCATTTAATTCAAGATTTGATATTTGAAGAATAATTAAATAAATAATATTTATTTAATTAAGGATGAAGGGATTTTAAATGAATAATTAAATAAATAAAGAATTTATTTAATTATAGTTGAAGTAAAATAAAGAGTAAATTAAATAAGAATTTATTTAATTTGACAAGAAGAATAAGGTTATTATAACACATAATTAAATAAAAGTGTTTATTTAATTAATCGATAGAATAAAAAGTGTGAATTAATTAAATAATTAAGATTATTTAATTAATAGAAGAAATGAAGACTATAGAGAATAATTAAATAATTGACATTATTTAATCATGACCATGAAGAATACGAATTATGAAGAATATTGAAGTCGCAGGCCTAAACCAAATTTCGGTGTCTACATTATGCATTTCTTTTTGTGTGCTTTAAGGATATGAAATTCTTCCATCGGCTAGAAGAAGGTGGTGTTTCACTTGAGTTACCATGGGATAAAGTCACAACACTATTTAATCTTGCTAGGTTGTTTGAACAACTACATGATAATGAAAAAGCAAATCTTTTATACAAGCCAAAATTAATCAAGCTTCCTGATTATATGGATGCATATCTATGTCTTGCAGCCATGGCTCGGGCTCAGAATGAGATCCAACTAAGCCTAGAATTGATTGGGGATGCACTTAAGGTGGATAAAATCTCATCAAATTCTTTATGTATGCTTGGTAACATGGAATTGAAAATAGATGAGTGGCTTAAAGCAAAAGAAACAATTAAAGTAGCACGCCAACTTGTCTCGGCTAATGAAGCGAAATGAAAAGTTGATGAAGAATGAAGGATTTAGATGGAAAGAAGAAAGCAAGAAGATGAACTTCGGCGGGTGATGCAAAAGGAGGAGCAATTTGAACATGTGAAGGAATTATGGAAGAGGAAGCGTAAGGATAGGGATGATGACAATGACGATGCTTGTCAGTTTGAGAAGAAATAGAAAAAGGGAAATAAGAAAAAGAGGGATAAGGACCATAAGGATTATAATTCTTATATGGAGGAACCTGATGTTGCCATGGAAGATGAGGAAAATTAAATGAGTGATAAGGCACACGATGATGCAAAATTCCCAAGATCTTCTTGCAGCTATAGATCTAAAAGACTTTGATGATGGCGAGAAAAATTCTCTAGTTTCTACAAAATCATGAAGGAGACATGCACACTCTAATTCTGAAGATGATGAACCATTGTAGAAGTAGAGTTAGAGAGAAGATTATCATATGATGATGATGTCTAGGCTTCTTGAGCTTTAACCAAACCTAACTCCTATTTTCCAAAAAAAAAGTCCCCAAGGCCCATGGGAAATGAATGATGAGCATTTGAGTTCAACTTGGTTTCATTTCGAAAAGGGGACATTACATTGTACAAGATTTATTTAATAGTAGAACAATTTAATCCACCTATTTGGGACTGTAAAATAAAAATAGATGAATTAATCTATTTTCAATTATAGGTTCTTTTAATCTAGAATCTGATAGAAAGATAAAGCATAATACATTGAAGGACACATAAAATGTTCTAAAATAAAGACTAAAATAGGTTGCCCATAAAAAAAAAGAAAGAGGAAAAATGAAAAGATAACATACAGATGATTTATTTGAGGTTTTTGATAAGATCTCATTTAACTGTCAATTTATGGATTTGGAAGGGACAAAGCATATTTGATTGACTAAAATTTTGAGGTAGCTTATCCATTGTCATTGTATGCATCATCTTCTCTTGGAATTTGTTTCTACAATGCACCGAGCCTAGAATTTATTGGGGATGTACTTAAGGTGGATAAAAACTCATCAAATGCTTTATGTATGTTTGGAAACATGGAACTAAAAACATATGACTAGTTTAAAGAAAAAGAAACAATTAAAGTAGCATGCCAACTTGTCTTAGCTGATGAAGTAAAATGAAAAGATAATGAAGAACAAAGGATTCAAATGAAAAGGAGAAATCAAGAGGAAGAACTTCGGCGGGTTATGCAATAAGAGGAGCAATTTGAATGTGTGAAGGAATTATGGAAGAGTAAGCATAAGGACATGGATGATGACTATGATGAGGTTGGTTAGTTTGAGAAGAAAAAAAAGAGGGAAAAGAAGAAAAATAAGAAGGATAAGGACCACAAGGCTTATAATTCTTATATGGAGGAACCTAATGTTTCCATGGAAGATGAGGAAAATTATATAAGTGATAAGGTACAAGATGATGCAGAAAATGCCCAAGATATTCTTGCAGCTGCAGTTCTAGAAGACTCTGATGATGGCGAGACAAATTCTCCAGTTTCAACAAAATCATGAAGGAGACATGCATACTCTGATTCTAAAGATGGTGAATAATTGTAGAAATAGAGTCTGAGAGAAGATGATCCATATGATGATGATGTATAGGCTTCCTGAGCTTTAACCAAACCTAGCTCCTATTTTCTAGAAATAAAATCCCCAAGACCCAAGGGAAATGAATGGCGAGCATTTGAGTTTCAATAGACTAAAATAGGTTACCCATTAAAAAAAAAAAAAAGAGGAAAAATGAAAAGATAACATACATATGATTCATTTGAGGTTTTTGATAAGATCTCATTTAACTATGTCAAATAGATTTGGAAGGGACAAAGCATATTTGATTGACTAAAATTTTGAGGTAGCTTATCCATCGTCATTGGATGCATCATCTTTGCTTGGAATCTGTTTCTACATTGCACCAAGCCTAGAATTGATTGGGGATGTACTTAAGGTGGAGAAAAACTCATCAAATTATTTATGTATGCTTGGAAACATGGAACTGAAAACATATGACTGGATTAGAGCAAAAGAAACAATTAAAGTAGCATGCTAACTTTTCTTGATTGATGAATTAAAATGAAAAGCTAATTACGAATGAAGGATTCAAATGGAAAGGAGAAAGCAAGAGGAAGAACTTCGGCAGGTGATGTAACAAGAGGATCAATTTGAATGTGTGAAGGAATTATGAAAGAGTAAGCATAAGGATAGGGATGATGACAATGATGAGGTTGGTCAATCTTAGAAGAAACAAAAGAATGAAAAGAAGAAAAAGAAGAAGGATAAGGACCACAAGGCCTATGATTCTTATATGGAGGAACTTGATGTTTCCATGGAAGATGAGGAAAATTATACGAGTGATAAGGAACAAGAAGATGAAGAAAATTCCCAAGATCTTGCAGCTACAAGTCTAGAAGACTCTGATGATGGTGAGACAAATTCTCTAGTTTCAACAAAATCACGAAGGAGACATGCATACTCTGATTCTAAAGATGATGGACCATTGCAGAAACAAAGTCTGAGAGAAGAAGATCCATACGATGATGATATATAGGTTTCCTAAGCTTTAACCAAACCTAGCTCCTATTTTCCAAAACAAAAATCCCCAAGGCCCATGGGAAATGAATGATGAGAATTTGAGTTTCAACAGACTAAAATAGGTTGTCCATAAAAAAAAAGAAAGAGGAAAAATGAAAAGATAACATACAAATGATTCATTTGAGGTTTTTGATAAGATCTCATTTAACTATATCAAATGGATTTCGAAGGGACAAAGCATATTTGATTGACTAAAATTTTGAGGTAGCCTATCCATTGTCATTGTATGCATCATATTCTCTTGGAATCTATTGAAACTCAAATGCTCATCATTCATTTCCCATGGGAGTTGGAGATTTTTCTCTTGGAAAATAGGAGCTAGGTTTGGTTAAAGGTTAGGAATCATAGAAATCATCATCATATGGATCATCTTCTCTCGTACTCTATTCTATAATGGTTCATCATCTTCAGAATCAGAGTATTCATGTCTCCTTCATGATTTTGTTGAAACTGGAGAATTTTTCTCACCATCATCAGAGTCTTTTGGACTTGCAGTTGCAGGAAGATCTTGAGCATTTTTTGCATCATCTTGTGCCTTATCACTCATATAACTTTCCACATCTTCCATGGCAACATCAGGTTCCTCCATATAAGAATAATAAGCCTTGTGGTCCTTATCCTTCTTTTTTTCTTCTTTTCCTTATTTTGTTTCTTCTTAGACTGACTAGACTCATCATCATCATCATCCATGTCCTTACACTTAATCTTCCATAAATCCTCCACACATTCAAATTGCTCCTCTTGTTGCATCACCTACCAGAGTTCTTCCTCTTTCTTTCTCCTTTTCATCTGAATCCTTCATTCTTCATCAACTTTTTGTTTTGCTTCATCAACCAAGACAAGTTGACATGCTACTTTAATTGTTTATTTTGCTTGAAGCCAGTCATTTGTTTTCAGTTCCATGTTTCCAAGCATACATAAAGCATTTGATGAGTTTTTATCCACCTTAAGTGCATCCTCGATCAATTCTAGGCTTGGTGCATTGTAGAAATATATTCTAAGAGAAGATGATGCATACAACGATGATGGATAAGCTACCTCAAAATTTTAGTCAATCAAATATGCTTTGTCCTTTCCAAATCCATTTCACATAGTTAAATGTGTTGGATATTGCTGATATGTGGTTTTCATTGATGTCAACACTATTGGAATTAATGTCTTTAAGGTTGTATATGTCGAGGATATTGAAAAAACTGTAATAAAATAAGTTGTAGGTTGTCGATGGTGCACTGAAGTTTAGTATGGTGGCTAGCTCAGTATATTGATGATAAGCGGTTGTGGATTAAAGGGTTTGTTGAAAAGTATATAGTTTATCCACATGAATTTTCAGAGGTTCGCATGAATATTTGATTGATTTATGAATATTTGTGTTATGTTAGTTGTTTTATTGCTTTAGTTAGTGTTCCTGAAAGAAGATGATGTGATTCTAGTAATTCGATTTGTTGTAGATGCTTCTATGGTGATTCATGATTCTTGTGGATGATTCTAGATCATGCTCTATCTGTGTTCATGATTGGTGATTTTCCTTTGTGAGTTCATGTTTTTCATGATCATGGCCGACAGGGTGATTGTTGCATGTTGCAGATCTTCGAGGCATGTTGTTTTGGGTCCTTACTATGTTTTGGCTGACATTGTTTGGTGCGCATTGAAAATTGATTATTGATTTGGGCCGACAGTTTGTACACATTTTATATTTTGTTGGGCTCACATGTAGTTGATGTTATCCTTAGTTGCACATACATATGATTGATTGTTTATACCATTTGAAGGAAGTGGTGTGCAATGCATGTTGAGTGTTGTGTGAGAATAATGTTCTAATCTTTTGAAGGCAAAAGTAAAGTGTGAAGAAGAGTGAGAAGAAGGAAGTGTTTATGTGCTTAACTAGAACTATAATCAGGAATTAGCGGATGTTATCTCATAGTTCATCCACTCCAGTTGTTTATGTAAATGCGACTATAAGACAATGAGTCTTCTTTTGGGAAGCAAGCCTTTTGTATTTAAGTAGTGAGCTTTATGAAGTGTGCCTGAATGCGTGTGCATTCGCCATTTATAATACTTTTATACTTTTAACAGAGTATAATATTATGGATTAACCTCCACTGTGTTTTTTCCCCTAATAGGGTTTCCACATAAAAAATCTTGGTGTTATGTGTGTTTTTAATGTGGTGATTGTTTATGCTTTCATGTTTATTTATCAGATCTAAGAATAAGTTTAAATTGTATGATTTTTGTGACAACTGATTCACCCCCCCCTTCTCAGTTGTTTTCCCTTGTGTTTCCAACAATTGGTATCAGAGAAAGTTCCTCAGAAGAAGTTTAATAACTCGAGGTGATCCAGGATGGCGACATATAAGGAGAGTCTGAGATTTGATGGAACTAATTATTCTTTGTGGAAGACTCGAATGGAGTGTCATTTGAGATGCATTGGTGAACCTTACTGGAAAATTACAAAGAATAGGTATATCATCCCATAGAATGGTCCTTCTACTGCAAGTGAGATTAATTCGAGTACAATATCAAGGCTAAGGAAGCATTGTTGAGTGCTCTAACTAATTCCAAGATGAAAAATGTAATGAAGCTAAAGACTGCTTATGAGATCTAGAAAAAGTTGGAAACTTTGTATGAAGGTGATACCAATGTGAAGATTGCTAAGCTGCAAAGCCTAAAAGGGAAATATCAAATGTTGAGAATGGGTGAAGATGAGATCAATTCTTTTATGTAGAGAGTGAATGATTTTTTTTATAGTATCAGATGTGTTGGTGGAACATTAGAAGAATCAAAGATTGTTGCTAAAGTGCTCAGATCCTTTCCTGTTGCATATAAACACAAAGCTACTGCTATTAAGGAGATTTGAACTATGGCAAATGTAACCAGAGACATGTTGATTGGTAAGCTTATTGATTTTGAGTTTAGTGAGTTTGGTGAATCTCTTCCTAAGACAAAATCTGCATTCAAAGCTACTATCTCTAGAAAAGATAAATAGAGATATGATCTGGGAGAAATTTCTTCTATATAAATTTCCAAGTATAAGTAGGAAATGAGAGAGATTGAAGAAGAAGAGAGAAAACTAGATGAACTTGAAGCACTAATTGTCAAGAGGGTAGCCAGAGGAGAAGGTAAGTATAAAGGGAAATTTCCTCTTAAATGTTTTTCTTGTAATAAGATAGGTCATTTTACCTCAAGGTTTCCAGAAAGAGTTCCTAAGCCAAGACCTAACAAGCCTAGATTCCAAAGAAAGTGTTACTATGCTACTGATGAAGGTGTGACAGATGATGAATCTGATAAAGGGAATTTAAGTGAGGATGAATGGGTGTTTATTTCTATCAAGGAAAATGTCCAGTACCTACTAAATCTACTAGTTGCACAAATGTGGAGAAAGATCTAGTTGCTAGAGTTGAAGAAAAAGATGAATGGGTGATTGGAAATGGGTGCTCTCATCACATGACAGGTGATAAAAGTAAATTTGTGAGCTTGGAAACGTATTATGGTGGTGTTGTAAGATTTGGTGATGACAAAGCTGGTGTAATCGGTGGTAGAGGATCCATTTCTCTTGATGGTAAGCATAATAATGATGATTTTCTATATGTGGAAGTTTTGAAGCATAATCTCTTAAGTGTTTGATAGATTGTTGACAAGGGATACAATCTTCAATTCAAGAATGGAAAGTGTAGAATATTGGTGAGTTCCAAAAATGTGATTGCATTTGGTACAAAAACAAAAGGTAATATCTTTCACCTAAGTGCTACTGGTAAAATTTGTTTGATTGCTCAAGTTGATGAAAGTTGGTTGTGGCATAGGAGAATGTGTCATGTAAACTTTGATAATATTATCAAGATAAGTTCTACTTAGGTAGTGAGAGATCTTCCTAAGTTGATAAAACCTACTAATACTATATGCAAGGAATGTTAGTTAGGGAAGCAAACTAGAGTTTCATTCCATAGCAAGCAACATTGTTCAAATGAGGTGTTGGAACTTGTGCATACTGACTTGTGTGGTCCTTCTAGATTCAAAAGTTTACAAGGAGACAAGTATTTCATGTTGCTTATTGATGATTATTCTAGATTGATGTGGGTTACTTTCTTAAGGGAAAAATTTGAAGCTCTAGAGAAATTCAATATTTTTAAGGCTATGGTTGAGAAAGAGACAGGTCTGAAGATTAAATGTATGAGATCAAATAGAGGTGGTGAATTCACATCCGGTGAGTTTAATTCTTTTTGTGAAGAACATGGGATAAAGAGACAAATATCTGCCTCATAGACCCCTCAACAAAATGGAGTTGTGGAAAGGAAGAACAGGACAATTCAAGAAGCTTCTAGGACTATGATGCTAGAAGGAAATGTTTTGCATATCTACTGGAGAGAAGTTGTGAGTACTACCATTTACACTCTCAACTGGGTACATGTCAAAGGTGATACCGGTAAGACTCCTTATGAGATATGGTGTGGTCATAAGCCTACTGTTAGATACTTCAAAATATTTGGGAGTAAATGCTATATCAAAAGGGATGAAGATATAGGAAAGTTTGATGCTAGAAGTGATGAAGGAATCTTTCTTGGTTATTCTACTAAAAGTAAAGCCTACTGGTGCTACAATAAGAGATTGAGGAAAGCGATTGAAAGTGCTAATGTCAAGGTTGATGAAGACACAGTTAGATCATCCAGAACCCATGGATATGATTCAGATGATCAGAATGACAATTCAGATAAAGGAAAGAAAGTTCAAACTCCAAATCAAGTTCAAATCATTCTGGTGAATTGGAAAATCAAGAGGAAGGAACTAGTGAAAGTGCAGAAGTGATCACAAGAGATTGAAGTTCAAGAATACCCTAAGACTCCAAGGTATGTAAGACTAAATCATTCAGAAGATCAGATTATTGGTGATAAGAACAAAGGTGTTCAAACTAGGAGAAGAATTGCAAAAGAATACTATTTGATCTCAAAGACTGAGCCGAATAGTGTCAATGAAGCATGCAAAGATGAACATTGGGTGGAAGCAATGAAAGAAGAACTAATGTAAATTGAGAAGAATGATACATGGATTCTTGTTCCTAGACCTAAGGACAAAAATGTAATTGGAACTAAATGGGTCTTTCAGAACAAACTGAATGAGCAAGGTGAAGTTATTAGAAACAAAGAAAGACTTGTGTGTAAAGGATATTCTCAGATGCAAGGAATTGAATTTGAAGAAAATTTTGCTCTTGTTGCTAGGATTGAAGCTATGAGACTATTTCTTGCTTATGTTGCTTACAAAAAATTCAAGTTTTATCAAATGGATGTCAAGTCAACATTTCTAAATGGTGAACTAGAAGAATAAGTGTATATTGAGCAACCTTATGGATTTCAATTGATTGATGAGGGAGATATGGTTTGTCGGTTGAAGAAAGCATTGTATGGACTTAAGCAAGCCCCAAGAGCATCGTATGCCAGATTGGAAAAGTATTTTTTGAAGCTTGGATTTAATAAAGGTACTATTGATAGTAATTTGTATTTCAAGATTGATCATGATAAAGATTTGATTGTTGAAGTCTTTGTTGATGATATCATTTTTGGAGGAGATGATAGTTTGTGCATGAAGTTTGTTGATGAGATGTAGAGTGAGTTTGTGATGTCTATGATTGGAAAAATGAAATTATTTTTGGGATTGCAAATTACTCAGCTAGATAGAGGGATCTTTATATCTCAGTCCAAGTATGTGAAAAAATTGCTAAAGAAGATTGGTATGGAAGATTCAAAGCCAGTTGGCACACCTATGGTGACTGGATGTAAGTTAACACAAGATGATGATTCTCCTAAAAAAAATTAGACTAGATACAGATCCATGATTGGTGGATTTCTCTATTTGACTCAAACTAGACCTAATATCATGAATGTTATATGCATTTTTGCAAGGTTTCAAGCTAATCCTAAGGAATCTCATGTGGCAGATGTGAAGAGTATTTTCAGGTACTTGAAGGGGATAGTTGATTTTGGCCTATGGTATCCTAAAGAAGATGACCTTACTTTGAGTGCTTTTACTGATGTTGATTGGGCAGGAGATGTGAATGACAAAAAAAGTACTAGTGGTGGTGCATTTTTCTTGGGAAAGAAGTTGATTTCATGGTTAAGTAAGAAGCAGAATGACATTTCTTTATCTACTGCAGAGGAAGAATACATTGTTGCTGCTAACAATTGTACTCAAGTATTATGGATGAAGCAGATGTTGAAAGATATCAAATTTTTGTATGATGAACCTATTGCTATATTCTATGGTAATTCAAGTGCAATTAACATTTCTAAGCATTTGGTGCTACATTAAAAAACCAAGCATATATGTATCAAGTTTCACTTTTTGAGAGAGAAGGTGAGTGAAAAGGAAGTCAGATTGGAGTATGTGCCCACTAAGGAACATATTGCAGATATCTTTACCAAGCCCTTACCTAGGGATACTTTTGAATATCTTAGAGGGAAGCTAGGGGTGATTACCCCTCCTAAAGATGCATTAACTTGCATCATTTTGTGCATTTCATAGTCATATCTTGTGATATGGATTGATGTTGTGGTGGCTGGTACTCAGAGGGAGTAGTCAGGTGTTTAGAAATGTGGCTTAGAGCTTGTGTGAAGAAAGATAATGTCTATCTTTTTCATTGATGTCAAAGGGGGAGAAGAGTCATGTGGAAAACTATGAAAGAGTTAAGGAGAAAAGAGTCAAAATCTAAGTGGGAGAAAGTGCTAAGAGAAAGTTGCGTTGATGGTGTTTTTCACATCATGTATTGTGTTCAATGCTAAAGGGGGATATTGTTGGATATTGATGATATTTGGTTGTCATTGATGTCAAAACTATTGGAATTAATGTCTTTAAGGTTGTATATGTTGAGGATATTGAGAAAACTGTAATAAAATAAGTTGCAGGTTGTCGGCGATGCAGTGAAGTTTAGTATGTTGGCTAGCTTAGTGTATTGATGATAAGAGGTTGTGGATTAAAGGGTTTGTTGACAAGTATATATAGTTTATCCACATGAAGTTTCAAAAGTTCACATGAAGATTTGATTGAGTTATGAGTATTTGTGTTCTATCAGTTGTTTTGTTGCTTTAGTTGGTGTTCCTGAAAGAAGATGATGTAATTCTAGTAATTTGATTTGTTGTAGATGCTTCTATGGTGATTCATGATGCTTGTGGATGATTCTAGATCATTTTCTATCTATGTTGTTGGTCTGCATTGATTTTTGTGTTCGTGATTGGTGATTTTCCTTTGTGAGTTCATGTTTTTCATGATCATGGCCGACAGGGTGATTGTTGCGTGTTGCGGATCTTCGAGGCATAATTGTTTAATGTGTTTCATGTTTGATACATGTTGTTTTGGGTCCTTACTATGTTTTGGCCAACATTGTTTGGTGCGCATTGATACTTGCTTATTGATTTGGGCCGATAGTTTGTACACTTTTTATATTTTGTTGGGCCGACATGTAGTTGATGTTATCCTTAGTTGCAGATATATATGATCGATTGTTTATACCATTTGAAGTTAGTGGTGTGTGATGCATGCTAAGTGTTGTGTGTAAATAATGTTCTAATCTTTCGAAGGAAGAAGTAAAGTGTGAAGAAGAGTGAGCAGAAGAAATTGTTTATGTGCATAATTGGAACTATAATCAGGCATTAGCAGATGATATCTCATAGTTCATCCACTCCAGTTGTTTATGTAAATGCGACTATAAGATAGTGAGTCTTCTTTTGGGCAGCAAGCATTTTGTATTTGAGCAGTGAGCTCTAGGCAGTGTGCCTAAATGCATGTGCATTCCCCATTTATAATACTTTTATACTTTTAACAAAGTATAATATTGTGGAATGACCTCCACCATGGTTTTTCCCCTAATAGGCTTTCTGTGTGAAAAATCTTGGTGTTATGTGTGTTTTTGATGTGGTGATTTTTTATGCTTTCATGTTTATTTATCGCATCTAAGAATAAGTTTAATTTGTATAATTTCTACAACAACTAATTCACCCCCCATCTTAGTTGTTTTCCCTTGTGTTGCCAAAAAAATGAGATCTTATCAAAAACCTCAAATGAATCATCTATATGTTATCTTTTCATTTTTCCTCTTTCTTTCTTTTCATGGGCAACCTATTTTAGTCTTTATTTTAGAACATTTTGTGTGTCCTTCAATGTATTATGCTTTATCTTTCTATCAGATTCTAGATTAAAAGAACCTATAATTGAAAATGGATTATTTAATCTATTTTTATTTTACAGTTCGAAATAGGTGGATTAAATTATTCTATTGTTAAACAAATCTTGTACAATGTAATGTCTCCTTTTCAAAATGAAACCAAGTTGAAACTCAAATGCTCATCGTTCATTTCCCATTTCCCTTGGGGATTTTTCTCTTGGAAAATAGGGGTATAATAATAACTCAAGAGGATCTTAATGTCATAAAAGGGGCCACTTAAATGTTGGCACAAAGACCAAGAAATGTTTATGTTGTAAATGGGGCAACCATTGTGCTAGCTGAAAGGGGTCAATCTGATATTGCAAAGGAAATTTTTACATAGGTACAAGAAGCTGTTGTAGGAAACATCTTTGTTCAGATGCCTAATGTGTGGGTAAATCTAGCACATGTTTACTTTGCACAAGGATAGTTTGTGCTTATAGTGCAAATGTTTTTGTTGCAAAGGGGGCAGCCATTGTAAAGTGTGGGCACAAAGACCAGGAAATGTTTATGCTACAAATGGGGTAGCCATTGTGCTAGTTGAAAGAGGTCAATTTGATATTGCAATGGAAATCTTTACACAGGTACAAGAAGTTGCTGCAGGAAACATCTTTGTTCAAATGCTTGATGTGTGGGTAAATCTAGGACATGTTTACTTTGCACAAGGATAGTTTCCACTTGCAGTGAAAATATATCAAAATCATTTGAGGAAATTCTATTTTGGCACTGACACCCAAATTTTATTATATTTAGCTCAAACACATTATGAAGTAGAATAGTGGCAAGATTGTAAAAGAACATTATTAAGAGCAGTAGATTGTAATGAGCATTTCGAATTTGTGTTTAATGTAGTGAGGGTTTTGAATTACCTCTGAATTTGCTGCAAAGGGCGTGCCCAAATCTGATTTTTCTACAGAGGGCCTTGGCGAATTCAAATTCATTGCAACAAACTCTGAATTCCATGCCCTTGGCCACCTTTTTAGAATTCTTCAGGTCCTCTCTGAATTCTTATCACCTGTGCAAGTAGTTGCTATAACTGATCAAAATGACTCATGCCAGGCTAACAAATGAAGAGAGATCAAGCGAGATGAATGAATCTACAATGAAAGTGAATAATCATGCCAATACATCGCACGCATGAATACATCACCCCAATAATTGATTGAATTATTTTTCAATTTTTTTTTCTATTTTGGATTTGATGACTAACTATTTAGTTATTTTTATTTCTGTGACTAAATAATTTTTTAGTCAATGACCAAATTAGTCATTTATTTACTCATTTATAGCTGAGTTGCGAAAAATGAGTAGAATTTAGTCATTTTTAGTTATTTTGACTAAAATTTTTAGTCATCTAGTCATTTATTTTCCAAATTCTACTAGTGTATTGATAATAAAATATTAAAAATTGAGCAAAAATAGGGTGGTCAAGGGCGAGGGTGTGCTTGACTAGGCCTATTTTAAATTTTAAATTATCTTTAAATAGATAATTAACTAATTCCCAAATTTATCTTGATTTTCTAAATAAGATCATAAATCAGACAAATAATAAGCATAATTAGCTTCAAGAACATAAGGGGGAGCCAAAAACATTGTGAAATTGTCAAGGTAAATAATTTATGATGCTACATTTATCCCCCACTTTAGTGAGAGTATGAAATTACGCTCATGCTCACATTAAATCAAGGAGAAGCCAATAATGGTTCTTTCATAACAATATTGGAGAAGTAAGATGACACCAAATCTAGGGGATGTGAAAGCACCCAGGACCTCAAGATCCTACTGAAAAACAATGTAAAAACAAAGGAACACACACATATGAGGTGCAATGTAGCAAAGGAGACATGAGAATTAGACACAAAACATACATAATAAAGACACAAAAGCATGCAAAATGAATACACAAAGCATACAAGAAAATACATGAGGCATACACTGTTAGAGCCTTTTTTGGTTGTCTTTCAGGTTCTGGTTGTGTGCCCTTGTTTTTCATTGCAAATCCTTGGCTTGTGAGTTTTATCTTTCATTTTAGCACATGGGTTAAATCGGCTCCCATAAGGGTTGAGCCTAGCGTGATAGTTTTCATCTCTCCAGTGGGGCGGCCTATGTTAGGGTTTTTCCTGGCTTTTCTTTTCCCCGTGTTTGGGCTTTTAGTTCAGTTCCCCTTTCTCTTTTTCTTGCCTTGGCTTTTCTTTTGTTTTATCAGAGGAAAAATGGATGCTTGAATGGAACTATAACTTTTCCAAATTCTGAAGTTCTAGTTCCTGTTCACGCATCTGTCCCGGTTCCGATTCCAGGTGATTGGAGTTTCTTTTCCTTTCTGCCCTGCGTCGGTCACTGATCATTTTCCTCTCCGTGTTCTTCCCTTTGTTTTTTTTGCTTTGTTTCCTTTGGCGGGTGTGGGATCAAAATGAGAAGAGGTTTTGGAACCTTTTCAGGGGTTCCAGTTTCGGGTTTTGTTCTGCTCTCGTCTCCCTTCCTTTGTCTTTTGTAGAGGCGGATCCGGGTTGGGTTTTGGTCTTAGGTGGTCATTTTGGTTTTCGTCTCTTCCCCCGCTCCAGCTCTGACTCCGTCTCTTTCCTGGTTCCGGCTCCGACGTTGTTTGGTTCCCGTTCCAATGGCCTTTTGATTCATTGACTTGCCTGGCCGGTGCACCTGCAACTTAAGTTCCCCCTGAGCCCCTTTGTCTCGTCGTTAACCGGCCCCTTGTTACCGTTTTCACCGGCCCCACAGTGACTTTGTTGTGACGTCTTTCCGAGCACGCCCAGTCTTCTCGATCCAATTTGAAATGTATGAGTTGCCTATCGGCAAGACATTTCAGATGCCTTGGCGATTGAATTTATGATTCAGGCCGCGGTCAGCAAGACTTCTATTGTATTTCGGCGATGGAAAGTATTCTCTATCAGCTTATGGTATATAGTCAGGATAAGGTCTTATCGAAATTGAAATTTTATACCGACTTGCTTTAGAATGAGCATTTTGACAAATTGTAATGCCATCGGTGTGAAGTCACAGCGAATTTGCAGGGTCACACCGACCAATGGTGGATGGAAGCATATCGGCAAGAGTCTGGGTTTTTGGAATAAGTCTCAGCGAAGTGTCTTTGTCTCGCTGACATAACATATGGGATTCACTTCAGCCAGACTTGGAGCATTCGGTGTAACATCTCAGCGAACTCCTCTTGGTCTCATCCATAAGGCATATGGATGTCTCTCGATGTGAGTTGTGGCTATCGATATAACGTCTTACCAAATTCAAGAGGTCTCAGCGAGTGACCTTTGGTCTCGCCGATGGAACAAGAAAAGGGTCTTCGTCGACATAGGCTTTGAGTTGTCCCAGTGACACACAAGTGAATGAAGATTTTCAGAAAGACATGGTCTGCTCTACAGGAGGTCTTCCCGATATCTTAATATTATAGCGATGCACAAAAAGAAAAGGGTTTCAGTTGGTGCGAGATCATTAATGTCTTGGCGATCTATTGTGAGCTGGAGGATGCGGTAAGGTAGGACCCGAGCAACTTAAAGGCCACAAGTGTGCATGTGCCAAATGTGAATGGTGATGTTTTAATCAGAACGATATAGGTTCTCGATGGTTATCAATGGCTGAATGTCAGGTATGCCATGTAGAGGACCACATAGATCAATGGCCTGCAGTGGCCAATGATAGAGATCAAGGGCTCTCGTTTGGCTCACCGATACAAAGTGATTGATCAATACATCTTGGAAGGAATGCGATGGTCGTCTGATCTCGACTGATCGATGGTCGAGTTTCAATCTAAACCACGGTTAGGGTTTGGTATTGACGATGTGCGCAAAAATGAAAGGCCTGGAGCACTCATGGTGATAGAGAGTTGGTCGCTGGCTCCGCCAAGCTAGCATTCATGGCGACGTGACTCTGGGACAAGGACGGCATGGCTCGAGTGTGGGCGCGCAGATTTGGTGGCGGATTTGGTGCAAGTTGATTGATCTTTCTTTGTGCGAGAATGTCTCTCCTAACAAAGATCCAACCGGAGGAATTTATGAGGCCAGGGAAGTTGTTGAAGGTCACAGTGAGGGTTGTGATTGGTCGCGATGCAGTTGGGGTCTGACATGGACTGGTGATGTGGCCTGTGTGATGTTTAGGGTTTGTTCGATTAACTGCTGATGTGTAATTTCCCTGGCCGGTTGCTTGTTGCTCTCCCTATTCCTATAAAGGGAGAATTCTTGGTTAGGATGAAGGGTTTGGTTCTGTTGTGTTCAATTCCACACTTTCTGAATTCTAGGATTGGTCTAAGATGGGCTAGGGTTTAGTCTTGAGTCAATATTGAGTCTATAAGCTGTAAAGTCTGAATTTCTCTATAAATGCAATCAGTCGTGCAATGAAAACATGAAGATGCTTGTCTCTCATGCATACATCATCAGATTGTCTCCACATTTGTATGCTTTTAATCATTTGAATGAATGGCATAAGGTGTCTTTATTCATCTTCTTGTATTTCACAAGTTTGTGTTGTTTGTTGATAGGTCTACTTCAAGGAAGCAGTTAAATCCTTTGAACAGATAGCAGTGATTACTTGTTTGTAGGTTGGATTTGGTAAGTAGAGTCTGGTTGATACAAGAGTTTGGATTGTTAGTGTAAGGCATTAACAGTTGATGCAAGGCATCAAAAAAACAAAATCCACTGATTGAGCTATGTTTGCAGATGAATTACATCTTTTGTGTATGACTCCATGACCCTGGATTAGGCACTGATCTGTCTTACGGACTGGTTCCTCTTAGAAACCTTTTAATCTACAAATCATTGAATATCTTTTGCTTGATGTCTAGTCATACCTCCTTGTTGCTTCAGGTGTTTTGTAACTGAGAATCTAGCCCTATTTGATGTTCTCAACACTTGGCATCAGGAGTCATCTGCTATAAAAAGCAATGTCTGGTCTTCTTTAAGGCATTGTGTGGGTAAACCCGCCCTGGTTCTGCAGAGCCTAAAGAGTAGAAGATCTTAGTCTTTGACTGAATCTTGTTAGCTGGTCCAGGTCCTCCGAGCTACCCTTGATTGGAGTTGGCTACTCCATTAAAAACCCCCAACAAGATGGTGACTTCGCTGGGGACTTACTCAGAAATCCGGTTATAAAGTGCCATATCAAAAGAGTCATATTGTTTGCCATGTTGGTTTTGTTCAAAGCTTGAAGAATCTGTGGCCTGGAGAAAAGTTTTGTTGCAGTGAACCTGAAAGCTACAAGACCTATGGTGCTCTGTCAGATGGAACTCAGAGAAGGATTTACATGTAAGTGAGCTTCATACCTTTTGAAGCTCAATCCTCTGCAAAGAGGTGGCGACTCTGTTAGGATGAACCTATTGTAGATTCAAAGAATAGTTCCATGGCTGCAACGTTTCCAGGTATTCTTCATGCTTTTTGAAAAAAAAAAAAACTTTATTCCCCTTTATTTGGTGAGATCAAGCACTGTCATTAGGGGATATTTGAATATTGCAACTGGATAGTTGTAGAGGGATAGGTTTCATTTGCAAGATGCATTGTTGTCCTGATTCTCCCTCTACAAGCTATGATACCATGCTTAAGGCACAGTCTTGTCTTCATAAGAGGGCATATGATAGTGAAAGATACAACCCTTTGGATTTTGATAAAATCCAGGGTTACCCACATGCTACCCCTAGGGGAATCAATAAATATTTACCCAAGTTTAAAGGTGGTGTTGAGGAATCAGCATCAAGACATATGCAGTTTTTTATTGATTTCATTGGAGACTATTAGGTTGAAAAAGAGGATGTGGTCATGAAGCTATTTGTTAGATCTTTAGGAGGTGTGGTCGATGATTGGTTTACTTGCTTACCAGTGCACTCCATTGATTCATGGTATCAGCTCAGGACTTTGTTCCTTGATACCTTTGATGAGGAAGTTGTCTTTGAACAACTTGCAGAAGTGATGCCCCAAGCAGAAGATCAGAGGTTGAGTCTCTAGAGCCAAGAACCCGAAGAGGAATATCAGTTGGACTGGCTCTTTGAAGAAGGGAGGTGTAATCAGCAATGTGATGAGACAGTTAAGTAGTTCAAGTGCACAAATGGGTGCATTCTTGACACAAGTCTTCATGAGGAGACAAATGAAGTTGCTGATTCAGGGAGTGCCCTTGAGGATATCAGATTTGACAGAGGAGGTGTGGAAATTCACCCTCATAAAAGTAATATTTTTGAAAATACCTTGGGACAAGTTGGTTTGCTGCCTGGTGTTGCATCCAGTCTGTGTGAAGGTCAAGAAGAAGAAATGGTTGAGAAAATGGATCAGAGCAGTGATCCATTGAGCATTGAGCAAATGTTAGATTTATTGACCACAGAATATCAGAGGTTTGCACACAACAACTCTATGTTGTTGTGGGAAACTCCTATCGACCTTGACATTGATGATGACCATTAGGATGCAAGGTATGATGCAAGTGAGTCTGATGCCCCTTCTAATGGTGATCTTATAGATCATGATTACACTGATTTCAGTCTGAAATCAGAGTTGCTTAATGATGTGCTAGATTGGGATGATGAGGACAGTTGGACAGCCCATGAGGATGAGTCAGAATGCTCTGACGACTCTCATTTCCAACATGATGAAGAACAGAGCCAAGTGAAAAGAGGAAGTGGGAGTAGTAGTTTAAACCATCATTGCATCAATGATGTGCCTCCTCTCACTAAAAATGATAAAGAGCAGTTGCAGAGTGTGCTAATAGATAAGTGTATCTCTTTCAATGCACTTAAAGATAGTTTGCATAAAGAGCCAGATCTTTTGGTAAGTGTTTATGATGGTTCAATTTTTTTCATGCAAACTAATGATCAAGATGAGCATAACAATTCCAGCCATGTAGCAGATTGTAGGTGCTATCTTTGCCAACTGGATGGAGTTTTCATAGAATGTGACAGTATGTAGAGCAATGAAGCAAGTTGTTTTCAGCTTCAGGGTGATGTAAATAATAAAAATGATAGCCTTTTGTCACATAAAAGTCAGCATTTTGAAAGTGTGTCTGACTTTCAAATGCATAAGGATCATGTACATGTTTATAATGATAAATATGACAGCCTGTTGAGAGGTACTAACATGTTTTGTCAGGTATCTAATTGTGATCAGACTTTGTTTCTATGGAGTCCTCATCAGTATTCACATGTATTGCCACATGATACAGAATCAAGAAGGTGGCAATAATGAGACCTATTTGATCTAGTTTCCAGTTAACGACAAAATTAAACACACAGAAAGTTTTCACTTGCGCAAGGGAAATCAGATACTTGTGTTTGTAGAGGTGCATTCATTTATACTATTGCAGATTGGCAGGGGCAAGCACAAGTTAGGGAATGTCAGCTCATTTAGAAAAATTGTGTTCGACAGAGGAAAGTTGTGGCTTCGCATTTTCATTTGGTGGCCTAGTGTCATCAAATGAAATAAAGAATCAACAATGTGACTCTTGAATTTCATGTTCATGGACAATTCTCGAAGTGGTGCTTCATTTGAAGCATTTCTTTTTCCATGAACATTAGGTTAGGTTTTTGCTTTTCTGGTCAGTTTTGTTTTGCTGTGTCTACTAACCTTGTCCAGTTGGCTCCTTGTTGTTTGGGTTTTCCTTTTGTTCTGGTCTGCTCTCCCAGTCATATGAATTCTTGCTATGCCCACGTGGGGCATACATCCCCAACTAGATCCTATGTTAGAGCCTTTTTTGGTTGTCTTTCAGGTTCTGGTTGTGTGCCCTTGTTTTTCATTGCAAATCCTTGGCTTGTGAGTTTTATCTTTCATTTTAGCACATGGGTTAAATGGGCTCCCATAAGGGTTGAGCCTAGCATGCTAGTTTTCATCTCTCCGGTGGGGCGGCCTCTGTTAGGTTTTTTCCTGGCTTTTCTTTTCCCCGTTTTTGGGCTTTTAGTTTAGTTCCCCTTTCTCTTTTGCTTGCCTTGGATTTTCTTTTGTTTTATTGGAGGTGGAATGGATGCTTGAACGAAACTAGAACTTTTCCAAATTCTAAAGTTCTAGTTCCTATTCACGCATCCGTCCCGGTTCCGATTCCACATGATTGGAGTTTCTTTTCCTTTCTGCCCTGCGTCGGTCGCTGGTGGTTTTCCTCTCCACATTCTTCCCTTTGTTTTTTTTGCTTTGTTTCCTTTGGCGGGCGTGGGATCGGAATGAGAACAGGTTTTGGAACCTTTTCAGGGGTTCTAGTTTTGGGTTCTGTTCTGCTCCCATCTCCCTTCCTTTATCTTTTACGGAGGTAGATCTGGGTTGGGTTTTGGTCTCAGGTGGTCATTTTGGTTTTCGTCTCTTCCCCCGCACCGGCTCTGACTCCATCTCTTTCCTGGTTCTGGCTCCGACCTTGTTTGGTTCCCATTCCACTGGCCTTTTGATTCATTGACATGCTTGGCTAGTGCACCTGCAACTTAAGTTCCTCCCGAGCCCCTTTGTCTTGTCATTAACCGACCCCTTGTTACCATTTTCACCGGCCCCGCAGTGACTTTGCTGTGATGTCTTGCCGAGTACGCCCAGTCTTCTCAATCCTATTTGAAATGTCTGAGTTGCCTATTGGCAAGACATTTTAGATGCCTTAGCGATTGAATTTATCATTCAGGCCGCGGTCGACAAGACTTCTATTGTATTTCAGCAACAAAAAGTATTCTCTATCGGCTTATGGTATACAGTCAGGATAAGGTCTTATCAAAATTGAAATGTTATACAGACTCGCTATAGAATGAGAATTTCAGCAAAGTGTAATGCCATCGGTGTGAAGTCACATCAAATTTGCGGGGTCACACCAATCGATGGTGGATGGAAGTGTATCGGCAAGAGTCTAGGTTTTCAGAATAAGTCTCGGGGAAGTTTCTTTGTCTCGCCGACATAACATATGGGATTCACTTCGGCCAGACTTGGAGCATTTGGTGTAACATCTCAGTGAACTCCTCTTGGTCTCATCGACAAGGCATATGGATGTCTCTCGACGTGAGTTGTGGCTATCGATATAACGTCTTTCCGAATTCGAGAGGTCTCGGCGAGTGACCTTTGGTCTCACCGATGGAACAAGAAAAGGGTCTTCGTTGGCATATGCTTTGAGTTTTCCCAGCAATACACAAGTGAATGAAGATTTTTGGAAAGACACGGTGTGCTCTACAAGAGGTCTTCCTGATATCTTAATATTATAGCGATGCACAAAAAGAAAAGGGTTTCAGTCGGTGCAAGATCATTAATGTCTTGGTGATCTATTGTGAGCTGCAAGATGTGGTAAGGTAGGACCTAAGCAACTTAAAGGCCGCAAGTGTGCATGTTCCAAATGTGAACGGTGATGTTTTAATCAGAACGATACAGGTTCTCGATGGTTATCAATGGCCGAATGTCAGGTATGCCATGTAGAGGACCACATAGATCAATGGCCTGCAGTGGCCAATGATAGAGATCAAGGGCTCTCGTTCGGCTTGTCGATACAAAGTGATCGATCAATACATCCTGCGAGGAATATGATGGTCGTCCGATCTCAGGTGATCGACGGTCGAGTTTCAAACTAAACCACGATCAGGGTTTGGTATTGACGATGCGCCCGAAAACTAGAGGCCTGGAGCATTCATGGTGATAGAGAGTTGGTCGCTGGCTCTGTCGGGCTAGCATTCATGGTGACATGACTCTGGGACAAGGACGGCATGGCTCAAGTGTGGGCGCGCGGATTTGGTGGTAGATTTGGTGCAGGTTGATTGATCTTTGTTCATGCGAGAATGTCTCTCCTAACAAAGATCTGACCAGAGGCATTTATGAGGCCAGAGAAGTTGTTGAAGGTCACAACGAGGGTTGTGATTGGTCGCGATGCAGTTGGGGTCTGACGTGGACTGGTGATGTGGCCTACGTGTTGTTTAGGGTTTGTTCGATTAATTGCTGACGTGTAATTTCCCTAGCCGGTTGCTTGTTGCTCTCCCTATTCCTATAAAGGGAGAATTTTTGGTCAGGATGAGGGGTTCGGTTCCATTGTGTTCAGTTCCACACTTTCTAAATTCTGGGATTGGTCTAAGATAGGCTACGGTTTAGTCTTGAGTCAATATTGAGTCTGTAAGCTGTAAAGTCTTAATTTCTCTGTAAATGTAATCAGTCGTGCAATGAAAACATGAAGATGCTTGTCTCTCATGCATACATCATCAGATTGTCTCCACATTTGTATGCTTTTAATCATTTGAATGAATGGCATAAGGTGTCTTTATTCATCTTCTTGTATTTCACAAGTTTGTGTTGTTTGTTGATAGGTCTGCTTCAAGGAAGCAGTTAAATCCTTTGAACAGATAGCAGTGATTACTTGTTTGCAGGTTGGATTTGGTAAGTAGAGTCTGGTTGATACAAGAGTTTGGATTGTCAGTGTAAGGCATTGACAGTTGATGCAAGGCATCAACAAAACAAGATCCACTGATTGAGCTCTGTTTGCAGATGAATTACATCTTTTGTATATGACTCCATGACCCTGGATTAGGCACCGATCTGTCTTGCGGCCTAGTTCCTCTCAGAAACCTTTTAATCTACAAATCATTGAATATCTTTTGCTTGATGTCTAGTCATACCTCCTTGTTGCTTCAGGTGTTTTGTAACTGAGAATCTAGCCCTATTTGATGTTCTTAACACTTGGCATCAGGAGTCATCTGCTATAAAAATCAATGTCTGGTCTTCTTTAAGGCATTGTGTGGGTAAACCCGCCGTGGTTCTGTAGAGCCTAAAGAGCAGAAGATCTCAGTCTTTGACTGAATCTTGTCAGTTTGTCCAGGTCCTCTGAGCTGCCCTTGATTGGAGTTGGCTACTCCATAGGTAGAATAGGAGACCAACCTGGTTGCTCCATTAAAAAACCCCAACATACACGAGGCATACAAGGAACACACAGAAAAAATGAAAAATACTTTAGGAAAAAACATAAAAAATATAAGTCAAACAAGATTGTAAACACTAATTCAAACACGATATGCATGAGATAAAAACATAAAAAAACATGAGGTTAGTACACTAAAAGGATTCAAGTCAGTAAGGGAAAGACACCTCAATCTAAACAAAATTCTCCATACCAAACATCATCAGTCAAATGTATAATGTCAAAAATGATGGTACCCTCATAAGGCTAGCAAGTTTTGTTATGCTAGATCACCTATGAGCTACATACATCTACTGGCTAGCAAGCTATACTATGCTAGGTGTCCATGTAAAATGATGGGTCTCACAAGACTAACAAAATAGAAAGTTATGTTATGTTATGTTATGCTAGGTTTCCATGTAAAAGTTATGTTATGCTAGGCTTCCATGTAGAAGTGCTCAAGTTCATAGGATGAAAGATCTATTATGCTAGGTCTATGGATTTTTTTACAAATCATGCCTTAGGAAGCACATAAATTTTTAATGTCATAGGAGATAGTTTAACATCATGGGGATGAATTGCTAACCAAACATTAGGGGGTGCATAAATGCTTAACATCATAAGGGATAATTTGACATCTCAAGGCATGAATTTGGTAATTACACCTCAAGGAGTGCCTAAAATTTTAATGTCATGAGGGACAATTTTCTAATCATGCCTTAGGGGTGCTATAAATAGTACCATCACAAAGGGGCATGCAAGAACATTGCAAGCCACAACTTAGGGGGTATCATACATAATACCACTAAAATGGGGTACTTGAATAAGTTGAAGGCCACACCTTAGGGGGGAATCATACATAATACCACCACAAAAAGGGAAAATGAATAAGTTGAAGGTCACACATTAGGGGGTGGCATACATAATACCACCACTAAATGGGTACATGAATGAATCCAAGGCCATGCCTTAGGGGGTATTATGTATAATACCACCATTAAAGGGCAACAAACATGGATTGAAAGGCAATACCTTAGGGGGTGTCATGTATAATACCAACACTAAAGGGTCACATGAATGAATCAGAGGCCACACCTTAGGGGGTATTATGTATTTAATACAACCACTCTTTGGGCAGATGAATAAATAAAAGGCCACACCATAGGGGGTATCATGTATAATACCACCACTAAAGGGGCACAAAAATGGATTGATTCTTAACTATATGTCAAATGTATGAAAATGGATGAGGGATATGCTCCCCATTAAAATGTTAGCATACTTTCTATGCTAATATTTTAAGGAAAAAAATGGGGAGAAGAGGGGATCCTCAAGAAGAATGCACACCTCCTTAGAATAATTATCCTTGCCCCCCCAAGTGTAAGGGAAAGGAAAATCATGGTAGAGACCATTGTGTTTCCCCCCATTGATGAAATATGGTTGCAAAAAAAAATTGTACCCCATGAATTACAATGAGAAAACATATAGAGCTACTAATGCAAAATAGTGAGGAGCAACAACATAGTGACTAATTGATATAATGGTCAATATTTTTATCTGGTGTTACTTTAATGAGGATATATTGTTGACAACATTTTTTTATCTTTCATTTAAGCTTGAAAATCATTTATGATGCCCAAATATTTGATGATACATGTAAAATATGAATTTTGTGGTGTTTATTTTCTAGGATTTTTCACGAGGAGGTGGAAGTGTATTTAAATGAGTTGCAAGAACTGTCCATAATTTTTTTTTCTTTTTCGAATAAGTGTTGTAGGGAAAGAATTAATCTAGTTCACACAAATGATAACTTGGTGGCGAGGTAGTTGTTGGAGTGAATGTTTCATATAAATACGAATGTTGGTATCCTATTCCTTTTTGGAAAGTTGTCGTGTGGGCTCTACAAGAAGTTGGGCTCCTTGTTCATTGTTTATATTAAATCCTTACTTAGAAAGGATTCGAAATCCATGACCATAATTTGTTTCCAAATCAAGAGGTATGTTGTTGTCATATCCCAATTTTTATTGCATTTAAATTATAATATGTTAAATTGAATAAGTGAGGAAATTCAATATGTTGAATGAAAATTTTGATATTTTTTGAAATGTTTGAAAGAAGTTGACCATCTTTGACTATGTGATCTTTTGAATTATCTTATACTTTATCATGATTGAACATTACTGATGAACTATGTAAGTGCAAGTATGTTCAATTGTAGGAAATAGGTTGAAGGACGAGAACACAGATGAGGTAGGTAGTGGCACCTTTAAATTTTGCAAATTTGAAGTGCCCATTTCAAAAAAAATTCCTTTGCACACTCAGAAGTGCACCTAAAAAATATGCCTAAGTGACCCACTTTGGAGGTTCACAATTCAGAGCTATTTGATTAAGCCAAACCCCTTGGTGGACACATTTACTTGACATAGGTGAACATGTATGTCAAACTTCAGCTTCCCATGATAAGTTTTGACTGGGTTTTGAAAAGCAAAGCTCGAGGGTTCTGGGATTGTTTTGTTATTTGCAAACTCTCTATTCTATGAAGTGGCCTCTCGTTTGAGCTTATAGTTTACAACTGGATGATTGTCATGATGAATGGTTTGTTTCCTTCCATTCTCCCCACATTCATATGATCCCCTATCTGATTTCAGAGTTTCATGATCTGATTTGATATTTTTTTGAGATCAAAAGCAAATTCAATTTGTTTTGATTTTGCATCTACATTTCTGACATGTTTCAAGGTGGTCAACTTTGACCCCTAATATATTGTGATGAACAATTATTGAAGCAAACCCCTCTTGCACAAATGCTCACTGGACCTAAATGATCTTGTGTCTCCATTGGCAGCTTCCGAGGAGATGGTTTGTTATTTTTTTAAAAGTGGTGACTTTGTGAGCCCTGATTGGTTTTGAACAAGTGCAGTTGTAGAAATACCTGAGTGAGCCATTTGTTGCACTGCATTCTTGCATCAAAATTCTACATGCATGTTCAACTTTGCGCCTCTAGGATAATTTTTGATGGGTTATTTAATTGCTTTTGATAGCAATAGGGCCAAAAATGGTGTTCCAGAAAGTTTCAAATTTTGTAATTCTAATGACAACCCATTTATTTTTTTGGTCTAAAACCTCTACAGCTCAATTTTCATAAAAAATGGAGGTCATTTGATACATTATTTTAATGTATTTTGGGTGTGGCGAACACATCCCAAGGGATAGTTTGTACCTGAAATTTAAGGGCTGAGAAAAATTTGAGGAAGTGGGTTTTCTCTAAATAATTTATTATGATCACACACAAAAATTCATGGCTCTAGGTGTCCCAGTTTGTGAATTTCCTCCAACTGGCCACAGGGATAATTATAATTCACAATTTTTCTAAAGTTTCAAATGATAATATTTAAAATATTTTGAATATTTTAAATGTTGTGCAAAGGGGCATTTAGGGAAAACATAAAATGCATCTTCAAATGTTTTGGAGGACAAGAAAGTTTAATTCTTTCTTTTGATTGGATCAAATACGGCTTTCACGACTCTCATAGCTACACGAGAAAATTCATCGCCAATTGTTTTGATATTGCAATGGAAATCTCATACAAGTTCAAGAAGTTGTTGTAGGAAACATTTCAATTGATCCAGCGCCTAGAGAGTTTGCACTGCAGAGAAAATGTATTAATTTTTTTTGATGAAATTCTATCGGTAGAGGGGGAACCACTGCAAAAGGGCTCGAATGAGATCAAAATAACTTTGGAGTTTATTGGGGATGCACTCCAGAGAGGCAAGGAAAAGTTTGTGCTGCTGAAAGAGGTCAATATTCAATGCCAGAGAGATTGGAGGAGTTGAAGGAGTTAGGGCATTTTTTCCATCATCGCCCGTCACCAATTATTTCTTTTATTTCCTAGATGAACCAGCGATGAGCGATGCTGCATCTTCCTCATCACTCATAACTAGTTGGTTTACATCCTTTCATATATGACTAGTGATTCCCATAGAAAGGGAAGGACTTTGGTGAACCCGATAAATTTTGAGGGAAAAACATTTAAAATTAAATGTTGGCCAGTGGGAGGAAGTGGGTTTTCATTATTTTAAGAACCAAATTTTAAAATGTGAAGTAAATAAAGAAAATCATGGTAAATTGTTGTAAGCCTTCACGCTTTTTTTTTTTAAATGTGAAGAGTTCAGTGCCAAGTGAAAATCAAAGAACATTATGGGAATTGGTAAAAATTAAAAAGTAAAAGCTCTCATTTTAGTTGACATATTTGGAGTCTTTGAGCAGTAAATATTAAAATATTTTCCCGATAGTGGAGGTGGGGTTTTTATTTTTTTAAGGGTGAAATATTTTAAATGTGGAGTGAAGTAAAGAAAATGAAGGTTGCCCGATGCAAAGTAAATAGGTTTTCATTTTTTAAATAAATGGCAATATGAATGGCATGGGAGATATTTTGATAAAGTGAATGAAATATTCACTATGTAAAACCTATTTCTTTGCTGGAGAATGAAAGTAAAATGCAGCAATGTAGAAGAGTAAAAGAGGTTTTCATAGAAAACCATTTTTTCACTAGAGGGAAATTGGAGTGCTGAAAAGAAAAAGAGTTTTATAGAGGAGAAAATAAAATATATGCAGTAAGAAGTGAATATTTTCAATGGCAAATGGGTAAATGGAGATAAAATGTTTTTCACAGGCAGGTGAATTTGTTGTTGAAGAATCAAGATGAAGGAAAAATTCATATACAAAGTTTTTTATTGCAAATACGGAGGGAAAACAAATGAAGATTCAAGATTCCAAATTGAAGAAGGAAGCTACCAAGTGTCATCATCAGATTGATTTTAGGGCTCAACCTTCTTCTTATTATTTTCTTCTCTCATTGTAAAGGGTTCTGAATTTTTGTATGGGTTGGGTAGATAGAGAATGTTGAGTTCGAGTCATGAATTTAACATGTAATTATAATATTTTGATTTCATGAGTGAATATCAATCAGTTTGTGCAAGAAAAACATGAATGTCATCAAATTTTCTCCAGATTTGTACATTTTAAGTCATGAATTCAATAATACAAAGTATTTAGAATTTGTCATCTCAATTTCCCTTAGATTGTATTATTTCTTCATGGTTATATTTCAAGGAAATGGTTAAATTACTTTGAGCAGATAATTGTATTTCAAGTGTGCAGGGTGGATCTATAAGAAGAATTTGATTGACATCAAGAGTGGATCTGTTGGTGTAATGCAGTAGTAGTTTGAATCCACTGGTTGAGGTCTATTTGCTGATGAAATTGTTTGTACGATTATGTATTTGACTCCATGGCCCAGAATTAGGCATTGATTTGTCATTCAGCTTAATGCATCTCAAAAACAAATTTAAATTCAAAATCATTTCAATTTTTGTTGTTGGGTTTAGGTTTGGTGTAGGATTCTGCTTCCCAATGGTTGAGTGAGTGTTGAGATACCAACAATATAGCCAAATTTGAAGTTGTCAATACTTTCCTTGGTATAATTGAATTGGGAATTATTTGCTATAAAAAGCAATGTCTGTGTATAATTGAATAAACTCTTTAGGCATTGTAAAGGGTCACCCCCCTTGGTCATGCAGAGCCAGAAGTGTAGGAGATTTCAATCTTTGACTGAATCTTGTCAATTGACCAAATCCACCTTTGAGTCTGAGCATTAAAAAGTGGTTGTTCTATAGGATTCAATGGATCTTTTGATTTGGAGAACCAACACTAGGATCATTTAGACAAATTGAATGGTAAACTTGATGGAATCTGGGTGCACACACCACTAATCAACATGATATTTGCATCTAAAATTTCATATAGAAGATTATATTGATCTGATTTCTTATTCAATTATCTATTTTGATCTCGTGTTTTTGAAATTTAAAAGAAAACGATAGCATGGTTAAACATATATGTATGTATTTAAAAGGCATGCTTGAAGGATAAGAAATAAAAAACATGTTATACATGTGATTTCTTATTCAATTGTCTATTTTGATCTCGTGTTTTTGAAATTTAAAAGAAAATGATAGCATGGTTAAACATATATGTATGTATTTAAAAGGCATGCTTGAAGGATAAGAAATAAAAACCACTTCATTTAAAAACTATTATTCAAATAAAATAAAATTTTATTCTTTATTTGGAAGTGATTAAACACTATACTATTACAAAATAAAATAGTGATATATATATACATATATATATGTGTGTGTGTGTGAGAGAGAGACGAGGGAATGTCAGTGAGGGTCGATTATGCTTGATTCATGATGAATCGAAGCATAACTTCACCAAATAAACCTACATCTACAAACAAGATCATTCAAATTGGAAATTTAAACTAAGCATTTTATTGAAATTGAAAGGTACAAACTTTAAGAAAACAATTAAATTCCTAATCTATCCCATTTGAAACTTATCATGTTTTGGAATTGGTGTTGTATCGATGTGAAATGATGACCCTTTCCCAATTCCATGATCAATGAGCCTGTTCCAATCGATTCAATGGAAGAGAATTGATGAAACCATTGTGGTTGATGTATGAAAACCTAGTTTATACTAAAATAAACATGATGCAAGCTAAGTTACCATGATTTTATGCTAAAAAAAAACTAATTATGCTATTGCTAAGATAATCTAAGCTAAAGCTATACTAAAATATGGAAACCCTAATTCATATACAAACAAAGATGGATGCATGGAAGCCATTAACGGATGCTCTGAGCTATTATGCAATTAAGATTAACTAAGATAAACTAAAAAGTGAGAATATGAGTGTGAGTGGGAGTGAATTCAATGGCATGACTTTGCTCTGCAAGATGGATCCATTTGTCTCCAAATAGTGGCCTATTTATAGGAGAGAAAATGAGGAATGAAGGGTGGAGATTAAAACGATTAATCAACGGTCCAAGATGAAGGAGATGAGAGGCATGGATCCTAGATTCTCATCAATGGATGAGAATGCATGATGGGATTTTAATCAAGGGTTTACACTTGCCTCAAACAAACACACTTTTGACCTACTCACACAGGTCAAAGGTGACTTGTTCAAAAGCTTGAAGGTTAAAACTTGCTTAAGAAGCCAAGTGAAAATATCCCTTTTTCAAATGATGAAGGAACGAGAATATTCTCATGGGTGAGGAAAAATAAATTTTGCAAATTAAATCAAAGTTTTAATTGTGCAAAAAGGGGGTAAGGAATATTCTATGGGAATATTCCATTTTTAAAGGAAAGTTAGTTTAATTGCTAATTAAATAAGGTTTAATCATGCAATTAGGGGATTAGAAGAATTAAAGTGTTTATTCATTAAATTAATGATTTAATGAATAAGGGAGAGATGAAATGATATTTAATTAAATAACTTAGGGTTATTTAGTTAAATAAGATTACTTAGGGAATTAAATTAAACATTTTGATGTATTTAATTTAATAAGATGAAATTTTAGTGTGAAGGGGGATGAATTAACCTGATTAAATTAATTAGGCCAATAGATGAAAATGATGCAATTAATTAAATTAGCTAGGTTAATTTAATTAATGAAGCGGAAAGAGGATGGGTTAAAGGGGAAATGATGTTAGTAAACTTGTTTCGAGTATATCATATCAATTAGGATATTTTTCAGTGTCTACATTTTTCCCCTTTGAAGCGAGGTACCTGCTGCTACGATTCAAAGAATAATTCTCTTCAGATTAAAAATGTTGCTTAAATCAAAAAAAAAAATCTGATTTTTTAGATGCCCCGATGGAAGGATAAAGATGACTCCCAGCCCCCTTGAGAAATTGGGCATAATTTTGAATTTTGGGTTGATTTCTCGATAAAGGTTAAAAGCTGCCACAAGGGTCCAAAAAGGCTTTGGGACGCAAGAATTATGCCAAAAATGCAAAAAATAATGCAAAATTAGGTCCAGATTGGCAAAATTGGTGAAAATGATAATAAACCCTATCTTCAAGGTTAAATTAGGGAAAAAATCCTAATTTTCTAGCTTAAATAAGCGAAGAAGGATCAATTTCAATTCATTTGTACATTCACACTTAAGAGATTCTTGCTAGTTTGAGCTTTGACCCTCCAACAAAATGGCACACCAAGAGCTTCCCAGGCACATCTCTGACTGAGTTGGAGAGTTCCAACAACTTCCAGGCGCAGGAACACTGATATGTGACTCCAAACTTGATTTTGACTTTTAGATGCATTTATTATGCTTTGAAATTTAATCTTTGGTGGCATCACTATATAACAATGCCCAAATTGAAATTGACGATGCTTAGATGAATTATAGCGATGCATATTTATATGGAAACACTATTCACAATTTAAATTAGGGTTTCTAATTTTAAAATGTGATGCATGATTGTTTAGTGACGCTTTAGCCGATTTAGAAATTAAGGTTAGGATTTTCCAAAGGTTAAATCACGTTGTCAATTTATTTGGTGATGCATGTTATGATTTGTAATTTTAAATGCCTTGGGCATTGCAATTTGAAATTTGAATATAGCAATGCTATTGAAGATAGTGAGGCTATTGTGATTTCAGAGCTGTTAATTCCAAATTGAGTGAAATTTCCTTGATTTCCTGATGTCGTGCACTTTGTGGATATAGGAGGTCATTCCACCACTGATGTCACAAGATCATAGGCCCACTGTGTTGGAGAGATTAGATGATTTTTCAGATTTACACCAGGAGCACCTGGGAGAGATCGACCTCTGGTATGTCACATATGCGCTTGTGATTTAGACACACTTAGTGATGATGACTACTCTATGCAATAGATGGCATAGCAAGACCTCATCCTTCCACCTTTTTCTAGGCAAGGCAACGATGAATTTGAAGGATATTTGGTGGGTCCTTCATTTTTTGATTCATAGAGATCATGTGATCTATGATGGTGATGTGGGATTCGACGCCTACCTTGAGGTTATGGAGATGGATCAGATTGTTTTATCCACATCGCAGATCAACCTTGAGTCATATAGAGGTCATGTGTCGACCTTCTGATAGATTACCACAACCATCATTTCAGGTTTGGTGGCTCCTAATAGACATAGTAGAGGATTTAGCCCAGGATGGCATCAGATGCTACATAGGACACTTTTGCATGGGAGCCCATGACACTGGCCTCCCTGTATCATGATTTGCATGATTTTTTCTACTATGATGGGAGAGCCATTGGTGTGGCGATGAATCTACTACATATTTGGGCATGGGAGTACATTGTTGTGCTCCAACCTATTGTTCAGATGGAAGACATGGAGCCAAATGATCCTGTCATATGAAGATACAGAGGTGCCATTACCCTGAGGCACACTAGATAGATTGGGATCTCATATTAGTGATAGGTGATTGATGATATGATATGTTTTCATTGGTGCCTGTGGCTACAAATTTTACCATGGTTTGATGATCTCCAGTAGTTGTACTTTGCTAGGAAGACCCAATACATGCAAGGTCGTGAGCACCACATCATTGAGAGATATCTACCAAACAGGGTAGCCTAATAGTTTGGAGAGGTCCAAGATAGACCTGATGATGCATACAGGGAAATTTTTGTGAGGGAAGCATGAGAGGTTCCCACATGGGGACCAACTATTCTAGATCTCGAGGTAGTCAAGAGCGTCAAGCAGCTGGTGGCTTATCCCTAGGCATATGATCAGGGATAGGTGATAGCATAGACTATTCCTGCATATGATGCTTGGTTTGTTCCTCCCCAACGTTTGATAGATCCAGCAGGTGTTCCTCCTAGAGGGAGACCTAAAGGAAAAGTAGGGAGAGGCAGAGAATAGGGTGGGGCCAGGATGGTCAAGTTCCAGGGGATCCTCTAGTTGTATAGCAATAGCCTCCTCAACAACCTCCAATTGTATAGCAACAACTAGGACCCCCACCACTAGATGCTGAGGATGCACAAATACAATAGTTGTAGCAGTAGGTGCATACATTGACTGGTGAGCAGGATCAGGCCCACCAACAAATTTTGGGTCTTACTGCTAAGCGAGACTAGGCACGACAGGAGGTGGTTGTGCTCACAATTGAGAGAGATCAGCTGCTATAGTGAGTACATGCTGTGACTGGAGAGAGAGAGACCAGGAGGTTCTCGGTGCCAACAAATGGAGGTGATGATGGTGGCCACTCATGGTAGGACCATGTCAGCCAAATTATATAGAGAGGCAATTACAAAGGCTATATATTATAGGAAGCATTATCATCATGATGTACCAGTGGCACTAAGATAGCCTGATTTTTTGCAGCGCAGTGATGCACGACCACAAGTAGAGGATCAGCCTGAGAAGCAAGATGGAGAGGGTAGCATCCATCAGGGCTAGCTATTATGTATACACACTTTTTTATTTTTCCCCATTCTTTATCACAAATATACATTCATGGGCTCCTTTTTGATAGCCTCATGGATATTGTACTTTTGATCAATATTCATACACTGATCTAGATTTTGTATCATGAAATTCATTTTTTTGATATATATATGATATGGATATTGATGATTCATGCTATGATATGTTCACTTTATTTCATGTATGGATGGATATGATATGGATGCTAATACTTTATCATGTATGGATGCATTGTATTTATGCCTATGTGATATGCGATGATCATGGTATGGATGGATGCAATGTTATGTTCTTTTTCATTATTTTTTCATGATATGATATGGATGGATGATTATGATATGCAAATGTTATGGATGCAAATGATGTGGATGCATTTATTTTTATATATTTTCTATGCATTTTATGATGACAATGATGTATGCATGTGGATGTATGGATGCAAATGCTTATGATATGCAATGATTTAAGATGCTTAAAATAAAAAATCTCTATTATTCATCACAACTCAAATTATTATGTAGAATGTATGATTTGATATGCAATGATTATGATGATGGATGTTTTATGATTATGCTATGATTATGAGATGCATGTATGCTGATGGTTTGTGGATGTAGGGTGGATGCATTGATCATGTTTTTGTTGACTATCATGATACTAGGTTAGCACGGAGAGAAGATAGAAGAATAACGAATGAATAACCGTTGATTGTGATGATTGCTTCAAAAGATACAAGTCCTTGATCCACCGAGACTTTATTTGGTGACAAGAAAATGAAAAATGCAGGATGAAAATGTTGGATGGGGAGATGCTCACATTTTGGGATTGGGATTTTCCGTCATTCCTTATTGTTTGATATAACACATAGATACGATGCATCAAGATATTAATAACCAGGACAATGTTGTATCTAGTGTAATGGACTTTGACTCAACAAATAGATAGGATAATTAATGTTCACATCTTGACATACAAAAACCTCATTGGAATGCAAGTTAGAAGCTTAGAATATATTGGACCAAAACATATGCAATAGTCAACAACATACCCTAAATGACCTTCCTACACACAACTAAGCAAGTATGCACCAAGATTATATTAAAAGAGTACCCACAAGCACAAAAAATAAAAATATAATGATCGATGCCCCATTCCTTTCTCTCTAAATCATTTTGATAGACATCATCAAGAGGTCCTTGGAATGGGTCATTAAGATAAATCATAAGAAAATATCAAATACAAACAGTCAATGTTATCTATATCTCCTGCCTAGTTTAAGTTTAGCTAAAGTGAGAACTGATACTGATGTCCATCACAGGAAGGATACATCCTAGGACATGTTGATCAAGCATTGTTTGATGTTAGGACAATGATGCTAAGATGAGTCAATTCTATAAAATTCACTGACGCATTTACATATGATCTAGACTTTAGATTTTGACTTTTAGGTTTGCACTTTACTACTTGTTACACTTGTTTTCTATTTGTTTTGTAAAAGGTTGAAGGTGAAAATCGATTTATTTTAGGTGTAAGTGAGATGGGATGGGTGGGTGGTTTTGGATTTTTTGGAATATTTCAATGCTTTTGGTATTTTGAAAATTTTTGGAGATTGTTTTTTGTCTTTTTGAAAGTTTATGCGAATGTTTAGGATTTTCATATTTTTTGAGGTTGTTTAGGGTTTTATGAGATATTTTGAGGATTTTTAGGTCTTTTGAATGTTTTCTAATTTTTTTGGATTTTCAATTTTCAATTTTTTTGTATTTTTTAGAGTTATTTGGATGTTTTTGGGGATTTTTAGATATTTGGATGTTTTTGGTATTTTCAAGGGTTTTACAAATGTTGAGGGGTTTTCTAAGATTTTTTGAGCTTCGACCAAGAACCTAACCTAAAAGATCTATCCTAGGGGCCTCGGTGGATGATAAAAAATAAGCCTTACCTATTTTATACACGCAGAGACCATGGATTTTGACTGACTCAACCTATTTACAAGATGAAGATATGAGTAGGTGAAAGTTGCCAATTTATTATGATGGACTCCTAAAGGACTAACCTAGGGTGTCTCAGGGGCATGTTAATGATGGCCTTTCCTATGTCCAAGCTCAGAGACTCGTAGTTCGATAAGAGGACTCTATTTTTTATTTTATTTTTTGACGTTCGACCTTTTTAGGGTTTTTGATGTTTTCTGGATGTTTTGGATTTTTCCTTTACAATTTTTCAAATGTTTTTGGTTTTTTCTGGATAAGATTTTATGAATGTTTTTGGTGTTTTCTGATAATATTTTACGATTTTTTTTGTGATTTTCTGATAAAAATGACCTCAAGATATACAAGAACCCAATTGTGATCCATAACTAAATTCCCTTAGTGTGACATGTTAGACTACTTTGATAAAGGTAGGACAAACTAACCTTTGGAATATGCCAAGTAGTGCTAAAGGGTTCATGATATCTCATAGTGCCAAGCTATGATAAGGACACAGATGATGGATAAATGGTGGTGTAAAGAATGATAGGAAAAAAGAGCCAAAGAATAGATGGAGGTGCTTTATTTACGCAAGGCAATTGTTTGCTAGGTTTTCACCAACGTACTTTCCCAAAGCGCCACCGAAGTGGTTTTCATTAGAGGATGATTATTTTTCTTTACTTTTTTCAATCCTTTTTCTCTTTTTTTTTTGGGTTTTGATTACTGTTTTATTTTTTTTATTTTTTGATTTATACCCTTCAAGACTAAGCATAATTTTTTTTGAGATGCAAGTTGTTAGTTGGCTCCTGCAAGGGTTCACCTTTAGGTGTTGATAGCTGATGTGCTCCTAATCCACGACTTGCTATGATGACAAAGGGATCCAACCAGTTAGGCTCAAAATTTCCTATTTTTTCTTGATCTGGAAGGTTCTTCTAATTTTTCTTTAAGACTAGATCTCCTACCTGGAATGACCAACATTTGATTTTCTTGTTATATCTCCATTTCAGTCGGTTCTAATATACTTGAAAGTGATTAAGGGCATCCAGACAACGTTCATCCAGGAATTCCAGCTCATTTAGTCAAGACACTCTGTATTCTTCCTCAGTTATCAAGTTCTGCAGTGATATTCTCAATGATGGGAGCTCAACCTCAATAGGAAAGATGGCTTCTGATCCATAGATCGAGGAGAAAGGGGTTGCACCTATAGGCGTGTGGATACTAGTTCGATAAGCCAAAAGAGTTGGATTTAGTTGTAGATGCCAATCATGACTAGCTTCATTCATTGTTTTCTTTAGGATTTTCAGGATAGTTTTGTTTGTAGCTTCTACTTGGCCATTTCCTTGGGGATAGTATGGGGTAGAGAATCAGTGTTGGATATTGAATTTTTGGTACAACTATTTCACTTCTTGATTTTTAAAAGGGGTTCCATTATCTGAGATGAGGGTTTGTGGAACACCATAATGGCAGATTAGGTAATTCAGGATAAATTTGGCTATCTGCTTCCCCATTATGTAGGTCATAGGAATGGCTTCAACCCACTTAGTAAAGTACTCAGTGGTGGTTATGATAAACTTGTGGCTGTTGGATGAATTTGGAGTGATTTTTCCTACGAGGTCAAGTCCTCACTATGAAAAAGGCCATGGTGTGATTATCGATTGCAAATCTTGAGCTGGGGTATGTTTCAGATCTCCATGTTGTTAACATTGGATACACTTTTGTGCATACCGATGGGATTCCTTTTCCATGGTTGGCCAATAGTACCCCATCCTCAACAGTCTCTTAGCTAATGTCATACTGCTAGAATAGGACACACATATGCCATCATGTGCTTCTATTAAAGTAGTTAAGGCTTCCTCTTTGTTAAGACATCATAGTAATGCTCCTTTGTTGCTTCATCAGTAAAGGATATCACCTAGGATCATGAATCAAGATGCATTTTTAACAAAGGTCTTTTTAAAGTTCAAGGTGATATCTGATGGAAAGGCTTCTCTATTAAGGTAGGTAAAGATGTCATGATACCACGAGGATCCAGGACCAACAATGACACACACGAATTCAGATTCAGAGATTTCAAAAGTTGGTACGAGAAGTTGTTCTACCAAGAATTTATGCTGGAGGATGTTGTTCTACATGTCTAGTAGTGACTTGATTGTTTCCATGGCATCTGCTACTCTACTATTAATGTGAGGAATCTACTCAAAAGTTTTATCTATAAAAAGATCTTTAAGATTCTCCACCAACTTTTTGTAAGGAGTGAGCTTGTCATCCTTCGCTTGATAGTTGTCATTGACTTGGTTGATAACCAATTGTGAGTCTACATAGACTTTCATCTCTTGAATTTTCCACTGAACTACTATCCTTAGACCTATGATTAGGGATTCATACTCAGCAATGTTGTTGGTATAGGGAAATGACAGTCTATATGACTTTGGGATACAATCACCTTGGGGGGTGATGAAAAGAATTCGTGCTCTTGATCCATGTTGGGTGAATGATCCATCAAAATACATCTTCCACTGAGTTGTGAGGTTGATAAGGAACACTGATTCATCAGGGAACTCAGATATTAGGGGGTTCTCAACATAGATGGGTGCTCCTACTAGTTGATCTACGATCACTTGTCATTTGATTTCCTTATGCTCCACATACTCTATGTCAAACTTTGTTAAGATCATCACCCATTTAGCCATTTGTTTTGTGAAGGTTGCTTTTGATAACAGGTATTTCAATGGATCTATTTTTGCAATGAGCTTGATTTACTATGACAGCATGTAGTGTCTAAATTTTTGTGAAGCAAAAACAACTGTTAGGCATGCCTTCTCAATGGGTGAATAGTTCATCTCATAGCCTACCAAGGTTTTGTTGATGTAGTAGATATCCCTCTCCTTTTTTTCATCATGTTGTGCTAAAAGAGCTCTGAGTGTTGTTGGTGTCGCTAAGATATACACGATTAATGGCTTGTTTGGTACTGGTGGCATGAGCACTAGAGGTGTGAGTAGATAATACTTGATATGTTGGAAAGCTTTGTCACACTTTTCATCTCACTTGTAGGTTATCCCTTTATGAAGAAGATGTGAAAAGGGGCAGATTTTATCTAATAGTTGTGTTATAAACCTTCTGATGGACTACGATCTTCCTTGTAACCCTCTCGTCTGCTTTAGTGTTTGTAGTGGTTCCATGTCTAAGATGGATTTTACCTTTGTTGGATCAATTTCTATCCCTCTATGTGAAACAATGAATCCTAGAAGTTTCCCTAATGTGACCCCAAAGACACACTCTTTTGGATTTAGCCTTACTTTGTATTCTTCAAGCCTATCAAAGATAGGTCCTAAGACTTGTATGTGCTCACTTCTCTTCCTTGATTTTTCCAAAATATCATCCATATAATATTCAAGTGTTTTGTGGATCATGTAATGGAAGATAAGGGTCATTTCTCTTTGATAGGTTGCTCTTTCATTCTTTAACCCAAATGGCATCACATTCTAGCAATAGGTTCCTCATGGACAAGTGAACGTAGTTTAATATTGATCTTCCTTGGAAATTATGATTTGATTGTATCCTGAAAAACCATCCATGAGTGACAAAATTTCATGCCCAGTTGTTAATTCCACAATGAGATTGATGTTAGGAAGAGGGAAATCATCCTTTGGACATGCCTTGTTTAGATATATGAAATTAGTGCAGATTCTGATGCCCCCAGTGGGTTTTGAGACTGGTACGAGGTTTGAAACCCACTCAGGATAATCTATCGGTTGGATGAATCCAATGTCAAGAAGATTTTGTAATTCTAGTTTGACCAAGAGTGCTATCTAAGGATGCATCTTTCTTAATTTCGGTTTGATTGGCTTAGCTTCAAGATAAACTGCTAAGTGATGCACAACTACTTCTAGATCAAGGCCTGGCATATCTGTGTATGACCATGCAAAGTTAGCTCTTCGCTCTTTGAGGAATGCTGCAAGATTCTTCTATTCTTCATCCAACAAGGATTCGACATAAAAAGTGATCTTAGGTTCTTTTGTTATTCCCACATTGACTCAAGTGGATTTTTCTGCTAGTATTGTTGACTTTTTTGGATACATGGCACGAAGGGGGAGATTGAATCCCTCATCCTTGGGTTCCTTAGAGAGGTTTTCACCATCGGATGCATCCTTTATTTTTACTATTTTAGGATCAGAGAGTGCCACTAGGTGGTTTTCACTCAAGGATTTGTGTGTTAGTTGAATTTTGTTTATTTTGCGACTGAAGGATTCAATCATCTCCCCATAGTATGCCCTTATGTCGATCTCTATGTCGAAGCCTTCTTTGTGATCTACCCATGATAAGTTGTCATGGATTCCCATGAATTATGAGATCACTTCATCATTTTCGAATAAATCTAGAATTGGTGGTCCTTGTTGGTACATGTCAATAAGTTTTGGGTATACTAGGCATATTTCGGTTGGTTGGTTGCTTGAGACAAAGGATGTTATGGATATCATAAATATGGTTTTGTTCTCAAATAATTCAGCAACATTGAGGGGAAAGTCATCTAAGGTTGTATCACAAGATGTAGGTGACCAAAAGGAAGCATTAGCTCGTTTAGCAGAAATACCTTTGCTAATAAGTGTGACCTTGCTAGTACTACAACCTAAGCCAAGATTATTTATTTGTTTCTTAGGAACAATGGGTTCTAGTAAACCATTGTCATTTTGTCCGAGCTTTTCATTCTTGTTATATCCCATACTTTTCATCAGTTGCAAGCCTTTGTTGTCATCTTCCATAGGAAGAACAGGTACATGTTGTTCATCTTGATAGAGGAGTTTAGAGATATCTTCTTCATTGACATCTACTTGATTCAAATCTCCCCACTTGGTGAAGGTACTAGCTTCCATCTTAATTGTTTCAGGTTCTTTGGTGCTAGATGTGGGTTTCCAAGAGATTGAGGAGAAATAGGTAACTCTCCTAAGAAAAAGGTGTCTTTCAATAGTTTTTAGATTCCACAACCATCATCCTGGATCACTACTTTGATGTCAGATATACTCTGAACCATGGTGTAGGTCCTTCATCATTTTTGGGTATTTGGGGGATCCTATAGAACTTGACCTCAAGACTTTTGTAGTAGTAAAATGGCTCAAGGTCTCCATGGATAGTGATTTATCTACCTTAAAAAGGAAACTTCACACTGATGATAGGTTGAGGCTATAGATTTTAGAGCATGGATCCATGGTCGGACAAGTAAGATGTTATAGGGGAGATCTAGATCAAGCACTTGGCAAGTAGTTTTAGCAATAAGAGGTCCCACTTGGATTGGAAGTGCAATGATTCCTTGTGATACCCATTCTTGGTCATCATATGCCCTGATGGTGGTACTCTTTGTCTTCTCAATAGTATCTTCTAAATAGCCTATATTTTTTATCAACTATAAGGTACAAATGTTAAAACCAACACCTCCATCTACCAAGACTCTTTTGACCTTTTTTTTATGAATGAAAACCTAAGGATGTAAAGCACAATTATGAGATGGTTGTGATGGTAAGTCTTGCTCAAAAAATGTAAGAAGTGGTTGGCGATATGCCCTACCATAGCTTGAAACTGATTGGTACCAATGTTCTCGGGAATGGATGATTCAAACAAGGCATTCTCCAATATTTCCCTATTTGTGGGGGATAAATTTAAGAGTTCTAGGATAGATATCTGTGCGGGGGTCTACTTAAGCTGAGGATTAGATGTGGGAAAAGTAGGTTGTGTCCTAGATTGAGATGGGACTCCTTGAACAATTATTTTTCCAATTCATGTGGTGACTCCATATTCCATACTAGCCCCTTTGATGGTAACAACCGTAATAACACTATCATAGGAGTTAACTACATTGGAATAGGTATGTTGCACATTTGCGTAATCCTTAGCTTTTCCATTGTTATTTTATTTTTTATGATCCGGCATAGGGTTCTTGTATATCTTAAGATCCTGATTCCAACCTAGTACCTCAACAAATATGGTATCATTTTCTATGAGATCTTGGATGATGTTCTTAAGTTTCACTTAGTTTGTTTCTTTATGCCATTTTATTTTATGAAAGTCACAAAGTTCATGCTCATTGTACCAAGATGGTTTCTCTTGTGGTTCTTGGTGTTGGAATCAAAGAACACTGAGAGGGGGGTGAATTAGTGTTCTGCAAATTTTAACTTTATTAATTTGATCCTTAAAGTATTGATAACATTCAACCAAAATAAATATGAATGAACATAAAGCAAGCAACCACAACACCATAACACAAGAATTTTTTTATGTGGAGACCCTATTAGGGGAAAAACCACAGTGGAGGTCAATCCACAATATTATTTGAGTCTACTAAAAAATATGAAAGTTTACAAAATGGGAATGCACTTGCATTCAAGAACACTGCCTAGAGCTCACTACTCAAAAATATAAAGGCTCACTGTATTACAATCAATGTCAAAAGACAACTAGAGTGGTGAACTATGAAATAGAATCTACATATGCTTGAAAATAGTTTTGGTTAAGCTCATCAATCAAATTCTTTGACCTTCTATCTGATTCTTCTCTTCTGCTCTGTCTACTTCAACTCACATCACAAAAACCTTTTATGCACAAGTGAAACTATGCATAATCGCTCTACAACCATTATGAAATTCATAACATACATCAACATAGTTTGTTCATACATCAAAATGATATAATCAATTAGTTATATATATATGCAACTAAAGATTTAATCACTACATGTTGGCTCCAACAAAATATGAAATATTTACAAACTGTCAGCTCAATTCATAATTAATTCTCAATGCACACCAACCAAAGTTGACCACAACATAGTGAGGACCCAAATCAACATGCTCAAACACAAAAATATTTAAACAATTGCTCCTTGAATATCTGCAACGGTTGTATTCACTTAGTCGGCATTCATGCACTGTTAAACAGAAAATTAATCAACCAGATCTTCTAACTTGCACATGGATCTATACGAGGCACTAAGATTCAAGAATAATAGAGATCATATACCAAAAAACCCTCCCTGAGATCCACAACTCAAAATGATAATAGAAAAATTGCATATGAATTGATGAACACAATTTTGTCGGATGCTCTGTTCTTGTTGACAGTTAATCACTTATCTTTAATCTAACTTCTAATATGATCAAATGATTATGTGTGGATCGAATCACTAACTAGGGTTTCCATCAATGACAACACCAGATGACTTGTGTAGTGTCTCTTGCCAACAATATCCCCCTTTGGCATTGATGGCAACACTTAGTGAAAAATGACTAAGTGTCGGATCAGTACCAACATGAATATAATGCCAACCTTCAAAACTCCAAAAACAAAACTCCCCCTGAGATGATTAAGGAATTTTTCACTGTCCCATTCTCCCCCTTTGACATCAATGGAAAAGGCAGGAATCTGCATACCAAAAATCAAACAAAATTGATATGAACAAACTGCATATGTATAAACAAGCTTCTACAACTTACATGAACTTGAATAGATTTGCAAAAAATTTCTTCAATAGTTTCAAACTCATGTCCCAACTCTTCTTGAGACTCTCCAAGATAGTCATGTGACCACAAAATAAGTAATATTACATCTCTATTGATTCAAGGTTTGCCGGATCACTAACCACCATAGCATCTTGTGCTTCCTTCAATGCACTCACCATTGTTTCCATCTTAGGACCAATTAGTCCTCTAAGCTCACAAACCCTTTCAACCATTTTACCTTCTTCATGATTCAAAATTTTGATCTTTTCAAGCAAGGATATGACTTGACCTTCTTTCTTTCCAACATAAATGATTAGAGGATCGAATGCTTGAGTGATATCCGCTAACTGTTTCTCACATTCTTTCATTTTCTTTTCAATGTCCTTAGTGAACTTAGACAAAGATAGGCATGACAAATAAATGTTACCACCTTCAAACAAAGTATTTTGAATATTCTTTACACAATTAGCTAACATAGATTTATCATTAGCTATCATCCCTTTCATCAGCTTGTTCACCCTTGTTTTTCTCTTAAAATCCCTTTTTGCTTCATTTAGTATCTATTCTCTCATTTTCTCTTCTTTTGTCCTTGCACTCACTCTTCTCATTTCTAAAACTTCATATAGACTTTTGGGTAATGCAGATATTATTTCAATAAGAGTCATATTGAAATTATTCAAGTACTTTATTGATGCTTCCTCAAGAACTCTTTGACCGGCACTGTCAAAGGTGTCATAACCTTCACAAAGAGGCTTAAGATTACCATCCTTAAGTAATTCTTTCTCCACTTCTTCTATAGACATACCTAATTTATCTATTTTCATATTTTTATTTCCTTTCTCTTCATCGGAGGGCTTGTCCTTAGAGACTTTTGTTTCCTTTGTGCCCTTTTTCTTGATTTATCTTATCTCTTCATCTAATTTATTCTCTTCATCTTCAAAAAAAGCAACATAAACTCTTGTGCTCTTGTCCTTATTCCTTATTCCTTCTCTCCCGGATGATTTGGCTTGAGCTTTCATAGGACTTGATTTCTTTGTAGGACCAGATGAGAGAGTAGAGCTTCTTGTAGATCTAGTTCAAGCAAAGGATGTTGCTGGACTAGTAGATTCAATTCTAGCTAACTCTCCTGCTTTAGCTTGTTTTCTCTTTCTTCTAGCTTCTCTCATAACTTTTGTAGATATACCCATGCTCTCTGCAAAGGCTTCTACTTCATTACTCTCCGGACTATCATAGGTTTCTTCAACTACTCATGTACTTTCATATCTTTTTCTTCATAGGTTCCAAACCTCTCTTCTGTCAGATCTTGAGGTTTATTCAAAAAATGTTGTGCATATAGTTCCAAGATGTTCTCCTCAACTTCATAGCCCATTGGCATAATCCAAATGGTTCTACGATCTGCAGCTTCCATCAAACATTGATCAATGTCAACCATAAAATAGATTATGTCCTTATACTTCTCCACAATAGAAGTAGGAATTCTTTCTCTTGCTTGCATTTCATTCTAAAAGTTCTCAAAATAACCCTATATTGTAGTTTTCCTGGCTTTACTATCACCAACTCTGTGCAAGATATCTCTAATTTGAACAGCTACAATTTTATTACCTTGCCATTGAACTTTTCCAAATCCCAAAACTTCATTCATGAAATAAAATAATAAACACAACAACAGATTACCATATTTGAAGGAATTACTCTTATCTTTATTGATCTTACCAAGATTCTCCATTAACTAGCTTCAGAGTAACTCACATAGATCATACTCTGCATTCTCCTTCACCATCTGATATGTTGCATAGATAGTTGTACCAGATACAAAATTATCTTGACTGGAGTGATAGATCTTGTAACCAATGACCATAGATGCAAATATGACATCGACTTCAATGATATCATGAATTGTCATAGTTCTTTTATCAAACAATGAACCGATTGCATCAGTAACTATCTGATTCTTCATAGACTTCAAGATCGAAAACCCACCGGAGGAATTTAAACTTGTAATAGAACTTATGGATTCTTTTTTAATCTTAAAATGTTGACTCAACCACATAAATTCAGCATGAACTTGGCTCAAAATATATTGAACCCACTCTTTTTCTTCAAAAATGAGAAATTTTACAATCTACATGAATTTCTTCTCCTCTAGGGTTTTGAATTTGGGCTTTAGCTTGAAATCTTCTCCAACTATATGATTTGAGTATAAATTCAACAACTGTGAGCTCCCTAACTCAATATTTGCATGAATGTATGCCCTAATGTCTTCAATATGCAATACATCATATGAAACAGATGAAAATGCACCTAAGGGCTCTGTCTCAACAGATTTGAAAGGATGCCACTTGAATTTTGGATGGGGCCTATCCTTGATATCAACTACCAATGGAGCAACCATTTTCACAAATTCACAAGTTCACAAGTTTTCTCGATAAATACCTTTTCATCGGATTAGGGTTTTATCGCCAAATCTCCTTCACACTTGAATCTTTTCCAAAATTCACCAAAGTTTGCTTCACAGCTCTCCAAACTTCTTCTTCTCAAAGTGCAAAGTGACAAATGAAGAATACAAATGACCTTTTATCATTTCCACACCTAACCTTTTGTTGCAATAAATGCTTTTTCCCTAACTCACACGGATACCCTGTTTCCATACACTGTGAAGGATAACTCTTATGTGGACCTTCAACTCTGCAAAAATACTCTCTTCAAGTATTTCAACAGCATCTGTAGATCATCAATGCAATCACTACACTCATCCATATCCCGGTACCAATTACCGACAGGGGGTTTGAAGAATTTTCTTGAGAACTCCCCCTAGGCCAGAGGCCTTAATCTAATTCTTGGAGGAATTACCAGAAGAATTTCCAGATCCTGATTCTAGTGCTGACTCATTTCCTACAACAAAGGGACTCTTCTTCACCCATATCTTCTTCATTTTATTCTTGATCTCATCTGTAGTAACCTTTCCTTTTCCTTTTTCATCCTTCTACATGTTTTTCCCTTGATTTACTGGACCCTTCCTGCTTCTACAAAATCTAGCAATATGACCAAATTTTTTGCAATTGTAGCACACCAAATTTCTTTTTCTGGACTAGTTGTTCCATTGATTTTCTCTTGATCTGCACTGGTTAGCAATATGGCCAAATCTATTACATGTATAACATCTGGCATCTCTATAAAAATTATTCATCATATTTTTGCATTCATTTGACTTATGACCATACTTATTGCAATTGAAACACTAACCGAAAAATGATAGACCACTTGAATTCATTATACTTTTACATTGAGTAGCCATATGACCAAATTTATTGCAAATAAAACAGTAATCATTGAACCTTTGAGCATTAGGTTGTCTTACCAGATACCTTCTAGCTTTGTTTATTTGATTTCCTTGCTTGAATCTCCTTTGTCCAAATCTAAAATTTTCTCCTTCCTCATATCCAAGACCTCGCTTGTCACCTTCAGTCCTCTGAGTTTTAATTAGTTCATCAAGCTTGGATGAGCTAATCTTGAACTTCTCCTTGAATTCATTTGCAGCAACAAGTTCATCTCTAAGATTAACAATCTTCTTTTCAAGATCTTCTTCATTATTTTTGGATTGTTCCAATTCAAGCTCCAATTGATTGAATCCATCGGTAATTTGACTGCATTCTTCAAATTTCTCCTTCAAGGACTGAGCAAGCTTCTCTCCATTCTTCTTCTTGTCTTCAGTCTCCTTGGTAATCCTCATCACAATAGATTCCATTTCATGCTTCAGGACAACATTTTCTCTGGAAAACTTTTCACACTCTTCTATCTTTTCCTTCAGGGCTTGACTCAGGTGTTCATCTTCAATGCTTTTACTCTCTTTCTCCTTAAGTTGATCACATAGTTCCTTTCTCTTTTCCCTTGACTCATTGATTTTATCTTTCAATGATTGAATGAACTTCTCAACATTCTTGAGACTTGCCTATAAATATTGAACTTCAGATTTGGACTAATCAAAATCATCTAGGGCCACCAAAATTTGTTGTTGAAGACTTATTGAATCCATTTAATCACTTTCCTAGATCTTTCCCAATCTTTTAAACTTCTTTCGAGGAACCTGGCTCTGATACCAATTGTTGGAATCAAGGAACACTGAGAGGGGGGGGTGAATCAGTGTTCTATAATTTTTAACTTTATTAATCTGATCCTTAAAGTACTGATAACATTCAACCAAAAGAAATATGCATGAACATAAAGCAAGCAACCACAACACCATAACACAAATATTTTTTATGTGGAAACCTTATTAGGGGAAAAACCACGGTGGAGGTCAATCCACAATATTATCTGAGTATACTCAAAAAGATGAATGTTTACAAAATGGGAATGCACTTGCATTCAAGCACACTACCTAAAGGTCACTGCTCAAAAAGAGAAAGGCTCATTGCCTTACAATCAATGTCAAAAGACAACTGCAGTGGTGAAATATGAAATAGCATATGCAAATTCTTGAGAATTGTTTCGGTTAAGCTCATCAATCAAATTCTTTGACCTTCTATTTGATTCTGCTCTTCTGCTCTATCTTCTTCAACTTGCATCATAAAAAACTTTTATGCACAAGTGAAACTGTGCATAATCACTCTACAAACCTTCTTACATTCGCAACATGCATCAACACACTTCATTCATACATCAAAATGATATAATCGATCACTTACATATCTACAACTAAAGATTTAATCACTACATGTTGGCTCCAACAAAATATGAAATATTTACAAACTGTCGGGTCAATTCATAATTAATTCTCAATGCACGCCAACCAATTCGGCCAAAAAATAGTGAGGACCCAAATCAACATGCTCGAACACAAAAATACTTAAACAATTTCTCCTCAAATATCCACAATGGTTGTATTCACTTAGTTGGCCTTCATGCATTGTTAAACAAAAAATTAATCAACCGGATCTTCTAACTTGCACACAGATTGATATGAGTGTTAGTCATTTTTATTCTTAGATCAAATTGAGTGAATTTAAAGTATGAGGTGCATTTCATTTTTTTTTTTTTCTATATTCCATTCAAGTGTATAAATAGAAGAATCAAGAAGCTTTTACTTTCAGCAAATGATTGTTGCATTTATACAGATGTATACAATATTGAAAAGATTCACACAGAATATTGCTGAAAGAAATATCTTTATTGATTCAAAGGTTAAAATCTATCTCACACAAGATGTGAGATATAGCTTGTCCAATGTGCACGAAATACAATATATACAGGAATGGATTTTTAAAAAAATAATAAAGATGCATATATACAGAGAAAGGCCAGTCATTTCCTGATGACTGGTTTAGGTCCATCGTCTTGCATGATCCTCAGCTCTAGATTGCTTGTTTTTGTCCTCCACAGCTTTCAGTCTTCATATCCTGCATCTGAAATAATTGTAATGCTTAGAACAAATTTCTAAACAATGACAGTCTTCGATCCTACATACACATCCACCCATCAATGTATAGACTATTTTTTGTATGCATCAGAAAAGCTAGTCACTCATGTTCAGAGAAGAGAGAGGAAATGATGATCAAATACATCTAAAACATGATTATGTTTTTCTAACTATTTGTTCCATGTGCAGCCACAGGTATAAACATCAATCTGATTAAATATGAGTGTAGTAAGTGTGGCTCCCACAAGGGTTGAGCCCAGCTCATAGTTCATGCACGATCTTTCAGGTTTATTCAAGGTCATTCAATAGGTGTCATAATAACATGAACTGTAATGGAAAGTTAACTTTGAACAGTCACTTTAAGAAGGGATAAAGTGTTCTACCTTTCAAGATAACATAAAAGTAACACTTGATTTTTATCATTTTCAAGTCTCACTAAATGGGTATAGTGGAGTTAACATTGTATGCTAATATTGTATAGAGATCCATTAATAGTGTATTGGCTGAACATCATAGTGATATTCTATGCACAATCATAACATAACCATGAGGTAGAATTTTCTATTAAAGATCAAAGGTAGGACACTTACATTATGAAAGGATGGATATGTCAGCAGATGTTAATGAATGAAGCTTTAGCAAATAAAGTGAAGCCATGTGGTAAAAGGAAATTCCATCAAACACAATGCTACATCATGCCATACATAAAAGGAACAGTCATTATGTGTTAAATCACAAGAAGATGTTAGAATCAGCAGAGCCATGTGTGATAAATGCATTGATAGTAAGAAAACAGGAAAAGAATGAATTTGTATCTTAAAGCAAGAGATAGAAGACATCAAGATCATCTGAGACAAAGACAAAAACACACTGAGCAGTATTTTTTTCTTTTAAGAATAATCCTTCCTACTGAAACACAGTTGCAATATCAAGACACAATATAGCTCAGCAAAGTAATATCACAAATAGGGATAGTCCAATACAGAAAATATACCAGAATTTTAAAGTAATATGCACAGTGAAATATTGAGGTGGTCTTCCAAATAAAAGAGGCAGTCTTGTGAGAACAAAGCAATATGTTTTTTTTTTTAAGCTAACATTTGAATTTATTCATAAAGTCTAGAAAATACAGTGAAGATACAAATTTGGAATGCTACATAATAAAAGGAGGTAGTTGATGATGTAAAGATTCAAGGTGAAACCATGATTGCAAAGAGGCTATTCTTATCATGGTCCTTGCCAGAAACTATAACAGCAGTCCTCAAGTTTGAAACTATAATTAGCATCTATCTCAAGGCAGCATTCTCCTGTGGTTGATATATATAGAGAAAAATAGTTAAAGCTGCTTAATAACTATTAATGAGAGTTGGGTAATGTGGTGATGCTGACATGAGAGAAATAATGATAACCTATCAGGAGGAGATGGCACCATTTGCACAAGAAAGGAATAATAGCTAATTTTCAACAGAACTTAGTCATTTTCCAAGATACATAGGGTTATTTCAAGTGGGCATTTGAGTTGGAGGTAGCACTATTTTGAGATATTAAAGGACACTGTGCTATACCGTACAAAGAAAACACAGAGATAATGCAAATGTAGAAAGTTGTAGCTTCATATGACAGTGTAATAATGAATCGCAGGTATGGAAGGATAACAATTCTTGATGGATGGAGTTCTTCCATTAGATTCTCCAGTTTGGAATGCTCTGCTGGACATGTATGCAAAATGCGAAAGCATAAACAAGGCATGATCATTGTTTGGAGAATGTCTAAAAGCGAAACTATCACATAGAATGCAATGGTTGCAAAATAAACCAAATAGATTTTTGCAAAGATACTCTCAAAATCTTCAAATTAATGAAGCACTCTATAATATACCCTGACTTTGAAATAGAAATGAAAGGATAAAATGCTTTGAAAGATACTTACCGAGTATGTGGAGGTCATTGTTTGTTAAAAACTGCAAAGGAGATTACACTAGAGACTGTAAGGTTTGTCATGAAGTCCTTCAAGAAGCTCTATCGAACCCTATATTGGTGGCTATGAACACTCTAGAATGCAAAGGCGGAGGAAATGAAATGTTTTTTTGCAATTCTTGCTATTAGTTTTGTGTTAGGGTTTTTACCCTATTTTTTTGGCCAACACAATTTTAAAGCATTTTTGCTTGATGTTTAAACTTTGCAAGAAATTAACTTTTCCCTCGACCTAGTAAATACATTTGGAAATTAGGGGTATTCCCTAATTTTTAGCCTCTTGTTTTATTTTCTTAAGAAGTTTGTGGCTTGACTATGGATTTTTGCTTGACTTTAAAGTGTAAATTTTTTTTTTTTTAAATGGTGAAGTTATAAACCTTTTAATCAAGTGTTATTTTAAATGCAAAATTGAGAGCATGTTTTGAGGTTCCAAGCATTGAGGAGTTAGTTTGAGAACATTTGGAGTGAATATAGGAACTTTTATTGCTTTGGAGAGCATATAGGCATCAGTTTGTTGTGCCTCCATGTTTGTTATGATAGAATTGACTTTTTCAACCTTCTTAAAAGTCTTTTGGAGCAAATCTAGTAGCTATATTTTTGGCTTTTGTAGGCCATCCGAGAAAAGGAAGTTTCCATTCCTATTTTGATGGGACTTCATTCAAAGCTTGCTTATTTAGTCAATTTTTTTATTATTGTAAGCTAGTTCTGAATTAACAGAGTTCTGGAGAATGCTCATCCTCAGTTTTCACTGTGATTTTGTAACTCATGTTTTCATGCAAACTGTAAGTTTTCCTTGAAAATTTATAATAGATTCAATCTAATTTTTCATCACTTGCTTGTTAGAGCACATGTCCTTTGAAGTTAATCAGCATACTTGTGAAATTTTGAACTTTTCCCTGTATTTCTACTTTTCTTTTAAAAGTGCCTTTCTTGCAAAAGAATATCCATTTTACAGGTTATGAGTTGTGTAAGCAATACGAGTTTTAAGCTATGGAGTTATTCATCTCTTTCTTAGAGTCTTGTGTTAGTACCTTCTCATAAATCAACTTTTGTGAATGATATATAGAAGATTATTATGTGGGTTTCTTGCTAATCTGTTAACTCAAGTGAAACAGAGTCAAGTTTGCATGTTATTAGACATTTTTAGATAATTCATTATCATATATGGGTGTTTTTTGTTTTCATTTTTAGTATTTCATGCTTTCTTATCTCTTTCCCTTCAAAAGACAAATAGTTTTAGGCAAAAATCAATAAGAGCCAGCTTTTCTAGAGGTATTTTTCTATTACAGGGTCACCCACAACCCTAGGAAAATTCCCATGTTACTCATGATTGGTTGTATTTGACATCAGCCTCGGTGCAAATCATTAGAGTTAACAATGAGGCATGCCCAGTGGGATAAGTTCCACATTATATTGTTGGTTTGGTATGCAACCAGCAAGTTTCAGACTTTGCAGAAGTTATTTTAGCATACTTGACAACTCTGTGAAGTGAAAGAACAACAAAGTTAGTGCTGTCACAACTTATGAGAAGAGTACAACCATGAAGTTCTAGAGAATTTAAGTTTTTGTAGCTACCACCACCCAGAAGACAAGGCAGAGCATCAAAAAGAGTACCTCCTTCTAAGAGAGTATAGTGTACACCACCTGGTGTTAGACCAGAAATTGTATTTTCATCACCAAGGAGGAGAGGAAGACTGTCTAAAAAATAGACTGAGAATCATTCAGCCTCGCCTAGCCTTAGAACAGAACGGTCTCCTTTAAGCAGTACAACAAAATTTTCTAGTCATATATTTTCAAGTTCTTCTGTTACAGTAAGTTCATCAACTGCTGTTTTTACAAATTTAAATCCACCTTAGCCATCTTTAATGGCTACTCCCATAAATTATCCTTTTGTGCCATTTAATGGAGGCAGTCCATTAAATTTTTCACAGCACAATGACATTCCAATGACAGCTTTGAAAAGTTTGCCAATTTTCACTGGGGAAGATCAAACTACCACGATTGAACATATACGAGATGTGGCTTCATTATGTGGAGTCCATCACATAACTCAAGAGGATGTTGCTGTGAGATTGCTAGCTGCTTCATTGAAAGGAAAAGCATTGCAATGGTATAGGGGTTTAGCAGTAGGCTCCATCACAACTTGGGATGAATTTGGAGACAAGTTGCATAAACAGTTTCAAGATAAGTCTAATAACTTGTCTTTGGTAGGACAACTTACAACTATAAAGAGAGCCCCTCAGGAGCAAATGATGGATTTCAATTTCCATTTTCAAAGAACATGGGATAGGATTCCTGCTACAGTGAGGCCTTCACCTAAATATGCCTTCCTATATTATTTTAGAGCTATAAATAGCAATATTTTAGTTTTACTATAGTTAATGGGAGGAGTGTCTTTGTCGGATGCTTATGAGGTAGCAATCAGAGCTGAAAACAACCTAATACAAGCTAGTAAAATTGCTCCTAGGCCAGCAATGCCTATATTTCCAGATATTCATTCGAATATCCCTCTGTAGATACCACCTTTTGCACCTTTACCACCTGTTCCAGTAGTGTTAGCTATTGTTCCAGCTGTTGTAACAAAAGAAGCTACTATCTCAAGTTCTTCAAATGAGTTGCAGGAGATCAAAATTTTATTACAGACTTTTGGTAATAAGCTTGTGAGCTTGGAAAAGAAAAAATCATATAATAGGCCTTATCAATAGCAGAATTCAGGTCAGCAACATCAATATCAAGGAAATAGATAGGCTTATCAAGGCAACTACCAAGTCCCAAGACAGAATGTAAACACAAGACCTTTCCAGGCTTATGCTCTAGCACCTGTTAGTGTAGTTAAGGATCTTGTCCCTATTCAAAACAACTTAGCAACAGATTATGAGTGGTGCTACCCTTGTAACCAACCTCACAATCAAGCCACTTGCCCAAACAGACTCATTAATTAGGCACTTATGGTACATAATGCCTCAAGTTCATAGCAGAATGCACTCAATGATACATCTCAACAACACCAAGATTAGCTTACCAATGAAACTACCCTACTTAACTGGCAAGGTGAAGAATTATGTGGATTGAATGTAGATAATTCTCCAGTTGCAGCTAACACAAGGGTGAAGAAAAGAGCTTTTGAGCTAGATCAAGCAACTCATAAAGGAAAAGAAACAGTTGTAGAACCATCTACATCTCAAGTGACTCGCGTTTTGCAAAGAAATCAACAACTCTCAGTTAAGGAGCAGCCACACTTGCAAGCTGATCATGCTGGCATAAAGGTGCATCATAAAGTAAACTCAGTTGTACCCTATAATATTAATGATAGTATGAAAAAGATGAACGTAACGATGTCTATGTGGGATTCATTAGCTATCCCAAGTCAAAAAGATATGTTATAGTTAGCCTTGTCAAATTTTAAAGTGTCTGATGAATCTGAGTCTCCAATAGGTCAAGTCAGAATTGTGTTGACAAATAATCCTCAAGAAAATGATAAACAACCCAGCAAAGAGGCAGAAAAAGAAGTCAAGCCACCTCCATTTTACGTGTCTATAATCATAGGTGATAAGTTAGTTCATAACTGTATGGTAGATAGTGGAGCTAGTAGCTCTGTAATGCCAAAGCAAATTGCTGATAAACTTGGACTAAAGTATCAGCCTTTAGAGAAAGGATTAATTCAATTAATTGGTACTTCTATTAATACATTAGGTGTTATTAAAGGTTTGAGTCTTACCCTTCATGCTTGTCCAAACTTTTCAGTTCCTCAAGACATGTGTTATAGATCTTCCACATTTCTTTGCTTTGTGCCTCTCAAGAGACTTTACAGCTAAAATAGGAGGTTATGAGGTTATGTGTCAACTGATTGGTCACATATGTTGTTTAGAACTAGATATGGAACCAAAGTTACCATTAAATCTGAAAAGTTGGATAAAGATCACAATGAGCCATATAACCCAAGTCCTATCAATTCTATTCCTACTACTGCAGACAAATATTGTGTCATTTTTACTGACAGTGAGTTGGCTACCGCTCAAGAACTTCAAGCAAAAGTTGTTCCTGATGTGTTGTTACATGAATGGGTAGCTGAAAATGTGTTGGACAGTCCTGAAGATCTTATTCAAGATGCTGGTATGGGTAATTATGTGATGCTTGAACCTGGTGTTGAGGTTACAAACCTTGAAAAGGGTACAAATTAGTTGTTGCAACAGCGAAGTGAACTTTGGGAAATGTTTTTTGATGGTTCCAGAAGCAAGAATGGAGTAGGTGGAGGTGCAATGTTGGTTTCTCCATAGGGTGATAAGTACTTTGTAGCCTTTCATTTTTCTTTTGCATGTTCTAACAACAATGTTGAGTATGAAGGACTCATTCAAGGCCTTGAGTGGGCAAGGAAAAGAGGAATTGACTATTTGAAAGTCTATGGAGACAACGAATTGATAGTTAGTCAAGTTAGAGGGTTGAATGTTGCCGAGAATGATGCTTTGAAGTCTTACAGAAACAGAGTATGGAACATAATTGAAGAATTTAATGCCTTCAATCTGATTTCTATTCCATGAAATCAGAATAAGCATGTTGATAGACTTGTAGCAATTGGAGCATAGTTTGATATCCCAGGTGATGTCAAAAAAGATAAAATACAACAATATGTCAAGGTGGTTATCAGGCCATCAATTCCTGATAATAACATTAACTGGTAGGTATTTGAAAGTGATGAGCAGATTTTAACCTTTCTGCTCCAAGGAGATCATTTTTTTGTAGTGAACCAGGAAAAGATTAAACAACAGTATGATGATCAAGTGATACAACTGAAGACAAATAAACTTCCCAAAGGGCTAGTTACCTTGGAATCCATATTCAATTCTGATGATTAGCTTAAGAAGAACAAAGTCAACATTCAAGTGAAGGACGATCATTATGAATAAGTGGAAATCTTTAAAGGTAAGCTTCTCAAATTAGGAAAAAATTGTTTAGTTGAAGATAGAAAAGCTTTCATTTCTCTATTCCAAGAGTATCATGATGTTTTTTCTTGGAAATATTCCGATTTAAAAGGGTTTGATCCTCATATTGCACAACATACAATTGAGTTAGAACTTGATGCCAAGCCTATTAGACAGAAACAAAGACCCTTGAACCCCAAGCTCGAACCTTTAATGATCAAAGAGCTGACCAAGTTAGTCGAGGGGGGTATTGTATTTCCAATTAAACACACATCCTCGGTTTCTAACCTTGTTCTGGTTAGAAAGAAGAATAGTGAGATAGGATTATGTGTAGATTTTAGAGACCTTAACAGAGCGTCTCTGAAAGATCATTATCCCTTACCATCTATGGAACAAATTCTCCAAGTTTTTGTTGGATCAGAGAGATTTTCTCTTCTGGATGGATATTCTGGTTATAACCAGATTCTAGTTAAAGAGGAGAATCAGTATAAAATGATATTTACAACAAAATGGGGCACTATGGCCTACAAGAGAATGCCTTTTGGTTTATCTAACGCTGGTGCTACCTTTCAGTGGGCCATGGATATGGTGTTTCAGAGTTTAATTCAATTTTTTTTGCTTGTTTACTTAGATGGCATAACAGTATATTCCAAGAAGGTAGAGGAGCACTTATCACATCTCAAACAAGTTTTTGAAAAATGCAGAGAATATGGAATATCTCTCAATCTGAAAAAGAGTATTTTTGCAGTTCATGAAGGTAAACTGTTAGGTCACATAGTATCAAAAGACGAAGTTACCATTAATCTTGAAAGAGTTAAAGCTATACTTGAACTGCCATTACCAAATCACAAGAAAGGATTGCAAAGCTTTTTAGGTAGAATCAATTTTTTGAGGAGGTTCATTCTAGATGTCACAAATTTATTACAGCCTTTGACTACCATGCTTAAAAAGAATGCAATTTTCAGTTGGACTAGAGAAGCAAAACGTAGTTTTGAAGAAATCAAGGAAGCTTTACCATCAGCCCCAACACTGGTAAATCCAGATTTCTCTAAAGACTTCTTTTTGTATGCTTTTGGCAGCATTAGTTCAATTTCTACTATGCTAGTTCAGAAAAATAGTGATAATTTAGAGCAGCCAGTAGCTTTCTTTAGTCAGGGTCTTGCTAATTATGAAGAGAAATATACTTTTGTTGAGAAACATGTTCTCATGGTGATCAGAAGCCTAAAGAATTTTAAACCTCTAGTTTCAAACAATAAAATTCATATTTTGGTTGCACACCCAAGTGTGAAGGAATTCTTCTTGAACAAAGATCTGAGTGAGAAAAGAGCAGGGTGGATCATGAAAGTAATGGAATTTGATGTCAACATCAACATCACAAAACTTGTCAGGGGTAGAGGACTTTGTGAGCAACTTTCCTCAACCCCTGAAGATGCACATAAATTAGAAATTGGTGTTATTTTAGCTAATACATATGAGTTTCAAAATGTTCAAGGTGCTGCACCTGCATTAGTTGCAAGTTGGGTTCAAGAAATGATTCATTTTCTTTGAACTGGTGAATGTCCACCAGGTCTAGACAGAGCAAAACGAAGATACTTTAGATTGCAATTAGTTCCTTACGTTCTCATTGATAATATTCTTTTCGGGAAATATCTGAATGGTGTCTTATTAAGGTGTATTGATGCTGATCAAACAGAAAAAGTACTTCATGAGTTTCATGACGGAGTTTCAGGAGGTCACTTTGCTCCAAGAACGACTACTTGGAAAATCATGAGAGCTAGTTATTACTGGCCCAGCTTATTTAAAGATGCATATGCATGGTCAAGAAAGTGTATTAAATGTGCTTTATTTGTAGAAAAGGAAAAGCTTCCTGCTATGCCTTTGCATCCAATTCAGGTAGAGCAGCCCTTCATGAGATGGGGCATTGACTTTATCGGGCCAATTAATCCACCCTCCAATGCTGGTTACAAGTGGGTGCTTACAGGAACATATTATTTTACACGGTGGACAGAGGCAGTAGCTTTGAAAGAAGCAAATGAATCTTCGGTTTTGAGCTTTTATGAGGATATAGTCACTAGGTTTGGAGTTCCTGACTCCATTATTTTTTATAATTCTCTTACGTTTTTTGGGTTAAGAGTCACAAATTGGGCTGTTAAACATGGAATTCATTTGAATACTTCCTCGAATTATTACCCACAGGGTAATGGTTTGGTTGAAAGTACAAATAAAAATTTGATCAGAATTATTAAGAAGACCATGGAGGAGAATCAAAGGATTTGGCATACCATATTGAAATCTGCACTTTGGGCAGATAGAATAACCCCTAATAGATTAGTTGGCAATTCACCATATGTACTTGTTTATGGTAAAGAGGCCAAATTACCTCTATCTATGGAGCTTCTAGCTCTAGACATTGTTCACTAGTTGGAGATGTATGAAGAACAGGATCCAATATCCGTGAGATATGCAGAGCTTATGGAGCTTGAAGAATCAAGAGACAAAGCAATGAAAACTTTGGAGTATCATCAGTTCCAAACAAAGAGAACATTTGATAAGAAGGCTACAATCAAGATTTTCAAAGAAGGTGATATTGTTCTTAAGTTGGATGTGCTAAAGAGTGGACCAGGCAAGCATACGAAGTTTGACCATTTCTGGGCATGCCCTTTCATTATTATTGAATGCAAGGAGCATAATGCTTTCCAGTTATCCAAAATGGATGGTGAAATCTTTCCTATCCCAGTCAATGGGATACACCTCAAGCACTGCTTTGAGGTTTGATCTATATCATTTCAATCTTTTTAGCATTTCATGCTTTCAATAACTACTGTTGCACTTTAGATTAGTTGTTGTTTCTAGTTTCCCTAAGTGCTTTTTAGCATAGTTAGTTTTCTGTTGTTGTTTTTTGTTTTCAATAAAATCCTGGGAGTTCTAAAAGTTCATGGTTGAGTTACAATAATGAAGTAAGTTTTTTTCAGACCTAGTATGAATTTCTTAGTGACTCCATGCCCAACAGACAGGTTAGGCAACTGGTCCTAGTGTTTAGTAGGAAAAAATGCAGTAGATGTCACCAGAGATGTTACTCATTTTTATTCTTAGATCAAATTGAGTGAGTTTTAAGAATGAGGTGCATTTCATATTAGTTTTTTCTATATTGCATTCAGGTATATAAATAGAAGAATCAAGAAGCTTTTACTTTCAGTAATGGATTGTTGCATTTATACAGATGTATACAATATTGAAAAGATTCACATAGAATATCGCTGAAAGATATATATTTATTGATTCAAAGGTTAAAATCTATCTCACACAAGCCGTGAGATATAGCTTGTCCAATGTGCACGAAATACAATATATACATGAATGGATTTTGAAAAAAAAAAGATGCATATATAGAGAGAAAGGCCAGTCATTTCCTGATGATTGGTTTAGGTCCATCGTCTTGCATGATCCTTAGCTCTAGATTGCTTGTTTTTTTCCTTTGTAGCTTTCAATCTTCATATCTTGCATCTGAAATAGTTGCAATGGTTAGAACAGAGTTCTAAACAATGACGGTCTTTGATCCTACATACACATCCACCCATCAATGTAAAGACCATTTTTTGTATGCATCAGAAAAGCTAGTCACTCATGTTCAGAGAAGAGAGAGGAAATGATCAAATACATCTAAAACATGATTATGTTTTTCTAACTATTTGTTCCATGTGTAACCATAGGTATAAACATCAATCTGATTAAATATGAGTGGCATAAATGTGGCTCCCACAAGGGTTAAGCCTAGCTCATAGTTCATGCACGATCTTTTAGGTTTATTCAAGGTCATTCAACATGTGTCATAATAACATGAACTGTAATGGAAATTTAACTTTGCACAATCACTTTAAGAAGGGATACAATGTTCTACCTTTCAGGATAACATAAAAGTAACACTTGATTTTTATCATTTTCAAGTCTCACTGAATGGATATAGTGGAGTTAACATTGTATGCTAATATTGTACAGAGATCCATTAATAGTGTATCGGTTGAACATCACAATGATATTCTATGCACAGTCATAACATAACCATGAGGTAGAATTTTCTATTAAAGATCAAAGGTAGGACACTTACATTATGAAAGGATGGATATGTCAGTAGATGTTAATGAATGAAGCTTTAGCACATAAAGTGAAGCCATGTGGTAAAGGGAAATTCCATCAAACACAATGGTACAACATGCCATACATAAAAGGCACAGTCATTATGTGTTAGATCACAAGAAGATGTTAGAATTAGTAGAGCCATGTGCAATAAATGCATTGACAATAAGCAAATAGGAAAAGAATGAATGTGTATCTTAAAGCAAGAGATAGAAGACATCAAGATCATCTGAGATAGAAACACACTGAGCAGTATTTTTTCTTTTAAGAATAATCCTTCCTACTGAAACACAGTTGCAATATCAAGACACAATATAGCTCAGGAAAGTAATATCACAAATAGGGATAGTCCAATACAGAAAATATACCAGCATTTTAAAGTAATATGCACAGTGAAATATTGAGGTGGTCTTCCAAATAAAAGAGGCAATCTTGTGAGAACAAAGCAATATGTTTTGTTTTTTAAGCTAACATTTGAATTTATTCATAGAAATCAAACTGCCCTTCTTGTTGTGTTTTTTAATATCCAAATTCATATCTCTACATTTGCATGAAACTATGGTTATGGAAGCAATCATAAAGTCTGGAAAATACAGTAAAGATACAAATTTGGAATGCTATAGAATAAAAGGATGTAGTTGATGATGTAAAGATTCAAGGTGAAACCATGATTGCAAACAGGCTATTCTTATTATGGTCCTCGCCAGAAACTATAACAGAAGTCATCAAGTTTGAAACTATAATTAGCATCTATCTCAAGGCATCATTCTCCTATGGTTGATATATACAGAGTGAAACAGTTAAAGCTGCTTCATAACTATTAATGAGAGTTGGATACTGTGGTGATGCCGACATGAGAGAAATAATGATAACCTGTTAGGAGGAGATGGCACCATTTGCACAGGAAAGAAATAGTAGCTGATTTTCAATAGAACTTAGTCATTTTCCAGGATACATAGGGTTCTTTAAAGCGGGCATTTGAGTTGGAGGCAGCACTATTTTGAGATATTAAAGGACACTATGCTATACCATACAAAGAAAAAAAGAGATAATGCAAATGTAGAAAGTTGTAGCTTCATATGATAGTGTAATAATGAATGGAAGATATGGAAGGATAACAATTCACGATGGATGAAGTTATTTCATTAGATTCTTTAGTTTGGAATGCTCTGTTGGACATGTATGCAAAATGTGAAAGCATAAACACAACATGATCATTGTTTGGAGAATGTCTAAAAGTGAAACTATCACATAGAATACAATGGTTGTAGAAATAAACCAAATAGTTTTTTGCAAAGATACTCTCAAAATATTCAAATTAATGAAGCACTCTATAACATACCATGACTTTGAAATAGAAATGAAAGGATAAAATGCTTTGAAAGATACCTACCCAGTATGTGGAGGTCATTGTTTGTTAAAAACTGCAAAGGAGATTACACCAGAGACTGTGAGGTTTGATGTGAAGTCCTTCAAGAAGCTCTATCAAACCCTATATTAGCGGCTGTGAGCACTCCAGAATGCAAAGGCGGAGGAAATGAAATGTTTTTTGCAATTCTTGCTATTAGTTTTGTGTTAGGGTTTTTACCCTAATTTTTTGGCCGACACAATTTTAAAGCATTTTTTCTTTATGTTTAAACTTTGCAAGAAATTAACTTTTCCCTCGACCTAGTAAATACATTTGGCAATTAGGGGTATTGCCTAATTTTTTGGGCCTCTTGTTTTATTTTCTTAAGAAGGTCGTGGCTTGACTATGGAGTTTTGCTTGACTTTAAAGTGTAAAACATTTGTTTAAGATGGTGAAGTTATAAACCTTTTAATCAAGTGTTATTTTAAATGCAAAATTGAGAGCATGTTTTGAGGTGCCAAGAATTAAGGAGTTAGTTTGAGAACATTTGGAGCGAATATAGAAACTTTTATTGCTTTGGAGAGCATATAGGCATCAGTTTGTTGTGCCTCCATGTTTGTTATGATAGAATTGACTTTTTCAACCTTCTTGAAAGTCTTTTGGAGCAAATCTGGTAGCTATATTTTTGGCTTTTGTAGACCATCCGAGAAAAGGAAGTTTCCATTCCTATTTTGATGGGACTTCATTCAAAGCTTGCTTATTTAGTCATTTTTCTAATTATTGTAAGCTAGTTCTGAATTAACAGAGTTCTGGAGAATGCTCATCCTCAATTTTCACTTAGATTTTGTAACTCATGTTTTCATGCAAACTATAAGTTTTCCTTGAAAAATTATAATAGATTCAACCTACTTTTTCATCACTTTCTTGTTAGAGCACATGTACTTTGAAGTTAATCAGCATACTTGTGAAATTTTGAACTTTTCCCTGTATTTCTGCTTTTCTTCTAAAAGTGTCTTTCTTGCATAAGAATATCCATTTTATAGGTTATGAGTTGTGTAAGCAATACAAGTTTTAAGCTATGGAGTTATTCATCTCTTTCTTAGAGTCTTGTGTTAGTACCTTCTCATAAATCAACTTTTGTGAATGATATATAGAAGATGATTATGTGGGTTTCCTGATAATCTGTTAACGCAAGTGAAACAGAGTCAGGTTTGCATGTTATTAGATAGTTTTAGATAATTCATGATATCAGGGTGTTTTTTTTTTTCATTTTTAATATTTCATGCTTTATTATCTCTTTCCCTTCAAAAGAAATATAGTTTTAGGCAAAAATCAATAAGAGCCAGCTTTTCTGGAGGTATTTTTCTGTTACAGGGTCACCCACAACCCTAGGAAAATTCCCATGTTACTCATGATTGGTTGTATTTGACATCATCCTGGGTGCAAATCATTAGAGTTAACAATGAGGCACTAAGATTCAAGAATAACAGAGATCATATACCAAATAACTTTCTTTGAGATCCACATCTCAAAATGATAACAAAAAAATTGCATATGAATCGATGAACACAATTCTATCGGATGCTCTATTCTTGTTGGTAGTTAATCACTGATCTTCAATATGACTTTCGGTATGATCAAATGATGATGTGTGGATCGAATCACTGACCACTAGTACACAAACAACAATATATGACTAAATGAACTACTAAAAATGCCATATAAATGACTAATGTTGGTCACATGACCATTAGTAGTTTATTGTCGGTCATTTATAACGCGACCAAATTTATGACTAAACTATTTGTCATTTATTTAGTCATTGATTTTGTCATTAATTTGGTCATTGATTTAGTCATTAATTTAGTCATTGATTTAGTCTATAATTTAGTCATTGATTGTTATTAACTGGTCATTTATTTAGTCATGGTAGTGATTTATTTAGTCATATATTTAGTCATTAATTTAGTCATATATTTAATCATTAATTTAGTCATTGATTGTTGTTAACTGGTCATTTATTTAGTCATTAATTGTTGTTAACTGTTCATTTATTTAGTCAAGGTAGTCATTTATTTAGTCATATATTTAGTCATTAATTTAGTCATATATTTAGTCATTAATTTAGTCATTTATTTAGTCATATATTTAGTCATTAATTTAGTCATATATTTAGTCATTAATTTAGTCATTTATTTAGTCATATATTTAGTCATTACTTTAGTCATTTATTTAGTCATATATTTAGTCATTAAATTAGTCATATATTTAATCATTAATTTAGGACCATTACTTTAGTCATTACTTTAGTTATTTAGTCATTTAGTCATATTTAGTCATTAATTTAATCATTATTTTAGTCATTAATTTAGTCATTTTATTTACTAGTTTCCATTAATTGGTAGTAAATTTAATCACGAAATAAATAATTTATTAAATACCATAAATTATATAATTCAAAACTAACATAATATTAAATTTGAACTAAAACATAAAAGTAAATAAAAATATTACATATGCATACAAGCTACAACATACAAAAATTAAAAGATTGATTCAACATCATGATAAATAAAGGTAATCTACAATAAAAAAATTTAATGCAAATATATATTAAGTTATAAGATGTCAAAGATGTCTAAGAGTATATATGTAAATATAATAAAAAATGTCAATGTTGTCTAAGAGTTTCCAAGTCTTTCAAATACACCATGATAATTAAGATCCCTGAACAATATATTCAAAATACTGCATAAAGTAGTGAGCCAAGATGTCTAGCAACTAGTACATGATAAATATGTTCAACTATGTCATTTTTTGCAAATATTTTAGTGGCCATTGTGTGAAGGTTCCCTCTTTCTCTTTCAGACGAACAACTCCATCTGTTTTGTCTTCATAAATAAGGGGTATGTTACTTGTGACCTTTAAAATGTTTACATTTGCATCCATTGTTCCTTTCAAGTTGACTCCATGTACAATAGATAGGGAGTGAATCCGTTCAATGCCCACAACATCACCATCTAATGGATCCAACACCTTAACTTTATCTCCTTCTTTGGGTTTATCAATACATTCCTGTAAAAAGAAAAAAAATAACACATTATAACATAAACTTGCATAAAGGCTTCCAACAAATTTTTATGCATGAATAACATAAACTAATAAACTTGTATAGTTTTCTCTTTAGATTACAAGAGGTACATGCAGCTCAATCAATATCCCATTTAGACAAATAAGAAATTGTAAGATTTAATATTCAATACTATAGAACACAAAAAATACGATAAAATGTGTTCACTGAGGTCATCACAAAACTCACCGCATTTGGAGAAGCAAGCTGCTTTCCACTCAACATACTAGTAGCTGATCTTTTTACAAACCCGTTCTCATAAGCTTGCTTGTGCATACACATCAGCAATTTAAATATCAACAAGTATTCCATATTAACTATTGTTCAGTAACCTTATTACAAACCTTCCTTATAACATAGAAAACAAGAGAAAATTAAAAAACATACATTTCTACCAAGGTGTGAGGTGAAAAACTAGGAAAAAAGATTTTTTTATCCAAAACATGTGGATGATAGTTAATTTTTGTTCAAAATTTCAATTCAGCTTATAAACTCGAATTTAACATTTTGACAAAATGATTTGACTAGGTATAGGGTTGGTTTCCATCCACACATAAGGAGATTCATAAAAAAGGATGCGGAAGGCAGCGAAAAATAAATCCAAAGCATGACATTCAACTTATATTATATTTGATCTATAACAATCCTTGGAAGATATGTTGAGTATTATTACGTTCAAAAGTTGCACTTCATCCATGTTCCTACTAAACTTGCATAAAAGGCTTCCAACAAATTTTTATGCATGAATAAGATAAACTAACAAATTTGTATAGTTTTCTCTTTAGATTACAGTAGCTACATGCAGCTCAATCAATATCTCATTCAGACAAATAAAAAATTGTAAGATTTAATATTCAATACAATAGAACATAGAAAATATGATAAAATGTGTTCATTGAGGTTATCATAGAACTCACCGTGTTTGGAGAAGCAAGTTGTTCTCCACTCAACATACTAGCAACTGATCTTTTTACAAACCCATTCTCATCAGCCTGCTTGTGCATACACATCAACAATTTAAATATCAACAAGCATTCCATATTAACTATTGTTTAGTAACCTTATTACAATTTTGCATTATAACATATTAGAAAACAAGAGAAAATTACAAAACAGACATTTCTACCAAGGTGTGAGAAAGGAAAAATGGGGCAATGTTTCAAAACTAGTGATCAATACCAAAGTCTGTGGCTGGGGCTGGCTCAAATTTACTTCCACAAAATTACTTGATGCATAGAACTCCAAATCATGGCCTACAACTGCCAGATATGCATAAGAAAGTCACTTCCATATAGGGGCCATGAGCAAGTAGACACACTACATGAAATTAAAACTAGAGGACAATCTTTGAATCAAAGATATGACAAATAAAGTCAAAACAATGCTTACTCCATCAAAAGGACAAATTATCAATACAAAGATGAAAAATGCTATACTCATAGATTGTCAAAAAGAGAAAGACATTCTTAAATAGGGCAATCCAATGGATCCAAATAACTAGCATACTAACCAAAAAATAGACTTCTCTTTTTGGATAAACATAGCATACTATACTTCATAGAATTTGAAGAATTTTTTCTTTGGAATCCAAAGGAAGTGAAGAATTCACTAAATTTCTAGGGACATCTTGGGGAAGTTTGCTCACAAGCATTGAATTCAAAAGATTATGTGCCTTCATTCATTGGGCATAGAGTCAAAAAAGTAGCATAGTGAGTTGGCGTAGTACTCCTTTATTTTTTATGGCACTGGAGCAGGGGCCCAAGGGCAGCAGCCACTGGTAGGGTCAAGTCGTAGTGCACCTTCTAGGGATCAAGGGAACAATACCCTCTTGTGAGATTTAGGGACAGTAACCTCAACAAAGTCATGGTCGCGATAGCTGCCTCTCAAGCCAAGAAGAAATCTTCTATTAGGAAGGCATCATACCACATGAGGATTGAATATTTTGAATCTATAAAGCATAGATGAAAAAGGAGCAAAATTAAGCTTGAAAGTGCTAAAAAACAATGTTACCAGAGAAATTTACTATTGATGTGGAAGATGAGCCTGAAAAATTCTATCAACAAAGAGAACTATAGAAGGCACATGGAACACAAGGCTATAGGAATTGTGGTGTGCCTAGAGTTGATGTCACCCTCAAAAGAGACTATTCCTATGCCATTGGATCTAGTAGAGGTGAACGTATAGAAGTCTATGATGTTGAAAAGACAAAACTCCAAAAATTTCTGCTAGGCAAAAGAGACTTGCAGAAAAGACAAAATTCCACCAAGCAAGAGATTCTTGTCATTGGGTAGCATTGAGATGCATGACCCATGGATGTTAAGAATGTTGACTAGATAGAGATGTCCTAAAAGTTTTTCCAAGCAAAAGGAGATCCGTGACTCTGGCCAAAGGAGAACCTCATAGCCCAACAAAACTTTTGCCATGGGAAACTTGTCTGCAACAATTTCCCAATGAAGAAAAAACTTGCAAAACAATAAGATTCCACCAAAAGTCTTGTGGAGGAAGAAACTTCTTCTAATGAATAACTTCTAAGAAACTTCTTCCAATGAATAACTTCTAACAACAAAAGAACTTGCAAAAAAGAAGCAACTTCCATTGGCAAGGAAAGCTTTTGAAATAGTAACTACTTCTGCCAAAGGGAAAAATTTGTTGAAAGAAGATTTCAAAAACTATAGAAACTTCCATTGATGAAGAATGTGAATCTGCCATTCGAGAAGGATCATACTTGATAAAAATGGGTTTGAAAACAAATGAAAAGAGCCTGCAACAAACTTCCTTCACAAAAAGGACTTTCAATTCAAAAGGGAAGCTTGTGGCCAACAAAGAATAGTGAAGAATTATGGGGCAAGTATAATCAAGGAGACACAAGTGTTGCAAACTATACAACATTGATGTGGAAGATAGTGGTAAGATGAGCTTAACCATCATTTTAGACTTCAAGAGAAATAGTGGGTTGTGCAAAGTTTAATTATGAACAAATTGATAAGAACTTAAGAAGTAAACAATGCAATGAAGTTCAACTTGAGTTACCACAACACCTAACCACACATTTAAACTTTTGAAATGACCATACTTGTTTTCCATGTATATCTTACTATGTTGTACAATGCATATCACTATTGTGCTTCAAATTTATTGGCTTTTGTTTCCCTTAAAGCAATAGTAAACTATCATTTTACCAGGTGAGAAGAATGTGACACCTAGACAATTTGAACTTGGGCAATCCATAATTTCAAGTGCAAAAATAGGGTACCAATTGAAGAGAAGTTCATAAAAATCATGGGGACATACCAAAGGAAGTTATGGTGTGAATACTCACAAGGAGAAACTGGAAGATCTCTTGGAACAATTGTAAGAAGTCAAAAATTCCAAGATTAGTTCACTTAAATTACAAATTAAGAGTGAATTTGAACTGAGTGAAGTACAAGATCATATAGTATGGGTTTGGAGGAAAAGGTTGAGCATGTATATGCTGAAGAATAGTAAATACAAGTTTGTGGTTAAAACAAGGTAGTTCTAGAGGTGTTAACATGCCGGATTTGTGAAGTTTCATATAGTAAATTGCATGATTGGGTAAGTGCACCAAGATGGTTGCACTTTTGTGGCCAAACAAGAAAAAAACAAGACATAACGCGTTCACGTTATGTCTTTTTAAAAGAAAAAAAAAATTGAATCCAAATATCATTTCTCATTTCGTTTTCTCTATGTTTTAGCTCCACCTGTGGCCAAAAACCCTATTATACGCGCTCGTGTTCTTGGAGAGGTGATTTCTTCAAAATTCATCAACAGCAATTGGATTTCTTCACAAATATGGCACCACGATGATGAAGAGATGCAAGAGGTAAGTATTGTTTGGTATTTGTTTTGAATTTGTTAGTTTTAAATTGATTTTGTTTGTTTTAGTTTAGAAATGAATGTTTTTTTTAATTTGTAGGAAATCCTCAACAAGAGGAGGAAAATCCTCAACCAAATCAGCCTCAACAAAATCAGCCTCAACAACAAAATCAACCTCCCCCACCATTCTCTCAATACCCTCCTGGCACTCAAGAAAATTTGAGGAGTGAAATTGAAAACAATAGAAAAGAAGTTGAGGATCTTATTAGTAGGTTGAGTGATCAAAATTCTTCAACCACAGAAAGAATACATCTAGCAGATTCATTGAAGGATTTGTTAAAAAATGTAAATGCAATTACCCAACAAATATCTAGATGGCAAAATAGGAGGCAAACATTGAGGGCATATTATGCAGACAAATTATCATATAAACAAGTAAAAGATTTAAAGATTACTAAAGGCGATTTGTGCTCTCTATTCACTGACCCTAGAACAAATCAAAATCTCACCCTCAATGCAAAGAGGTTTCCTATTCATTGGTGCCACCACCAAGAGATTAGGAACCGTTTTATGACAGATGGTATATGGTCTTTGATTACCCACCGTGCAATAACTATGAAGTCCCCCAATATTTTCTTAGGAAATTATACTGTGAGTTTGTATTGAACCAAATCTTGAATTATTTTGATATGAGGCAGTTTTAGGGGAGAGGTGGGGGGTCAGCACAGGATAGGCCCAACGCACAGTCGGATCCTACACGACAGAGGAGACGACCTCTCGATAGGCCGCCTCATGAGCAGATTTTTGATGCCTGTAGTTGCAAAGGAGAGTGTTGATGTAGATACTTTGTAGGCAATCACATCCTTGACTCAGAGTGTCATCCACCACACTAGCCCCATTGTACAGCGCAATCTAGGGGAGTCTTCAGGTGGTGGCCTTCGAGGCCATGTGTGTTGATCTTGCAGAGCCACTTGTTCCTATGACCCTACCGGCCCTCAGGAGGGTGCTACGCAGGATCCATATGCTTCTATGTAGCCTGATCCGTATGCATCTACGGGGATGGAGAGGGCGGATGACATTCTGCATGATGCATATGGTATTGACAGTCAGGTAAAATTCAACATGTTCATTGAATTTAGTTTATTAAATTTCGATTGTGAAATGCAATATTAACTAATTTAGTTTTATTATTTTAATAAAATTGTAGGGTCACAGTGTGACCCTGGGTACACCAGTCAATCTACTTACTTTTGCAGTACACCTATCAGTGGGGTATGTAAATTTAGTAAACAATTATAAATTTATTGCATGTGTTAATAGCATTGTTTTACGAATGGTATTTTAATATGTGATTTTGGATGTTGAACAGGGTGTTGTTGGAGGTTTCAAGGAAACACCTCCGAGTGCGAGTAGATTTGCTCAAACTTTCACTGAGGTAATATAGAATAAAGAGAACTTAAAGTTAATGAATTCTAAGTTTAATCTAGATTTGTGTATATATAGTCATAAGAGTATATGGGTTCACTAGGTTATTATTTGAAATCTTTTAAGAATGGTCCTACCATGATTGTTTGTCTTAGAATTCCTACACTAGCAAGCTATATATAATAAAAATTTAACATGGAACTGACAAAGGTAGAGCTACATTCTACTCCATCCTATATAATTTTTTGTGATGTCAACGTAACCAAGAATAAGATGGATGTCCTACATGATGTCAATGTAACCAAAAATAAAACTTCTATCCTCGACCCTATCTATCAGCCAAGACTCCTTCAATATCTCCTAGATGCTTGGAGATGCTTAAGACTAGGTCAAAATACCCTATATTCTCTTCATTTGTTGCATAGCTCATCAAGTTTCCCTATATGTTCTCTAACTAATCATGATTGCATGGAAAAAAGTTATAAGTACTCATTAAACTCTCAACTATTGGAGCCTCCTCAAACTTTCCCATAGGACGTGGAAAATGCTTAGAAATGATTAAATTCCCTAATAGGATGTGGGAGATCTTTTAGGAAAACATTTGACACTAATTTGATCCATTGAATTCTTCTTCATTCTTATATATTCCTCAAATATACCTTGCAATACCCCTATCATACCTAAATCTACTACATTCATGTCCTTGTTAGCTAGCATGTAGGTGATATAGTATGGTCCATGAATTTTATGTCTTCTTTTTTCATTTTTCTATACAATCCTCTTTTATCTCACTACTAGGTCCTCACATAAAAAGAAAAGAAAAACATTACTTCTTTTTCTCATCTAAGGCCCCTAAGGTTTTAAACCCCTTAGATGCAAGGATTCAAAGCACATCAACCATGTGGTACAAATGACTAAATCCCAAAGATGATCTATAGCAATGAAAGAGTTTGGAAAGGTAGAGAGAGCTACACTAGTGACTCAGGGAGAAACTTCAATTTTCAAAAACAAAGCCAATTAGGCTGACATGTGGATCGTGACAACATTTGGTGGAAGAGGAAGAAGGATGACTAGAACTCTAGGAGGCCCACCATAATGGATTTTGATATTCAACCATGAGAGCGTAAGAGAGAGCTGACATCATGTATCAAAACATTAAGCATGCATTCTTCCAACCAATGGATAAGGAGATGATTACTTTTCTTCATTTTCATTTGCATAACCATATCACGGCATGGGAACCATGAAGACCAAGGATGTCCAGCTTTTATGTGGAGGTAATGGATGTGGTCCAAACTTTAGGAGGGGCAAGAAGGTCAATGTATGATCTTGATGAATGATAGAAGAGGGGTTGGTCAGACAAACCAAGGGCACCTAGTCATGAGTAGGGACCTATAGGTTAGATTGGTGAAGCAAAGCACCAAGGAGGTATTACAAGGAAAGGCCTAGAGCAGGTACATACAAGGAAAGGCTCTTTCCTGCCTACTCCTCTTCCTCTATTTGAACCTCCTTGAGGTCCTCTACCCCTGTTATATCCACCTTTTGTAGATGTTTCACCTCCATGCTCTGTGAGTTTTGACTCTCCTTGGTTTCTTTGGTCATTGCCTCTACCTTGGTATCCACCACACTATCCTCTTTGATCTCTTTGATCTTTTCCTTTGCCTCTGCCCTTAGAAGTCTGTTCTTGCTTCCTCTTACTCCTCTCTTCAATCTTTAATGCCAATTGATAACATTGGTGCAATGTTTTGGGGCTTAAGAGAACCATCTCCTCTTGAATGTTCCACTTCAAACCGTCGAGATACCTTGCCACCTTGATAATTTCATCCTCTGTGACATTGGACCTCATGAAAAGTCTTTGAAACTCCTCAGTATAAGAACTCACATCCTGATCTCTTTGCTTCAAACTATGTCTCCTCTTATGCAACTGAATTTCATAGTCTTCAGGTAGGTATGCTTCTTTCACCTTGGCAACCATTCCCTTTGAAGTAGAGATAGGTTGCTTGCCTTCCTTCTCCCTCTCTATCTGAATGAATTTCCACCAAGTTAAGGCAGAACCTCTTAGTCTTGATTTAGCCACCTTTACCTTATGTGCTTTAGTGACTCCATCACACTCAAAATGGTTTTCCATTCCCTCTATCCAATCCATAACTAAATCAGCCTCCATCTTTCCACTAAATAGTGGTACTCCTTCAAGTACTTTTCCACTCAAAGCCTTCAATGCTTTCAAGAAGGGATCCTCCTTCAATATAGGGTTAGGTTCAGGCATTCTATCCTCCCCTGCAACATCTTCTTCTTTTGTTATTCTTCCATCAAACCGCATACCATTCAGTGCTTGCTCAAGTTGGTCTAACTTCTCTCTCAATACCCTATTGTCTTCCTCTATTTCTTCAACCCTCTTGACCAACTTAACATTTGTCACCATGATGCTAGAACCACTAGACTCTGTCTCTGACATACAAGATCAATCCCAAATCTTTTGCTTGCTCTGATACCAATCTGATAGGGAGAGGGGTTGGAGGAATCAATCACTGATTCCTGCTCTAGGCCTTTCCTTGTAAGACCTACTTGGTGCTTTGCTTCACCAATCTAACCTATAGGTCTCTACTCATGACTAGGTGCCCCTGGTTTTTCTAACCAACCCCTCTTCTATCACAAACTCCAACCACCAAGTCCACCTTGGTTCATTGCCACAACTCTTCCTTAGCCTTTACACTATACTAAAGACCAATCTTCCTCAACACTCCATCAAATCTTGTAGGGGTAGTGATAAGTCTTAAAAGGCTTCAAACTATCCTCCAAAGGTGTTTGAACAACCTCCAAGACTTCAACTTCCCATCGCTCTCACCAATCCTTTAGCTAGGGTTTGAAAGGCTAGTAGCCCTTGAGCCCCTATTAGGTCTCCTTCACCTACAAAATAGGTTAGAACTCACAAATCTCAAAAGGAATTCCCACTCTTTTTCTAAGGTTCTTGGTTCACATGGACAACACTCAAAGATTCTTGAGGTCTCAGCCTTCCACTGTCCGTACAAAGCTCAAACATGAAATGGAGCAAAAACTAGGGTTTTAAGCCTTCCCTTGACAATTAGCAAACTTCCAATTTGTTTACACACCAAATGGATAGATGGAGCCTCCTCCTTCATGTAGTAACAAGGTAACACACCACCCTACCTCCTCCAAGAAGAAAATACTCAATGGCTCAGCACCCCTGCAAGATTTGTGACTTGCACAACAAGTTTTTCCTAGCCGGACCTGCACTGGCTCGCCTAGGGCATCACTTTGCTAGCAACTCCTACACTCAAACAAAACCTACCAACTAACATATGTACAATCATGGTGTCTAGGCACTGTTTCCAAAAGGTTGTATGGTTTGTATGGTGGAAAAGTGCTCTAGCACCCCATTTACTCAACACTGCCTGTTTCAGGCTAGCAAGCACAAAGAAACCAAAATATTTACAAAGAGACAAGAAAACGATTGAAAGAACTATCTAAAGGCTACAAAAAACTTGTACTAGATTTATTCTACATCCTACACACAACACAGAACCAGATTTAATCCATTAGAGCCTTCTTTCAGACCAAAAAATAGAAAATTTCACTCAAAAAATTATTTTCCTTCAATTTCCAACAAAACAATCCGTACAAACGTACTTTCAACCTTGCACAAAGGTTGAGGAAACCTTTAAATATGCTTTCCCAATAGTTATTTTTCCAATGGGCCCTTCTTGGCCGCTCAAACACAAAAGGAGCATGTTTTTGCAAAAATTGTCAATAATTGCAAAAACCTCCATTCCTAAACTTTGGACTAGAACCTTTTTGTTTCTCACCCATGGTCAACATGACCTTATTAGAAAACATCATTCCAACCACAAAAATGCCCGAAGGCATACATCTAAGTCATAAACTCATTCTATACTTCCACATTTTTCCTAGTGTGCTCTCTATTGCTTCTTAGGTGCTCCTGCACCAATGAAATTAAGGAAGAACAACAAGAGAGGAACAGGAAAAATAAAATCAATACATAGTTTCAAGGATTTGTCAAGCGAGTAAGAGAGCTATGGGAGAAACCTCATCTAAAATATTTTGAACTAGAGTTTTATATACCATTTAGAGAGCTTGGTTTTCATGGAGTTCCTTTCAAATCCTCTGCTTTTAATGTTCCTATGGTAAATTTTTTGGTAGAGTTGGTGGAATTACCTTTCTTAGTAATCAATATTAGTGAGATTGAGATTGTTAACCTTGAGAGAGTAGGAATTGGGAAAAAGGGATTTGATATGGCTATTGTTTTCAAATAATTAAAGTGAGATGTACTCCATATGTACGCCATTCCTGAATCTTCACTTGATGGCATCAAGGAATGGATGAACTCCATGGATATAAAGTATTATGAAAGTAGAATGAACTTGAACTAGCAACCAATTTGTAAGACTATTACTGATGATCTAGATAAATTTATTGAAGATGTTGGTTGGGAATTTTTGAATATGGAAGCTAGTGATTTTGATTCTGATAATTCAAAAGGGTCAGATCAAGGATACAAACCCTCTAATGTAAAAGAGGAATCATAATTAGATTTCATACAACCACCATCAAGAGTGTTACAAGCCAATCAACAAGATGGAGGGAATTCTTATATAAGGATAATTTTCAATGTTGCAGGTACCAACTTTAATGCCAACTACAATGGCAACATTGAAATTCCCTAGCAGTATTTATGTTAAGAAAATTTCCTTTAGATGTAAGGATTCAAAGCACATCAACCATGTGGCTTAATTTATATCATAAGTTGTACCATGATGTTCACTATGCATTCCTCTACTCTTTGGACTATCAAATGTGCCACTGCCTTGTCATTGATCACCATCATATTCTCCTTTTCATGATTATTTTCTCTATCATCTTTGGTATAAACACTTGACTATTATATTTAACTCAAGTGAGGAAACTTAAAAATCATAATGATAGGCCAAAGAAAGAATATTCAGTCTTTTCATGGTAAAGGAGACCTCAATTTAATCACTGTCATCCTCAAAAGGTTAATTCCATTGTCAAACATTTATTGCATATCTTAAACTATGACAAGTGTTTAATAAGGGTTTTGAAGAATAGGCTCTTGACAAGTTAGCTCCATCATTTTTTATTGTCGTTGTATCTTTATTTAGCTCTTACTCCATTCCTTGCAACAGTGATACTTGGATTTATCATACTTAACTCAGTTGGCTACTATCAAAGCACCTTTTGACTTGATCATCTCTTCTTCTCATATTGGTTGTCATATTTTACATTGTGTTTTGACTTTTCACTTAAAATTTTCCTAAAGGGTCTTTTGTTTTCAATGTGATTGTCCTGTGTTATTGCTTTTAAAAAAAAATTGATAATCATATATATTTGTTGGTTACGCTGGTAATACAATATCATTCAAACTCAAAGCATTACTCAAATTGACAACTATTCTTTATGATTGAATAATTTGTTGTTTTATTTTCAGATGTTGGCAGGAGAAACACCAAACGAATAAGGCAATGGATATTGGTGTATCCTCTGCTATACAATCCTCGATGGCTCTGATAGGGGAGGTTTGAGGCAAATTACTAAATTTCAATTTACATTCATTGTTATAGATGAACTAGTTCTAGTGAAAAATCAAACCATTATTGATTCATAGTTTAATTCCTATTCAGATGGTTTATACAGGGCTCGAGCACGCCTGAGCATTGGTGTGAAAATATTTCCATCGAGGAGAGTGATCGTCAGATGGCTGTAAGTGATTAAATTTTGTTAAATATATTAATTTTTATAATGTAATTTCTATATATTTAATACCCTTTACTCTTTTTATTGTAACAGCTGAAATCCTGACTGCCAGAGCTAAACCCTAGGAGGAGTAGCAGGAGCATTCCTCAACAAAAATGGGTGACAGATTTATCGCCATTGGGTTGCCCAGGAAAGGGAAAGAAAATTGTATTTGAACCAGAGCATGGAGAGAAATGAATTTTGAATGTAGAGCCCTTTGTTGTATGCCTACATGGAAATTTTGTACATATTTTGTATTCGATATATTTGACATTGTATGCCTATATGGCATTCTCGTAAGCCTATATGGCTTTTTGGTAACTATATTTTATACTTATATTGACATATATTGATGTACATGCGTACATGGCTATTTGATTAATACAAATCTTTTTTATTGATGGTGTCCATATTTACATTATAAATCCATGGTTCAATAGATATGAGTTACTTGTATTCAAGTGTATACTTTACAACTACGCACATATACTTTTGACTTATGTTGGAACATCGAAAAGTGTGAAAATTTGTGTTTGGAAGTCAAACGTAAGCCAATTTTGCAATTCTCGGTTCTTTCATACTTGATCTTATGGACTTATTCCTTCCTAGCACATATTGTGAATATTTCTCATTTGGTGCAGAAGACAAATTCCTCATTTTTGAACCACTGTTTTCTTGTTTTCCTTCCACACAGAAAAATGTTCACACTATTCAGTTTGATCAATGATCAATAATGGTGATTAATAAACACTTGACATTTTATGTTTTGAACTTTAATTTATAATTTTGTGAAACATATTCATAATGTTGATTACATTGCATTGCACATATTTCAAACTCAAAGAATTACTTCATGTTGCATAACTAATAACTAGATCTTGATAGATGACAAAATTTCAATTACAATCTTTTTTTTTAATGTCAACCTATTAAGTGCGGTTATGCAATTACTTCACATTGCATAACTAATAACTAAGAGCAGCTGCCAATTTCATTTGCTTGTCATGGCATTCTATGAGACCACATTTCTTTGAGACATTTTTTCAAATAGTTCATTGCCTTGTCTATACTACTACATTTTTGATACATGTCTACCAAAGCATTTTGTCAAATAGTTCAAGTGTTACCTTGTTATTTATAGGTTTGAAAGCCTAAAAGAAGTGCTTTCGTACAAGCTATGCATGCTTGGAAAGAATCTATTAAAAGCATAATAATAAGTAATATCATAGTCAAGGTAGTGAACTCTTTGAAAAAATGCCTCAAAGAAATGAGGTCTCATGACTTGATGGAATGCTATGACAATAAAAAATATTTGATTGTCATGGCATTCCATCACCATGAGACCTCATTTCTTTGAGGCATTTTTTCAAAGAGTTCACTGCCTTATCTATGCTAACACATTTTTCATACATGTCTATCA